>CM076571.1:840541270-840712312 GCA_034641835.2 Pinus albicaulis | reverse complement strand
AGCTACAGCGAGGGGTAGTATTGGCTAAGGGGATGATCTGATCTCAGATCCAAGACTCAGCGAGAGGCAGAGAAGCAGCAACCACGAGCAGTGTAGAGAAGCAGAGGCTACGCAACAGTTGCGCAATGCAGAGGGTTTCAGCCACTATGCAGGGCCAGAAAGGGCAGCGCAAAGGCAACAGAGGGCCATTAGGGGTTACGCTGGTCAAGCTAGGGCAGCGTAAGGACTGTGTCACCCAGTCTAGGGTTATGCAACCCTCTCCTGAGCAGTGCAGGGGCATCAGCAGACCAGCAGGGCTGACACAGGCAACTTCAGAGCAGCGTTGGGGTTTCTAGAGGCAGAAAGGGGCTGAGTTCTGTAAATCCCGTTTGAGGATGTGAATCAGTCCAGTTTTTCAGTCTCCGGAACAATAGGTATTGCTGCAAATCTTATATTTCTCTATCGGGTTAATAAGTAAGTTGCCCAGATTTGCTGTACTTAGAATCTACTTAATAATATAAACCCTCCAGCAGCCAGAAGATTGGTTTTCCCGCATTAGGTTTTTCCGGGGACAGTTGTCCAGAAAATCTTGTGTGTCACTTTGTCTATGTGCATGTATTCAATTTTAGATCTGTATGAGTGAGTACTGTTAATGTGTTTACTTCGATGCTAATACTGAAATTTCAGATTAATAACTTGATTAAGTAGAATTATAATCAGATTTAACAGTAGGGTTTCTTCATAAGTAATATTCAGAAATTTTCACAGAGGATACATTGGGAAGAGGCAGATCCGTACCAGAGCAGTGCAGAGACCCAAAAAGGATGATGCAGGCCACGCCAAAGCTGCACAGAGGCAGCGTAGGCTCAGCCAGGGTGTTTGCAGGTCCAGCCAGAGTAGCGTAGAAGCTTACATAGGGCAGGAGGGCGATGCAGAGCTGGGGTTCCAGTGGGCCAGAAAGGGCTTGTTTTCAGCAGATCCAGAAGGTGTGAAGCAGCCACACTAAATGGTGACGCAGAGACTGCGTCGACCCCTGTGGGGTTCTTCATCCTTAGCTGAATCAGCCATATTTTCTGTCTCCGAGAGATAGAGGTACATCTGTCGAGATTTTCTCTGTTTGGGCAAACCATGTCTGGTGCCCTTGAATGTATTCAGAATTCTGCATAATAATAAACCCCTCTAAGAGTTGCTGCACCTGTTTTCGCACATTGGGCTTTTCCGGGGATATTTGTTCGAAAAATCTTGTGTGTCCTTTGTTATGTGTGCTTATTTCTTCAGTACCTGATCTGTATGTATGTGTAGATCTGCAATGTGTTTACTTCGCTGTTTTCGGAATATTTCTGAAAATAACTTGTAAATGTAAAAGCACAGGTACGAGAAGTAAACCGGATTTCTGTAGTAGAAATTTTTGCTAAGTAGTTTTAGGAATTTTCGCATGGTATCAGAGCTATTGCAGATCAGGGAGAGTTGAAGCCATCAACAAAGGGACGAAGGTTGTTGTTGCAAGAAGGTAGCAGAAACATCACAGATCTAGAAAGAGGCAGCGCAACACTTGAGGGACAACGCAGACCTAGCAGGGGTGACGCAGAGCCTATCTGGTTCACGCAGAGCTGACGCAGAGGCTAACGCAGGCCCAAGAGGGTGACACAGTCCGAGAGGGGGTGATACTGTGTCAGTTTCCAAGGCTGGAGGTGCAGTTTTTGAACTTCGAAGTTGCTGGTGGGGCATTGTTTTTGTCGGTGCAGAACAATGTATAGCAGGGTTGACAAAGTAAGGGGAAACGATTCCTCAGCGGACTTTATAGCCACGAAGTCTGAGATCTTATTAGCGGAGTGATTGGAGAGGGCTGATTCGACAAAATTGGTGGAGGATTTCCGAGAAGGAAATCATTGGTTAGAGGGAGTGTGTTCTCTAGAGGGTTTTCTATCGCCAAGAAACCCAGATCTGGTCTCTTGCTGAGAGCAGCAACAGAAGAAGGGAGAGGAGCATCCGTTTCGACATCATTAAGCAGAGATAACCTCTCATGGATTGAGGGATCAAGACAGGTTCGATGGAGCATCTAACTTCATCATCTGGAAGGCCAAAGTCCTGTCATTCCTTGACGAATATCGCATCAAAGATTATGCCGAGAACGCTGTGGCTGTTCCGGTCGACGCTGATCCGTTGAAGAAGTATGAGGATGTGCAAGCAAGGGCCAAGTGCTTGATAATGGACAGTGTAAAGGATCATGTGGCCCCAAACATTGCCGAGAAGAATATGGCAAATGGGATGTGGACGACCTTGACCACATTGTGTCAAGGTACTTCTGTGCATTGGAAGATGCTTCTAGAAAATCAACTGCGACTATTTTAGCTGCACAAGGGAGAGGAAATAGATCCCTTCCTCATTCGATTGAAGGCAATTCGAGATCAGCTGGTTGTTATGGGGGCAAATCCTGATGATGGTGTCATGGCGAGGATTGCCCTGAATGCAGTCACTGAAGATTGGGAGACCTTTGTCCGGAGTATTTTGGGCAAAGCTCAACTTCTAAATTGGGAGGACATGTTGGCAACTCTTTGTCAAGAGGAGATCAGGAGAATGTCCAAGATGGGTAGCTGTAGCAGAGGAGCCAAAATCAAGAAGGAGGAGGACGAAGATGTTATGCTCGCATCTAAGAGACAACGACAGCAACAAGGGAAGAAGAAAAAGGACCTCTCTAAGGTCTGGTGCTTTAGATGTGGCGAATTAGGACATTTCGCCAATACTTGTCCTCAGAAGAAGAAGGGCAAGGAATATTCAGATTCCAAGGCTGCGACAGCCAAGGGGGATGATGGTAGTGATGATGATGTGGCCATGTGTGCTCATGTGCCTCGAGAGAAGAGGTGGGGCGACATTGATTTGTAGTTCTCTTGAACTGTAGATGAGGGGCAGGATCGTTGAGGTGCCCAAACTCTTGGATCACATATGAGCTATGGGAGCCCTTAAAGACAGTAGCAGGATGATTGGAGTCAGTTGGTGCAGAGGATTATGGAGGCACGATGGCAGTGAGGACGCTGAAGACTAGAGCAGCACAGTGCAGAGGCAACAACATCGCAAAGGCTGATGGGACTTCAGCAACGCAGAGGGGGCATTGCGTACGCAGTGCAAAGCAACAACAACAATGTAGAGCTTCAGAAGGTCAACACAATCCAGTAGCAGAGGGTGCTTCAGTATTGAGATGCAGCCAAACTGACTTGTTTGTTAGTATTTTGGATGAGGTCCTTAAGTTGCTTACTTCTCAGCAACTGAGTTGCAGTGTAGCAGTTAGCAGTGGCAGTGCTGTGGGTAGCATGATGCAACATTTTAGAGGGAGCTGCAGTACATATGAGGCAGGTAGTGTGGCAGAGTCCTAGGCAGTAGCATAGAAGGCAACATTGCGGTGGATGAGGGGCAGCAGGTTGAGCATCAGCAACGCAGGGGACCGATGCCATGGATCAGAGTAATGCTTCTGGAGTGAAGTGTTGCTAGAGCACATTCCTCGCTAAGAGGGAGTGTTGAGATTTAGGGTAGCATCGGATGTGCTCTAGCAGCACAGAGGCTCACGCAGGGCAGGAGGGCTGACGTAGAGCTGGGAAAGGTAGTGATGGGGTTCCAGTGGGCTAGAAAGGGCTCGTTTTCACTAGATCCAGAAGGTGTGAAGAAACCACACTAAAGGGTGATGGAGAGACTTCGTAGGCACCTATGGGGTTCTTCATCCTCAGCTGAATCAAACATATTTTCTGTCTCCGAGAGATAGAGATACATTTGCCAAGATTTTTTCTGTTTTTGGCAAACCATGTTTGGTGCCCTTGAATGTATTCATAATTCTGCATAATAATAAAACCCTCTAAGAGCTGTTGCATCGGTTTTCCCGCATTGGGTTTTTCCGGGGACATTTGTCTGAAAACTCTTGTGTGTCCTTTGTTATGTGTGCTTATTTCTTCAGTACCTGACCTGTATGTATGTGTAGATCTATAGCGTGTTTACTTCGCTGTCTTCTGAATATTTCTGAAAATATCTTGTAAATGTAAAAACACAGGTAGTAGAAGTAATCCAGGTTTTTGCAATAGAAATTTCCGTTAAGTAGTTTCAGGAATTTTCACATTGTATTAGAGCTATCATAGATCAGGGGGAGCTGAATCCGTCATCAAAGGGACGATGGTTGTTGCTGCAGGAAGGCAACAGAAACATCACAGATCCAGAAAGAGGCAACGTAACACCTGAGGGACAACGCAGACCCAACAGGGGTGATGCAAAGCTTGTCTAGTTCATGTAGAATTGACGCAGAGGCTGACACAGGCCCAAGAGGGTGACAGTCCGAGAGGTGGTGACACTGTGCCATTTGTTGTGGCTGGAGGTGCAGTTTTTGATCTTCGAAGCTGCTGGTTGGGCACTGCTTCTACCAGTGCAAAACAATGTCTAGCAGGGTTGACAAAGTAAGGGGAAATAGTTCCTCAACAGACTTTCTAGCCACAAAGTCTGAGATCCGATCAATGGAGTGATTGGAGGGCTGATTCGATAGAATTGGTTGAGGATTTTCGAGAAGGAAATCACTGGTCAGAGGGAGCATATTCTCTAGAGGGTTTTCTATCGCCAAGAAACCCAGATCCGGTCTCTTGCTGAGAGCAGCAGCAGAAGAAGGGACAAGAGCATCTGTTTCGACATTGTTGAGCAGAGATGGCCTCTCATGGATTGAGGGATCAAGACAAGTTAGATGGAGCATCTAACTTCGTCATTTGGAAGTCCAGAATCCCTTCAGTCCTTGAATCACATCAAAGATTATGCTGAGAAGGCTGTGGATGTTCCGGTCGATGCTTATTTGTTGAAGAAGTATGAGGAAGTGCAAGCAAGGGCCAAGCGCTTGATAATGGAGGAGGTAAAGGGTCATGTGGTCCCACACATTGCTGAGAAGAATATGGCGAATGAGATGTAGACGACCCTGACCACATTGTATCAAGGTACTTCTGTCCAGAGGAAGATGCTTCTGGAGAATCAACTGTGACTATTTTAGATGTACAAGGGAGAGGAAATCGACCCTTTCCTCATTCGATTGAAGGCAATTTGAGATCAATTGTTTGCTATGGGGGCAACTCTTGATGATGGTGTCATGGTAAGGACTGCCCTGAATGCAGTCACCGATGATTGGGAGACCTTTGTCCAGAGTATTTTGGGTAGGGCTCAACTTCCAAATTGGGAGGACATGTGGGCAACTCTTCATCAAGAGGAGATCAGGAGAATGTCCAAGATGGGCAACAGTAGCGGAGGAGCCCAAGTCAAGAAGGATGAGGAGGAAGATGTGGCTCTCGCATCTAAGGGACAACGACAATAGCAAGGGAAGAAGGAAAAGGACCTCTCTAAGGTCCGATGCTTCAGATGTGGCGAATTAGGACATTTCGCCAATACTTGTCTCCAGAAGAAGAAGGGTAAGGAAGATTCAGATTCCAAGGATGCAACAGCCAAGGGGGATGATGGCAGTGACGATGATGTGGCCATGAGTGCTCATGTGCCTCGAGAGAAGAGGTGGGGCGACATTGAACTATAGTTCTCTTGAACTGCAAATGAGGGCTAGGATCCTTGCGGTGCCCAACTCTTGGATCACATACGATCTACAGGAGCCCTTAAAGACAATAGCAGGATGACTGGAGTGAGTCGGTGTAGAGGATTATGGAGGCACGGTGGCAGTGAGGACGCTGAAGACTGGAGCAGTGCAATGAAGAGGTAGCAATAGTGCAAAGGTTGATGGGACTTCAATAGCGTAGAGGGGCAGTGCTTACGCAGTGCAGAGCAGCAGCAACCCAGAGCTTCAGAGGGTCAGCGCAGTCCAGCAGCAGAGGGTGCTTAAGTATCGAGATGCAGCCAAACTGACTTGTCTGTCAGTATTTTGGGTGATGTCCTTCAGTTGCTTAATTCTCAGCAACTGAGTTGTAGTGCAACATTTAGTAGTGGCAGTGTTGTGGGCAGCATGATGCAACATTTGAGAGGGAGTTGCAGTATAGATGAGTCAGTGACTGTGGTAGAGGCCTGGGCAGCAGTACATAAGGCAGCAACGCAGTGGTCGAGGGGCAACAGGCCAAGCATTAGTAGCAAAGGGGATCGATGCCATGGATCAGAGTAATGCTTCTGGAGTGAAGTGTTGCTAGAGCACATTCCTCGCTAAGAGGGAATGTTGAGATTTTGGGTAGCATCGGATGTGCTCTAGCTTCGAAACTTTGTGGAGGGGCTAGAACACATGAGATTTCTAAGACCCAGAAATCGTTTGGAGAAATTCCACCCGGAACCTAAGCTATTCAAAATATTAATTATTTTAATGGAGACCCTAAGTCTAACTTAGGGAAATTAAATAATTAAAGTGAATTAATTTAGACATGTGGGTTAGAATGTTCTAAGTGATGTGGATAGAGTCTTTTCTAATTGTAGCCGTCGATTAGAGATTAGATCACGACTGTTGAATGTTCAACTAGAATAGTATTAAAGGAATGCTTGGGGTCAGTTGGAAAACACAGATGGAGTGCCAACACTTAAGCTAAGTCGAAATTCTGGGGCGTGGTTTGCTGAGAATTTTCAAGTGAGGTTGCAGTGCAGTGAGGGGCAGATCGATAGTGGGATTTCAGATCCGAGGCTGAGGATACATTGGCAAAGAGGCACATCTATACTAGAGGAGCGCAGAGACCCAGCAAGGGTGATGCAGGGCCAGCCAGAGCAGCGCAGAGGCAGTGTAGGCTCAACCAGGGTGATGCAGTCCAAGCTAGAGCTGTGCAGGGGAAACATAGGCTCAGCCAAGGTGACGCAGGCCTAGCCAGAGCAGCACAAAGGCTCACGCAGGGCAGGAGGGCTGACACAGAGCTGGGAAAGGCAGCACTGGGGTTCCAGTGGATCAGAAAGGGCTCGTTTTCAGTAGATGCAAAAGGTGTGAAGCCGCGACACTAAAGGATGACGCAGAGACTGCGTAGGCACCTGTGGGGTTCTTCATCCACAGCTGAATCAACCATATTTTCTGTCTTCGAGAGATTGGGGTACATCTACCGAGATTTTCTTTGTTTGGGCAAAGCATGTCTGGTGCCCTTGAATATATTCAGAATTCTGCATAATAATAAAACCCTCTAAGAGCTGCTGCATCGGTTTTCCCGCATTGGGTTTTTCCGGGGACATTTGTCTGAAAAATATTCTGTATCCTTTGTTTTGTGTGCTTATTTCTTCAGTACCTGATCTGTATGTATGAGTAGATCTGCAGTGCATTTACTTCACTGTTTTCTGAATATTTCTGAAAATAACTTGTAAATGTAAAAACAAAGGTAGGAGAAGTAAACCAAATTTCTGCAGTAGAAATGTCTGTTAAGTAATTCTAGGAATTTTCAGATGGTATTAGAGCTATTGTAAATCATGGGGAGGTGAAGCCATCAACAAAGGGATGATGGTTGTTGTTGTAGGAAGGCAACAGAAACATCATAGCTCTAGAAAGAGGCAACGTAGCACCCGAGGGACAACGCAAACCCAATAGGGGTGACGCAAAGCCTATCTACCTCACGCAAAGATGACGCAGTCTGAGAGGGGGTGACACTGTGCCAGTTGCCATGGTTGGAGGTACAGTTTTTGATCTTTGAAGTTGCTGGTAGGGCATTGTTTTTGCCGGTGCAAAACAATGTCTAGCAGGGTTGACAAAGGTAGGGGAAACAGTTCCTCAACAGAGTTTCTAGCCACGAAATTTGAGATTCAATCAGTGGAGGGATTGGAGAGGTTTGATTTGACAAAATTGGTTTAGGATTTCCAAGAAGGAAATCACTGGTCAGAGGGAGCATATTCTCTAGAGGGTTTTCTATCGCCAAGAAACCTAGATCTGGTCTCTTGCTGAGAGCAACAACTGAAGAAGGGAGAAGAACATTCGTTTCAACATCGTTGAGCAGAGATGGGCTCTCATGGATTGAGGAATCAAGACAGGTTAGATGGAGCATCTAACTTCATCATCTGGAAGGCCAGAATCCTGTTAGTCCTTGACGAATATCGCATCAAAGATTATGCCAAGAAGGATGTGTTCGTTCCGGTCGATGTTGATCCTTTGAAGAAGTATGAGGAAGCACAAGCAAGGGCCAAGCGCTTGACAATGGACAGGGTAAAGGATCATGTGGTCCCACACATTGTCGAGAAGAATATGGCAAATGAGATGTGGACAACCCTGACCACATTTTATCAAGGTACTTCTGTGGAGAGGAAGATGCTATTGGAGAATCAACTGTGACTATTTCATATGCACAAGGGAGAGGAAATTGATCCCTTCCTCATTCAATTGAAGGCAATTCGAGATCAACGGGTTGTTATGGGGGCAACTCCTGATGATGGTCTCATGGTGAGGACTGCCCTGAATGCAGTCACCAATGATTGGGATACCTTTGTCTAGAGCATTTTGGGTAGAGCTCAACTTCCAAATTGGGAGGACATGTGTCCAACTCTTCATCAAGAGGAGGTCAGGAGAATGTCCAAGATGGGCAACAGCAGCGGAGGAGCCAAGATCAAGAAGGAGGAGGAGGAAGATGCGCCTCTCGCATCCAAGGGACAACAGCAGCAGCAAGGGAAGAAGAAAAAGGACCTCTCTAAGGTCTGGTGCTTTAGATGTGGCGAATTAGGACATTGTGCCAATACTTGTCCTCAGAGGAAGAAGGGCAAGGAAGATTCAAATTCCACAGCTGCGACAACCAAGGGGGATGATGGCTGTGATGATATTGTGGACATGAGTGCTCATGTGCCTTGAGAGAAGAGGTGGGGTGACATTGATCTGTAGTTCTCTTGAACTGCAGATGAGGGGAAGGATCCTTGAGGTGCCCAAACTCTTGGATCACATACAAGCTACGAGAGCCCTTAAGGATAGTAGCAGGATGACTGGAGTCAATTGGTGCAGAGGATTATGGAGTCACGGTGGAAGTGAGGATGCTAAAGACTAGAGCAGCGCAGTGCAGAGGCTGATGGGACTTCAGCAGCGCAGAGGGACAGTGTAGAGCAGCAATGATGCAGAGCTTCAGAGGGTCAGCGCAGTCTAGCTGCAGGGGGTGCTTTAGTATCGAGATGCAACCAAAATGACTTGTCTGTTAGTATTTTGGGTGATGTCCTTTAGTTGCTCACTTCTTCGCAACTAAGTTGTAGTGCACTAGTTAGCAGTGGCAGTGCTGTGGGAAGCATGATGCAACATTTGAGGAGCTGCAGTTTAGATGAGTCAGTGACTGTGGTAGAGTCCTGGCAGTAGTACAGAAGGAAACAACGCAGTGGATGAGGGGCAGCAGGCCGAGTATTAGCAGCGTAGGGGACCGATGCCATGGATCAAAGTAACGCTTCTGGACTGAAGTTTTGCTAGAGCACATTCCTCACTAAGAGGGAGTGTTGAGATTTTAGGTAGCATCGGATGTGCTCTAGCTCCAAAACTTTGTGGAGGGGCTAGAACACATGAGATCTCCAAGACCCAGAAATCTTTTGGAGAAATTCCAATTCGAACCTAAGTTATTCAAAATATTAATTATTTTAATGGAGACCCTAGGGAAATTAAATAATTAAATTGAATTAATTTAGACATGTGGGTGAGAATGTTATAAGTGATGTGGATCAAGTCTTTTCTAATCTTAGCTGTCAATTAGAGATTAGATCATGACCGTTGAATGTTCAACAAGAAAAGTATTAAAGGAAGGCTTTGGGTTAGTTGGAGAACACACATGGAGTGGTAGCACTTAAGATAAGTCGAAATTCTGGGGTGCGGTTTGTTGAGAATTTTCAAGTGAGCTTACAGTGCAGTGAGGGGCAGATCGACAGTGGGATTTCAAATTTGAGGCGGAGGATACATTCGCAGGGAGACAAATCTGTACCAAAGCAATGTAGAGACCCAACAAGGGTGACGCAGGCCCAACTAAAGCAGCGCAGAGGCAACGTAGGCTCAGCCAGTGTGACACAGGCCAAGCTAGAGCTGCGCAGAGGTATCGTAGGCTTAGCTAGGGTGACTCAGGCCTAGCCAGAGCTGCGCAGAGGCTCACGCAGGTTAGAAGGGCTGACGCAGAGCTAGGAAAGGCAATGCTGGGTTTCCATTGGGCTAGAAAGGGCTCGTTTTCAGCAGATCCAGAAGGTGTGAAGCAAGCACACTGAAGGGTGACGCAAAGACTGCGTAGGCACCTGTGGGGTTCTTCATCCTCAGCTGAATCAACCATATTTTTTGTCTCTAAGAGATAGAGGTACATCTGCCGAGATTTTCTCTGTTTGTGAAAACTATGTTTGGTGCCCTTGAATGTACTCCGAATTCTGCATAATAATAAAACCCTCTAAGAGCTGTTGCACCGGTTTTCCCGCATTGGGTTTTTCTAGGGACATTTGTCTGAAAAATGTTGTGTCTTTTGTTATGTGTGCTTATTTCTTCGGTACCTGATATGTATGTATGTGTAGATCTGCAGTGTGTTTACTTTGCTGTTTTCTGAATATTTCTGAAAATAACTTGTAAATGTAAAAACACAAGTAGGAGAAGTAAACCAGATTTCTGCAGTAGAAATTTCTGTTAAGTAGTTTCAGGAATTTTCACATATATCTGCCCTAGTGTTTACCAGATACATTAGAGTGCCCACCAAATGTCGATAGGAGGTAGGATCCATGAGACTTGAGTCATAGCCCCTCAACTTCTTGAGATTGGTGATCATGGGAGTAGTCATGGGCTTGGATTCCATCATCCGAAATTTCTGCAAAATTTTAATGATGTACCTTCCTTGCCCCAAATATATCTCCCCAAGTTTCTGCCATAGTGCATCATACCTAGATTTTTCATTTAAAATTTAGCTGCCAAGATCCTTGTGCACTCTTGAATTCTATGCTCCACACTAGTGATGAATAGATCATCCACATATCGTAGAATAATGATGGGCTCATTATTCACAACCTTGATGTAGAGATTTGGATCCACAGACCCTTCATAAACCCACTTCTTAGGAGATATGCATCCATTCTCGTGTACCATGCCCTAGGAGCTTGCTTCAAGCCATATAATGCTCTCTTCAGTCTACAAACATGAGAGTCCCCGCTATTCACTTCAAAACCTTTGGGTTGTTCGACGTATACTTCCTCATAAATGGTCTTATTTAGAAAAGCAGTCTTCACATCCATTTGATGGATTTTCCAACCCATTGTAGTAGTCAATGAAACCAAAGATCTAATGGTATTATACCTTGTTGTAGGTGCAAACGTTTCTTCATAATCTATTCCTTCCTTTTGAGAGAAACCCCTTGCAATGAATCTCGCTTTTTACTTGTCTATGCTTCCATCAACAACGTGCTTGATCTTGTAGATCCATTTAGATGTGACAACCAATTCGTCATTAGGTCTAAGAATGATTTCCCAAAACCAATTCATCATAATGGATTGGTATTCTTCTTGCATCGCCTTCTTCCAAACTTCCTGGTGAGCAGCTTCTTCGAATGTAGATGGTTCAAGTTCTATTAACTTCATCATATATGCAGCATACCCAGAATATCTCTTCGGTCTTTTACTTTCTCTAAAGGTTTCTTTCACAGCTTCAAGTCCTTCGACATCTTCCAAAGTAGCTTTCAACCAATTTGGCCTCTTCCTTGTGGTTGGGATGATCACAAGTTGAATAGGCTCACTTGGTCCTGCTTCTTCTTCTTGATTTGTAGTAGGGTTTTCGTGGTGTACTTCTTCTTTGAATATTGGAGATTCTTCATGATCAGAATCAATAGGGATATCCTTCGATTTCTTGTAAGCTTGATCCCTGCTTACTTCAATATGTCTTCCTTGATGTAGATTCTATATGCTTTTAAGGAGAGACCATATCCAATGAATATTCCTTTGATGCTTGTAGAATCCAACTTCTTTCGCTTGTCCTTCGGAACATGGATGTAGGTAGGGCTTCCAAAGATTCAAAGGTGATCCACACTTGGCTTCTTTCCTGTGAATACTTATTCGGAAATTACATTCTTGAGACTTCTATGGGGACTTCTATTTTGAATATATACCACTGTCATGGCTGCTTCTCCCCATAAGAATTTTGGTAGGTCTTGATCAAGGAGCACTGTTTTAATGCCTTCTTCAATAGACCTATTCTTCCTTTCAACATCTTCATTTTGTTCGGGATGGTAGGGAACAATGAGCTCCCTCTTAATTCCTGCTTCCTTACAATATGCAATTAATTCCTTGGAAGTGTATTTCCCACCATTGTCAGATCTTAGAGTCTTTATCTTTCTTTCGGTGAGGTTTTCTACTTTAGCTCGAAACTGTTTGAACTTCTCAAACACTTCGTCCTTGTCTTGAGAAGGTAGAGCCATGTCTTTCTAGAATGTTCATCTATAAATTTTACATGAGAGATGACCTCCAAGTGTTTTGTTAGACATGGGCCCACACATCAGAGTGAATGAGGTTTAGTATTTCTTTAGACCTAGTGTCACTACATGGAAATGAATTTCTTGTATGTTTCCCCAAAGAGCATCCCTTGTATGTTTCCCTTCATGATCTTCCTTCATATTGGGGATGCCATTAACCAATTGATTGAGAGTGGGAATAACTTTGTAGTGTAGATGACCATACCTCCTATGCCATAGCTCAATATGACTAATTTCCATATGAACCAAAGCTTGAGGAGGTGGAGTTATGACCTTGTTGATTTTTGGGTAGCATCGGATGTGCTCTAGCTCCGAAATTTTGTGGAGGGGCTAGAACACATGAGATCCCCAAGACCCAGAAATCGTTTGGAGAAATTCCACCCGAAGCTTAAGCTATTCAAATAATTAATTATTTTAATGGGGACCCTAAGTCTAACTTAGGCAAATTAAGTAATTAAAGTGAATTAATTTAAACATGTGGGTGAGAATGTTCTAAGTGACGAGGATCAAGTTTTTTCTAATCTTAGTCGTCGATTATAGATTAGATCATGGCCGTTGATTCGTCAACTGGAAAAGTATTAAAGGAAGGCTTGGGGTCAATTGGAGAACACACACAGAGTAGCAGCACTTGAGCTAAGTCGAAATTCTGGGGCGCGGTTTGCTGAGAATTTTGGAGTGAGTTTGCAGTGTAGTGAGGGGTAGTTCGGCAGTAGGGTTTTCATCCAAGGCCGAGAATACAATAGCAGAGAAGCATATCAACATCAGAGAGGTAGCGTAGGCCCAGGAGGGGTGACGTAGAGTCATCAGGGCTCATGCAGAGGGACTTAGAGCCAGAGAGGGTGACACAGTCACTCATAGAGTTGCGCTGGGGTTTATGTGGGGCAGATCGGGCAGCCATCCAGCGTTTTGATTTCTGAGCCGAGAAGGCTCACAGAGAAGGTGACGCAGCTCCTAGAGAAGGTGACTGTGAAGGTGACACAGTCTAGCTTGCTGTAGCCATTGCTTAGCCGCACTGGGGACTGCGCCTGTGGGGTTTCTTCATCCAATTGTTGGATCTGCCATAACATCTGTCTCCGGATAGAGGTACTTCTGCCGAGGATTTTATCTGTTGGGTAAGCCACATTGGCACCCTAGTTTGTATTCAGAAATCTGCTTAATAATAAAATCCTCAAGAGCTGCTGCACTGGTTTTCCTGCATTGGTTTTTTCTGGGGACATTTGTCCGAAAAATTTGTCCTTTGTCTGCATGATTGCTTATTCTTCAGTACTTGATTTGTATAATTGTGTAGGCTACAGTGTATTTACTTCGATGTTCACATGAATTATTCAAAAAATAACTTGTTAAGTTAAATAAACAAGTAGGTGAAGTAAATCAGATTTATTGTAGTAGGATTTTTGTTTAGAGGATTCAGAAATTTTCACACGGTATCAAAGCGTTTGTAGATCAGGAAGAGCTGAAGCCAACAATAGAAGATAGAAGAAAATTTACTGCAAGAAGGTAGCTGTCCTGAGAGACAACGCAAATCCAGAGAGAGGTAAGGAAGGGTGACGCAGTCACTTGTGGGGCTCACGTAGAGCCTGCGTCAGCCAGGAGGGTTGATGCTGTTGCTGCAATAGTGGTAGCATAGTGTTTGTTGGGCTCGTGTAGGGGTTTCGAGCCTCTGTCTTTCCGGTTGTCGTGGCTGGAAGTGCAGATCGTTTTTCTTCAGTAGTTGCTGGTGGGGCATTGTTTTTATTGGCGCAGAACAATGTCTAGCAGGGCGTGGAAAAGTAGAGGGAAGAAGTTCCACAATAGACTTCTTGCCAAGAAGTCCAAATCCAGTGTTGATCAGTAGCAAAGAGTGTTCGGAGAGGACTAATTCGACATTAGTTGGCGAAGAACTTCTGGGAGGGAAATAATTTTTCAGATGGAGCGGGTTCCTTAGAGGGTTTCTAGCACCAAGAAATTTAGATCCGAGTTTTGCTGGGGCAACAACAAAAGAGGGAGAAGTGAACCAGTTCGACATCTTTCAGTTGAGCAGAGATGGCCACACATGGACTAAGGGATTAAGACAAGTTGGATGGAGCATCCAACTTTGTCATCTAGAAGGCTAGAATCCTATCAGTTCTAGATGTGCATCGTATCAAGCATCTCGCCAAGAGTGCGGTTGCTATTCCTGTTGACGCTGATCTGTTGAAGAAGTACAAGGAAGCTCAAGCGAAGGCTAAGCGCTTGATCATGGACGAAGTTAAGGATCATGTGGTCCCACACATTGGTGAGAAGAACACAACACATGAGATGTTGACTTCCTTGACCACATTGTATTAGGGGACTTCTGTCCAGAGGAGAATGCTTCTAGAGAATCAGCTTCGACTATTCCAGATGCTGAAAGGAGAAGAGATCGAGCCCTTCCTCATTAGATTGAAGGCAATTCGTGGTCAGCTGTTTGCCGTGGGGGTCACACCTAATGAAGGTAGTATGGTAAGGACTGCTATGAATGCGGTTTCTGATGATCAGGAGAACTTTGTCCAAGGCATCTTAGGCAGAGCAACGCTTCCAAGTTTGGAAAACCTGTGTGCAACTCTTCGACAAGAAGAGATCAGGAGGATGACCAAGGCGGGCATGAGTAGTGGAGGGATCAAGATCAAGAAGGAGGACGAGGAAGATGCAACTCTCACATCTAAGGGAAAACATGGGCAGCAGAGGAAGAAGAAGAAAGACCTTTCACAAGTCAGATGCTTCAGGTGTAGTGAATTAGGACATTTTGCCACAACATGCCCTATGAAAAAGAAGGGTAAAGAAGACTCTGATTCGAAGGCTACCGCAGCTAAGGACGATAGTGGAGATGATGACGATATGGCCATGAGTTCTCATGTACCTCGGGAGAAGAGGTGGGGCGACACTAATATGTAGTTCTTTCGAATTGCAGTGAGGGGCAGGATCCTTGAGGTGCCCAAACTCTTGGATCACATACGAGCTACGAGAACCCTTAATGAAAGTAGTAGGATGATTGGAGTCAGTTGGTGCGAGGGATGATGGAGCAACATTAGCAGAGCTAGAACGCTGAATACTGGAGCAGCGCAGAGCAGAGGCAGCAACAACGTAGCAGCAATGCAGAGGTTGATGGACTTCAACAACGCAGAGGCAGTGCAAAGCAGCAGCAGTGCAAAGGCACCAGAGGGATAGCACAAATCAACAATAGAGGGTGCTAAAATATCGAGGTGCATCGAAACTGACTTGTTTATGAGGATTTTGGGTGATGTTTTCAGTTGCTTACTCCTCAGTAACTGAGTTACAATGCAACAGTTAGCAGTGGCAGTGTTATAGGTAGCATGATGCAGCATTTGAGAGGGAGCTGCAGCACATATGAGGCAGTATCAGTGGCAGTGACATGGGCAGCAGTATAGAAAGCAGCGGCGCAGCGGATGTGGGGCAATCGCTGAGCATCAACAACGCAGAGGACTGATGCCAGGGATCAGAGTAATGCTTCTGGTGAAAGTGTTGCTAGAGCACATTCCTCGCTCAGAGGGACTGTTGATTTTTGGGTAGCATCGGATGTGCTCTAGCTCCAAAACTTTGTGGAGGGGCTAGAACACATGAGATCTCCAAGACCCATAAACCGTTTGGAGAAATTCCACTCGGAGCTTAAGTTATTCAAAAATTAATTATTTTAATGGGGACCCTAAGTCTAACTTAGGAAAATTAAATAATTAAAGTGAATTAATTTAAACATGTGGGTGAGAATGTTCTAAGTGATGAGGATCAAGTCCTTTCTAATCTTAGCCGTTGATTAGACTTTAGATCATGACCATTGATTCGTCAACTGGAAAAGTATTAAAGGAAGGCTTGGGGTCAGTTGGAGAACCACATAGAGTAGCTTATGGGGCGCGGTTTGCTGAGAATTTTGGAGTGAGCTTGCAATGCAGTGAGGGGCAGTTCGCCAGCGGGATTTTCATCCAAGGCCGACAATACAATAGCAGAGAGGTGGATCAACACTAGAGAGGCAACGCAAGCCCAGGAGGTGTGACGTAGAGTCAACAAGGCTCACGCAGAGGGACGTAGAGCCAGAGAGGGTGACATAGTCACTAAGAGAGCTGCACTTGGGTTTCTGTGGGGCAGATTAGGTAGCCATCTAGCATTTTGATTTCTGAGTCGGGAAGGCTCACAGAGAGGGTGACACAACTCCTGGAGAAGGTGACACAGTCTAGTTTGCTGTAGCCATCGCTCAGCAGCACTGGGGATAGCACAGTCACCTGTGGGGTTTCTTCATCTAGTTGGTGGATTTTCCATAACATCTGTCTCCGGATAGAGGTACTTTTGCTAAGGATTTTATTTGTTGGGTGAGCCACATTGGCACCCTAGTTTGTATTCAAAAATCTGCTTAATAATAAAACCCTCAAGAGCTGCTGCACCGGTTTTCCTGCATTGTGTTTTTTTGGGGAAATTTGTCCAAAAAATTTGTGTGTCCTTTGTCTGCATGATTGCTTATTCTTCAATACTTGATTTGTATAATTGTGTAGGCTACAGTGTATTTACTTTGATGCTTTCATGAATTATTCAGAAAATAACTTGTTAAGTTAAATAAACAAGTAGGAGAAGTAAATTAGATTTACTGCAGTAGGATTTCTGTTTAGAGGATTCAGAAATTTTTATAGATCTTATATAAGCTTCCTTCACGAACTCCAGTAACTCTAGCTTTATCAATACTAGAGTATTTCCCCAAACCAATACTTTTCCATGAACAAATGCAAATTTATTTCCTTTCTCTTCTAAACAAGAAAAAAAAAGCAAATTCTTTTTCAAACTTGGAGCATATAGTATGTTGTTGAGGTGCAACTTCGATCCACTTTCCAACTTCAACGATGTTGATCCCATGCCTCTATCAACATAGCTTTTTTTGTCACCCAATTCCATTGCATGAGAAGACGGCTCCTTTGATAGTGTATGAAGTTGTTTACTTTCTCCTGTCATGTGTCTCCATGCTCCACTATCAATGATCCATGCATTGTCATCATTAAGAGATCCAGCAAGAGCAGCCAAGAATCCTTGACTTTTGACCTTGTTGAATAAGTAGTGGATGACCTTCTTGATCTAGCTTCCAACAGTGTTGATACTCATTCTTTCATAACTTATCAAAGAGGGAGAATCCATGTCCAATCCTTTTAAGCCAACAAGGTGATCGTTAATCTTTCCTGACCTTAGCTCTGAAACCATGTTGAGAAATTAATGCAAGTAGATTAGGGCTTGATTCCTCTTTCTTGATAATTACTTGTGAATTATGTTGGATTTTTTTACATCTTTAATAGATTATATTTCATCGAGCAATTACCAAATTATGTGTGTATGAAGATCACAAAAACACAAGAGACAAGATGTAGACACTATGCTAGGGAAAAACCCCTCTAGGGGAAAACGCAGTCAAAATTCTCTTCCTTCAATAGTGTTCTTTGAGACTCTTCACCCTAGACATAGACCAAACCTTTCCTTCACACCAAGTCAACCTTTCCAGTTTTTCGACCCAACAATAACAACAACTTGTCCCCAACAACTTTGATTATGCAACAGTTTCAATAGAAACACAAAAAGACTTCGATCTCCCAAACTAGGGCACAAAATGGAGAGAGACCAACACCAAAATTTCGATTTTCTCTTTCTCTATCACTTTGACCCAACTCGCATTCCTTTTGACCTCCTTGACCAACTTCGCACTTTTTCCTATGCAACAGTAGATATCGAACTGGCTTGAGAAGTGATGCTCCAAATGAATTCGATCTCCTTCTATTTACAGGCTCCAAGTGAGGTCGAATTGATTACCTTTAGGCCAACTTGATCTCCTTAAGTCTGACTTGATGTGGAGGTACCATAAATCATATTTGACTCAATAATAAACATTTTTACATGATTCAAAAGCCCAAGAAGGGTCTCTTTAAATATACAATGACTCTATAAACTCAGAATAAATCCTAGAAGTCCACAATGGGGACTTTGACCTAAAACATAATGATCCAAGCATGAAACCCATGATTTAATAAGTCATTGTAACAATAATGCAAATTCTTTTCTTTATTTTTTTGACAAGTACATTACATAATGACTCAAGTACATTTTATGAAGACCAAACCTACTTACATTCTTCAACAGGCAAGGTATCTTTTCCCAAGATACTCTGAGCAAATACTTGCCAATCATTTGAGACACTATTTAGTGCCAATCATACAAGCTCTATGGGTTGAGCTGCTGACCCAACGACTAACAACTAATTTCAGACTTCCTAAATTCGAGTGAGAAAGGCATCTATGCTCTTACCCTTCTGCATCCTTATGTTCCTCAACTTCTCCTAGAGATACATCTTCTGCTACTCGGAACAACTCTGAAATAGCTCAAACAAGGCATCCCACATCTTCTTGGTCCTTCCCTTCTCTGCCACATGTGAGACGAGATGATCTCGGACTCCATCCAAAATCAACCTCTTGGCCTCTGCCATTTCCTTAGTGTACTCCTGTTGATCGACATCTTGGGGTACTGTTACCACAGTCTTTGCATAGGGCTTCAGACCATATTCATCCAGAAGGAATAGTATCCTTGCCTTCCAGATGACATAGTTGGAGGCACCCTCCAATCTGTCTTGGTCCCTGAGCCTAGCTGTGGCCATCTTTGATTTGGTTTGGAAATTCCCTCTTCCTCTGCTTGGCTGATGCTCTACTACTCGCACTCCCTCCTAGAATGCACTGTTCTGCTAGCTGCCACTGCCAATCTGCAACTGGGAAATTCAGATTTCTTGGCTAGAAACCTTCTAAGAGAAATCTCCCTCTGTGTGTGTGCTTTTCTCTTCCACCCGACGTTGGTTCTAATACTGCAAAACCCTATACATCCAACCAAGGAATTTGCTCAGCGAAAAATTGAGTTGCAGTTGCTCCCTCTGACTGCTGGAATCACTATTCCGGGCAACTCAACTTTTCTACAACCCTGCAACTGAAAATTGAGTGCTTGCCCCAACAACTCGACCTACCTGTCAAGGAATTGCGCTGCCACAAGAATTTCGTCATGTTGCTTGCTCTGAGCAATGAAATTCTCTCTTATGCTTTTGAGATTTCCGGTTGATCGCTTAGGCTCTGATACCATGTGAAAATTTCATTCATCATAGCAACTGGAAATTATTTTCCTAATTGTTAATTTTTTAACAATTTATTTGCAGTTTGTTACGATAAATACCAAATAATTCACACTGTGATTTCACAAATAAATTGCGGAAGAAAATAACGTTGGAAACTGAGAAAATTCTAGCACACACACATAAAAAGTGATACCGTTCTTTTTGGACAAATGTCCCTAGAAAAACCCAATGTGGGAAAACCGGTGCAACAAATGAGGGTTTTATTATTTATGCAACAACAAAAATTCTGAGTACAATAAAATGACACCAAACTGGTGTTTTTTATCTGAGAAAAAATATTGGCAAAAATATCTAAGATATTTTATCCTCCGACAATCTCGCAACAAATTGTGCCTTAGAATTGGCTCTGGAACCCTCTACGTCAGCCTTCTACACTGCTTCTACGCAGACCCTCAACGTATTGCCCAAAAATTGCCTTTGATGTGACGTCTAGCCTATTGCTGCCACTGGAAGTGATTCCTTCGACCTCCTGGGAATTTCCCTGACCTTTGGAAGCTGAATCAACCCTTCTTCTGGCTGAATCTGTTGATTTCTGGTAGCATCGGATGTGCTCTAAGTCTCAAATTTTGCAGGGAGGCTTAGACACGTATTCCAAAAAACCCAGAAAGCGTTTTAGGAAATTCCACTCGGATTGTGTTTTATTAAAATAATTAATTATTTCTTGTCCAAAACAATGGTGTCTCTTGTGTGTTATTTCTTTTCTTGCTCAAAACTTGTTTCTACACTTCATTTCCACAGTTTATAGTGAGGGTTGTAGTGTGATGTATTCAGTATTTGGCGTAGTTAAATTGCAAATAAATTGTTAAGTAAAAGTTAACAGTTAGGAGAATATTTTCCAGTTGCTGCAATAGGATTCCAGATCTAGGAATTTTCACATGGTATCAGAGTTTGTATAATAGTGCAGGGGAAGCAAGAGCGCAGACTAGAAGGATCCAGCGTTGAGTACAAAGAAGGAGATCAGAGAACTGCATAGGCAACAAATCAATTTCCCTAGGATTTGCGCAGTCCAGGCCAAGAGGGAAAGATTTGCAAGGAAGTCTCTTTCTGAGTGAGTCGACAGAGAGGTAAGACTGTCTAGATCGTGATTTATTTGGCTGACTCCAGGAGGGAGTGCATAGAGCCAGCTGCGTAGAGGGTTA
Source organism: Pinus albicaulis (assembly GCA_034641835.2). Classification (NCBI taxonomy): domain Eukaryota; kingdom Viridiplantae; phylum Streptophyta; class Pinopsida; order Pinales; family Pinaceae; genus Pinus; species Pinus albicaulis. The sequence continues at coordinate 840,691,697 of CM076571.1, read as the reverse complement.
GAGCCAATAGTTTGACAGCTGATTGGGTGAGATGGCAACTAATGGGTTGCGTGATCAAGGCTGGTTGGAGGGTGCCTCCTGTTAGTGTCAGTATTTGCATCCTGCCATCAGTGATAAAAAATACTCTTTTCATATCATTTTAGGAGTCCCCCTTAGAATTTTTTTATCATTCCATTAGGTCATGTAAAAAAATTTACTCATTGATGGTAGCCCTAGTCAAAAAATTTCACTCTTCCTCAAAAATTCATATTTGCTGGCCGACCTTCATGTCTTGCTGAGCATACTTCAGTCATGAAAGTCCATTCCATCATGTCATTATGTCAGTCAGGTCACCATGAAGTCCGGTAACTCAAAATCTTCATTAGGTCTCTAGGTTTTCATTTTCCAAGGTCCAAATAAAACACCATTTCATTGCATAAGGTCAGCAAAAGTATGAGAGTGATCTAACTAATATCCCTTTACCATCTAAAGAGGATTTGCAAGCATGTAAAAATGGTTTCCAAAGTTGTAATTTTGATTTGAAGTGTGAGTTTCATTCCAAAATGTAATTTTATTCCAAAAAACAGAGATGTAATTTTATTTTTTATTTATGTAATTTTATGTCCATTATATGTAATAAGTACTCAAATTCCCAAAGCTGCCAACTCAGTTCCATATTCTAAACACATTAAACTTCAAAGTATGAAGATTTCCTACTCCAACATGATCAATTTGCAAAGCAAACAAGACAGAGTGTAAGGGTATTGTGCAAAGTTTTAAAAGTGAAATTCAACATTGCAAAAATGGGTTTTAAAATCATCAAAATCAAATCCCACAAAGTATTTAAACCCAAAGGACATCAATTCAAACTTCGTTTGCTCTTGCCATCATCGAGCAACCTCAGCAAAAACACGAAAATCCAAGAAAGAAGGCGAAAATTTACAAAACAGAGGCAACGCTGCGCTCTTGGCAGAAGGAGGGCGCCCCTGTGTATTACGCTGCGCGCCTGCATTGTACGATGCGCTTCTGGCAAAGAGAGGGTGCGCCTGCATTGTGCACTGCGAGCTTGCTCGAAAATGCTCAGGGAGCTCCAAAACACTTGCCATCGCTCTCAAATTTCAACAATGGTGCTCTACAACCTCCAGCAATCAAGTAAGCCACAATTGCACCATCCCTCTTCTTATCAAGTCGATTTTGTGGTGTGTGAAGTTGTTTGAAACATTTGGTGTCTATTTCAAGCTTGAAACCCTAGTATCACTGTAAAATCCCCAATTACATTTCAATTTCACTCCCTAAGACTTTCATTCCCTTCCCATATCATGATTGACCCTATCCTCACCCCCTATATCACTATCCCCTTTCCCTATGCCCTTTTTCCCTTGAAACCCTAAGACCTAGGTGCTTCATTTGCCTAGGCTCCCAAATCCCTAACCTGTAAATAAATCCCCTATCCCAAATCCCTCATCATCACTACTCCCTGTCACCTCCCTCATTTCATAAACCCCTTCCCCCATATCCCTAAATTTCCCCATCCCATTCCCACTTACCAAAACTCATTTTTCATTATCATTCGATCTCCCTAGGGTTTTCACACTAAGACACCTATGGAAGAAGAACATAACATAAAATACAATGAGGGAGAAGAAAGAAAGGAGAGGCCAAACAAAGGAGGGAGAATCCTTAGACTTGAGCCAACAAATAACAGGGAACTCATGGCCTCTCCCATGACTGTGACATGTTTTAAGCATGTGGGATGTTTTGAATTCTGTGAGAAAATAGAAAGGGTCCAACACCATCCTATGTTGAGCAGACTATTCATCTCCAATCTCCATGACAATCAGGTAACCCTTGCTGGTGTCACTTTCACTGTGTCTACTGCCATCATATCAGCTGCCACTGGAATCCCAAATGTTGGGGGAAAATGGTTCAAGAAAAAAGACTTGGAGGAGCATTACTTTGAGCCATACATCAAACCGAGGTACAAGAATGAAAGAAAGGGGATTTTTCCTTTCTATTACCTCCTGGAGAGATATGCCCCCATGATGAAAACCATCATGAAATACTTTTCTTGTGAAGGTAGGTTCTCTAGACTTTACACCTATCATATTCGGCTACTCATGCACTTCATAAGGGTTAAGATGCTCAACATACCTTATTACCTCTTCCGGAGCATTGACAAGATGGCATATATTGTCCAAAAGAGAGAATATGAGCACCAAATGAACATTCTTTCTCACCATTCCCTCATCAAAATCATACTCCTCCATCACCTCAAATAATTGAACATTTCATGGAGTACTTTCATAGCTAATGACATATTCACTGCTCCACCTATTCCGCATGCCCAAGATGTGCCTTCATCATCTCATCTTTCCACATCTATTCCTCCATATCAACCCACAGTTCATGCATCATCATTAGATCAATCTCCTTCACCCATTTCACCACCATCATCTCCATTTCACATTGAGACTGGGTCACCTAGCAGCGCTGAGATCAGTGACCCTAAGAAGGCTAATGTGGCTGAGATAGAGCCATTGGCAAAAACATACTAGAGAGGTCACAGGCATGTGTTTGCTCCACACATAGTGGAAGGGGCCTTACCTTCTACATCGACAAAACAGGTAGACAAAGGGAAGCAAAAGATGACAGAGATCAGACATGAGGAGGAGGACCTCCATGAGACAAAATAGGATTTTGACTTTGTTGACCTAGATGAGCATGATGATGATGAGATCACTAGCACAATCATCATAGAGAAAGAAGCCAAGATTAAGGAGCTACAAACTAATCTTGACAGGTCTAAATTTTTCATTAACTTTCTTGAGCAGGAGAATCAACAGCTAAAGACCAAACATGTCATTGATGAAGTGAAATTCATCAAAGCTCAAAGAGGCAGAAAAAGCCAAAGTTTCGCTTGAAGAGACACTAGAAACATATGGTGAAACCAATGAGGCAGAAGAACAAGTATTAAGGAGAAGGCCTAGGACTAGAGGGTTGAAAAGAGCTGTAGAACTAGAAAGGCAAAGGGAGGCTGAGCTTGCTAATCAACTCACTTTGAATGAACAATTTGCAGTGGTAATCAATGAGAATCGAGAGCAATGGCTTGACAGGGCTAACCAACACCTAGAGAAGCTTCTGGAGAAGGCAAATAGAGATAATGATATATTGAGAAAGAGGGCCAAGCACTATGCCAAAAGAGACAAAACTGCAAGGCCAAGCTTAAAAGATCCAATGCAAAAATTGAATCTCTAACCATGCAAGAAGAGGAAAGGAAGCTTAATATACTTGCTGAGGCCTCACTCCATGCCTAAACCACATGATTAGTAGTCATTTAACCAATTTTGAAAAGTTTTGGGGGTAATTTTTGAAATTTTTGTGTTTTTCAGCAATCCTAAACAGTCTTGTGACAACTGGACTATCAAGGGCATAGCGCCCTAGGCTCTGCGCTCTTGTTTGAGGCACTTTTTGGCCAAATGAAGACCACCAACAGATGCAAAATGACAAATACATTCCAGAAAACAACTTTGCTAGGCTTAGTTTGGACAACTGGCAGGTGAAAGGGTGAAAAAACACACAAAAAATCAATGTTCTGCCTCCTTTTTTGCCTGTACGCTGCACGCCTGACCAGCTATGGGACAATCACTTTTTTGACAGGGAAAATCAACTCCATTCTACAAACTAAAGACATATCTGGAAAGTAGACTAGATAGGCTTTCCAACAAGCCATCATGAGCCTAATTTGGACACTTGGAAGGCCTCCAAAAGTGGCCTGCAACATGGAGGGTGCGCCTGCGTTGTACACTGTGCGCCTGGCACAAAAATGACGCCCTTGACAAATTTCTGATTTTTCTCAGTTTTCACCGCAATTTTGATTTTCACTTTGGGAAATGATGATTTTACTTATGTAATTGATGAAAGTAAATGTAAATATCATGTTTTTACTGTTACCGAGGGTAAATACATTAGATGAAAACTCATGATGAGGTGTAATGAATCAATTCACTTAAGTTAGGGATGAGTCAGTTTGACCACTCTATACTCTAGGTATTCAACTCAGTTTTTGGTGGAACTGCTCCTCCTCTCATGGATTCGACCCCTAAGGCTGGGAGGAGTTTGTTTGAGGCCTATATCATGTTAATTTTCAGTCATTTCACAAGTTGGAATCAGTTGGATGTTGGCTTATTGATTAGAGACTCTATTGTAATGATTTTGGCAGGAGCTTAATAAAAGTGTTGCAACTATTTCTTTGGGATACCTGTGGTATGGTTGTCTAGCATTGTTTCTTCTCTTGTTTCATTTGTATGAATGTATTGTTGGTCCATTTTCCATTTCATGTCTATTGTATGATCACTTTCAAGTTAGAGAAACATAATTCATCTCACATGCTCTGTTTTGGGAAAGTTTTCATAGTCTGTTCATCTTTCTTTCAGTTTAGGAAGAATTCATCTTTCATGCTCTTCTTAGCTCCTCACCTGTCTGAATCATTCCATCCCAAGAACCCTAATGTGCTAGCCTTTCTACCTACCTTGCCCCATTGAATCTTTGCAACCCTAATCCTATTTGCCCTGACCTAGCCTCTTTGACCTAATATCCTCATCCAACAACCCAATCAAAACAAAACAAACTCTTATGCATCTCATAGCTAGTATAAAACCTTTTCATCCAACCCTCTTGGCTATGATTTTTGTGGAGAGAGCCTTCTCCGGTTTAGTAGGGCTAGATACCAAGTCAAAAGATTGGTCTGTGGTTACCTCTATTAGGATTGCTTCTTCAACCTTAGAAAACTGGCAGAGTGATAACACCTCCAAAGATGTAATTTGGAAGGCAAGGATCTATTCCTTCTGGATGAGCATGAACTCAAGGTCTTCATCGACAGTGCAGTAGCTGAACCTGTAGATGCAAATCCATTGAGAGCCTTCAAGAAGAACATGGCAAAAGCCAAACAGTTGATCCTTGACGGAGTGAAGGATCACATTGTCTCACATATTTCTAGCAAAGGGACTGTAAAGGAGATGTGGTATGCATTGACCATGCTATACCAGGGGTCTTCTGAGTAGCGGAAGATGTTCTTGGAGGAAAAGATGTTGTTTACTAGGATGCAGAAGGGGGAACACATAGACCTGTTCCTTGGGAAGCTTCAGGAGGTTCGAGATCAGCTGGCAGCTATAGGGGCAGCACCTCAGGCCACGGAGATGGTCATACTGGCTCTAAATTCCATTTCCGAAGAATGGCAAGTCTTTGTCCAAAGTATTCTGGGCAAAGAGAAGTTGCCAAACATGGAAGGAATGTGGGCAACTCTTCAACAGGGAGAGATGAGGAGAGACTTACTCAAGTGCAAGCTTGATGGCTGTGGTAGCAGTGGGACGAAGCCCAAGGAGGAGGATGAGAATGCAACCCTTGCATCAAAGGGGCAGTAGGAGCAGCGAAGGCGAAAGAAGGATGTCTCAAAGATTAAATGCTTCCGGTGTGGCGAGATGGGACATTACGCTACACAGTGTCCTCTTAAGAAGAAGGACAAAGATGAGAAGCATGTTCCCATAGTATTAAAAACCAGCCGGTTTGAACCGAAAACTGGTCAAACCGGTCGGTTCATTCGCTGACCGGGCCAAACCGGTAGAAAAACCGGGTTCAACCCTCCTCTTCAACAAAAAAATGGTTCAACCGGTGCTAACCGGTCGGTCCGGCCGGTTCATTTTCATCCTTTTACTTAAATTTTTAACATTACCATGAAATGACTCAGGATGTTTAAGAGCAGTTTCGACCTCATTGGATTTCATATGGAGAAACTAGAATTTTAGATTTCACTCAAAATTCAGCAGACTTAATGGTTTTCAGGGTTTCATGATTTGGGGGTTTGCAGTGTTTCCATGTGATTCTATCATGTGTAAGGGTATGAGATTGGCATTTGATCAAGAGCATGAAGTCCTTTAAGAACTTTGATGTTGGTGACATTGATTGTTGAACTTTGTTGATGTTGGTGGTATTGATTGTTGAACTCCCCAACTGTGGCCATAACAAGAATGTATCCTTCACTCAAAGGAAAACAACTGGTTAGGCATGCTAATCTTTTTCTACCGCATTTTAAGGTTGAGGAGATGAACCCTTCACTCAAACCAAAATCATTGGTTAGGCATATTAAACTTTTTCAATTTTTATCATGTTATACAGTTGAGCAATCCAATTCTGAAGACTTTCAGCGAGATGATGTTTACGTATCTCTTGTTGATGATTCCATTTCTAGTAGCGATGAATCAATGATGAGTTTCATGAGAGACCATGTTGCTCAGTGATATGTAGTTTTGATGTCTATTTTTGCTACTACTACTACTACTAAAGTTGTAGAGAAGTTTTAGGAGTCCTCAAACTCTGAGCCATATTATTTATGTAGCTCATGTTGATGATCCCTTGTCTAGTAGTGGTGATGATTTTGATCATGATGAGGAGTGACCATGTTGTTTATCACTAATATGTAGTCTTGTATTAGGCCAATGGCCTCATAGCTTGTAGCATTGTTTTTGGACTTTATGGGCCATTTGGAGTCTCATTGCTTATGTATTTTTCGATGATATGTATTGCACTCGGTGCCATTTTGATATATTCACCTTTATATGGTATATAAATGAGTAAGCTTTGCATATTTTGTCTCTATTGGCTTGGAATCATGGTTGCAAATCTTAAAAATAGTTTTTTTTATTAAAAATAATTATTTAATGTATTTTTTTAAAACTGGTTCGTTTAGACCTGACCAGTACCGGTTAGACCGGTTCCGGTCCGGTTACCGGTTCATTACGTCCACCAGTCCGGTCACCGGTTCTGATTTTTAATACTATGCATGTTCCGCATGCTGCAACTGTGAGGATTGAGGAGGAAGAGTTCGTGATGATTGCCCACATATCTCCAGGGGAGAATTGGGGTGATCTAGAGTTGTAGTTCGAAAGAACTGCAGTTGGACAGGATCCTTGAGGAGTCCACCTCTCGGATCATTACCTTGCTACAGGAGCCCAAATCAGAAGTAGCCGGATGGACAAGTATCGATGGTGCAGAGGAGTGCAGAAGTGACAACGCAATGGCTAGTGAGCGCCAGAGTCTGAACAATGCAGAGCAGAGTTGGCAGCAATGTAGGAAGGCACATCGTAGAGCTAGCATCAACGCAACAACTTTAGAGGGCTAGCGCAGAGACTAGCAACAGTCAGATCTTCAGTACCAGATGCATCATGCTGAACACTTAGTTCAGTACTTGGATGTTTTTCTGTTGCAATAAGCAACAAAGTTGCATTACAGTAGCAGTTGGCAGCAACATGTAGGTTCAACAGCAACACGAATGCAACGACACAGTAATTGGTGGGCAACAGTGTCAGACATCAGCAGCGCAGAGGGAGATGTTACAGAGGCAGGGTTATACTTTAGTAGGATGTATTCCTCGTTAAGAGGGAGTGTTCATTTCTGGTAGCATAAGATGTGCTCTAAGTCTCAAATTTTGCAGGGAGGCTTAGACACGTGTATTCCAAAGAACCCAGAAAGCGTTTTGGAAAATTCGACCCAGATTGTGTTTTATTAAAATAATTAATTATTTTTAATGGGCCCTAAGTTTAAACTTAGGAAATTAAAATAACTAAAAGGTATTAATAAAACAGGATGTGAATCTTTTAGAAAAAGACGAAGATCAAGTCAAGTTAATCTCAGCCGTAGATTAGCAATTTAATCTCGGTCGTTGAAGTCTCAACGAGAAGATTGGAAGAAGGACTTGATGGGGCATTTGGAAGATACACCGACAGAGTCTAGAGATCGAATTTCTTTAGTGAGAAGTGCTCAGGAAGAAGATCGATGGAGTTGATTCTTGCAAAGAGAGGCAGAGATAATTTTCTGGTTGGAGATCTTTCCTGATCCAGAGAGTAGAAGGGAGAGAGGGCAAAGAGCAGTCCGGAGAGGCAACGCAGAGCCAACCACGCAGAGGTTGCGTAGAGCTTCATAGGGAGTCCGTATTTCTGTTGGGGAACAATCATGATCCAGTGCCATAGCCGGGGTGTGAGACCGGGAGGCCAAAAGGCTGAAGTTTCCAGCTAGCAAAGAGACTAGAGGAGGTGCAACGTAGTCCTAGCAGCAGTGACTGCGTAGGTGTGATGCAGTACTATGCAGAGACATCGCAGAGGCTCATCTCCAGCCTAGATCAGTGCCAGATCTTCTAGCGACGGGGTGAGATCATCTCACTAGCTTTTTGTTCAGTTATATCTCTATATAGGATTCCCAATCAAGGCATCCAAAGAATTGTACTCATAAATTACTGCTCAATAATATCAAACCCTCAATTGCTGCACCAGTTTTCCTGCATTAGGTTTTTCCGGGGACTTTGTCCAAAAGCAACAACGTCACTTGTGTGTTATTTCTTTTCTTCCTCAGATCTTGTTTCTGCCCTTAATTTCTACAGTTTATTTTAGTGAGGGTTGCAGTGTGATGTATTTAGTATTTGCTGTAGTTAAATTGAAAATAAATTGTAGTAAAAGTTAAGAGTTAGGTGAATATTTTCCAGTCGCTGCAATAGGATTCCAGATCTAGGAATTTTCACAGAAGCAAACTGCCTATCTTGAGGCACTGCGCTGTCCCAGCACTGCCTCCTGATGAATATTCTTGGCCTTCTCTTTTGACTCTTCCGGAATTGGAAGACTCCTTCAAAAATATGCTACTTTGCCCCTTTGCCACCTGCAACTCGACCTTTGAGTCGATTTCTCTTGCTGAATCACTTGCACTGGAAAATCGAACTGTCTAGATAACTGAGTATCTGCATTGGTGTGTCCTCTCCAAGTGCCTATCGACTTCCTCTTATAATCCACTGTTGGAGCACCAACGGCCAAGATTAAAACGTAATCAATGGCTAGGATCTTGGAGTCAATCCGTGTGAGTTTCTAGATAATTCGCACCTTGAGTTAATTAATTCTGATTAATTAGCCATATTCCTTAAGTTTAGACTTAGGAAATATTTAAAAATCGGCTAATAATCTAATTAAGTCATCTCTAGGTGGAATTTCCAGAAACGATTCTGGGTTTTGGAGATCTCATGTATTCTAGCCTCTCCACCAAATTTCATGGCTAGAACACATTTGATGCTACAAAAACTAATAGTTGCAACAACACCATCTGCGATAACTAGAAAGTGGCTAGCATTAAAGGCTAGCTTAGGGCTTAGTCTTCAAGAGAAATGGCTCCAACTTTTCCATATTTACTCCAGATAAATTTTTTTCAAATGGTTTTATAACTTTTCTCTATCAAGTAGAAGATATGCAATTGGTCACGAAATTATTGGTTTTAGCAATTGTCAATTTCAGCATTTGAAATCTGCATGGAGACTCAGTTTCCAGATTCAGTTTTCACTCTGAGTGTACCAATGAATTTCAAGCTGTATTGTGCTATTGTTTTTTTTATCTGATCCAGCTTGCCTGATTCTGGTGCTTCAAAGCAAGCATTGTGAAATTAGTTTTTCTGGTAGCCCTTAGTTCATCAATTAAAATTGCTACTGACCTACCAACCTTAGGTTTACTATGTTCCAGAATTTGCTGTTTCCATTTATCCCAAGTGGAAGCTTTATTTGCATCTTCAGGCTTGCAAGCTTGAATGTATGGCAATAGTTGTATAATTAAAGTGGAGATATCAAAATTCTTTCTTATATCATGAAAGGAAATATTTATTATCTATGTTTAATTTAATGTATCTTCATCATATGCATATATTTGCAGTATACAGTGAAGAATCTTCGGTTCGCAATGACTGTTGAACCAGAAAATGAAAGGATCAAGCAAAAACTTAACTGGGCTGAGCAACAGCGGAAGGAGAACAAGCCCACTGTGCCATCGACCATTCAGGATGAGCTGGAGAGTAATCCTTTCATGCGGGTGGATCGTCTAGAGCTAAAGGTAGTTTGTAAGAAAAAAAAAATATTATTTGCATGCAATTCTGGGAAGCATGATATTTTCTGCAGTTCATTTAATTGGTCCTTTATATTCAGTATATAGGAAAATTGAATTTCTGAGGAATTATTTGGAAGATTCTGTAGCTGCCGGAGACTTTTTAGTCCAGGAAAGCAAAAGCTGGACACCTATTTTCCTAACGAATTGAAATGGTTTGATCTGCAGGATCTTGTAGGCCATAACTCTCCTGTTCATGTCCTGGGAGAAATAAGGCAAATGAAAGATAACTGGAAAGGTTAAATAGTGATTTATCATTTTTGTAAATATATTCCTTTGATGTAGACAATAGACGAATCACAAGAAAATGTCAAGGGATACGAAACAAATTCGTCTTAGACATCAGCTGACATATGAAAGTATAAGTACTGTAAAACAGAGATTTCTTACTCTACTTATCCATAGCCAAACCTCAGGAAGATTTCCTAGTTAACATTAATAAGCTGTGGCGCCTAATATGTAATGCCTGTGGATATATTTTAGGAGCTTATTCCGTTCACTATGTAGTTCAGTGTACCTGAAATAACCCCTTGATACAAACAAGATATATTTTGGTGAAACTTAGATATGCTTGCTAGTTTGCCACTGGAAATTTCAAGTGCTCATTTCTTGTATAATGAAAGAACGTAGAAATGAATTTCATTAGTTTTCTCTGATAGGATGAAATACAAAATTTTCACATCTTACTGACATCCCTTAACCTAGTTGCCTGACTATGAAATATGACTATATAATCGTCTTAGACAACATGCAGAGAGCTTAATTGTCCACAACAAAGAGGTAAGAGTTCAATTTTCCAATAAATGTCTGGGCAATTATCTTAAATGACAGCATGCCATTCAACGGAAGTGCTTTATCAATTTTCACCAACACTGGCATGAGTCATTTCAGATATAAAACCATGTTGGTGCATAGCACAGTAGTGAGGTACTTCTGCTAATGTATTGTGCAATGAGAGTTCAACTGATCCCATGTGCTCTAGTGCAACATAAGCAACTCAAAAACCTGTTCATCTGTTGGAATTCCCAAATGACTTCATGTGCAAAGTAATTCATTTATCATCAATGGAACCAAAGTATAGTATATTCGGTACAGAAAAGCTCAAATTGTAAGTTGAAGAAATATGTTTAAAGATGCTTGATGCATAATTTTCCTTTCTATGAGTCACAGAATGGATAGCACAGCACCATTCTGTCAAAAATACAGAAATTTTTACTATCCTGACTATGTAACATAACTGGCAATATAGAGACACAAAATCATCTGTAGTAACAAGACAGGTAAATATCTGAGAGCGCATAATTGTTTACAAATCCATGAAAGTGTGTGCCCTTTTGAATGGAAATGAAGGGTCAGTGTTTTACATTTGTATAAATTCCAGAGTTTTTTAGATTTATGCTTCCTTGAGTGTAAACTTGTAAAGAAACAAGGATACACGTTGAGCTCACAATATGTTACTTTGTATTTTTTTCCAAGTATTGCAATGTGCCCTAGTTGATTTTTGCTTTGGATATTTTGATGAGGAAATTCTTTAATAATGGTTTTTTAAAATATTTGACTTGATTATTTACTTTATATGTTAGCAATCATAATTTTTTTGTTTGAAAATTTTGAGGAAACTTGGCAAATCTTTATAATCCTAAAAATGATGACTGAAAATTTTGCAATTTTTTTGTAAATTCCCAAGGAAAAAATGACTATTTTTCCAGTAAATTAATTGTATCCTTGTAAGTTTAGACGGTATTGATTTTGGGTCGATTCATTTTCTGGAAAATAATTAGAAAATTTAGTCAAGTGGTAGATACTAGCCCTTAAAATCTTTTCTGACTGTAGCTTCTTGTGAACTGGGTTATTTATGCTACGCTTCCTTTTGCAGTTATCCCTTCTATTGTATACTGCCCCCTTTGCACATTTTTAATTGGTCTCATCCCTAATATGAAAGGTGGTCAATGGAATTCCTTCGCCTACAAAACTATAGAGATTCCTAAAACATATGGTATGGATTGTATGGGAGCACATAAGTTTCAGCTTTTTTCTGATCTATGTCTATGACAGAGATGATCCATAGCAGTATGAGTCTTGTTACTCTTCATATCAGCAGGAGTACATACATTTTTTCACTTGCATTATCACCATTGTAAGCCCGAGGTCATAAGTCAAAAGCGTTGTAAAAAACATGTGAGTCTTTATATTTAGGTTTCCTGTGCCTTGTGATGGTTAGACATGGCCAGGCCTTTTGGGTTATGTCCCTAGTTCCTTCTGTCCTAGATAGGATTGTAAGACTTTGGATGGATTTCATTGGATCTCATTGTTTGTGGGAGCCTTGGTTATGTAGGGGTGATCACCAATGTATGGGTCAATGCATCATAAGTTAGAGTGCACCTATGTCTTACCACATGGTTATGTGTGTCATTGAGTTTTTTATGTAGTCATGGTCTTAGTGCAGTATTCCTTAGACAGTTCTGAACATGACAGTCTCACAAATTCAGTAGTTCATAATTCTCGAGGAAATACTAGTTTCCCAATGCATTTGGTTTTAGAAGGCAGATTGTCAAGTTAGTCTCAAAATGCTCAACAAAAAATCTAGATGACATGCCATGTTGAAATTTTTCCAAAATGTGAAGGAATCATCAAGAAAATGGCAGTCAAAGGTGGTCCAACAGTATGTGCGGCTTCCCAGTGACATAGCAGGGGCAGATTTTGACAAAAGTCATGCAATACATCAATTTGACTGGACAAAAGCTAGATGGAAGAATCCTCATTTTCCCTAGGGCATTGGAGATCCCTCCCTCATGGATGATGACGTGGCACATATGAGTGAAGAGACTTGGCGTGAAGGGGCAAACTTGATGTCAGAAGTTATGTAAAAAGTTAGCCGGACAAAACCCATCTGCTGGAATCCTCATATTCTTAAGGGTGTTGAAGATCTAGCTAATGGACCAAGTGAAGCCTCTTACTATTTGTTAAATTCGAACAAGGTAAAATGTTGGGGGTCAAAACTAATTGTTTGAACATCAAACTAACCATTGCATCTCAAGTGGATAAGAAAGTAGTGGTTGTACAATCAAATTCTCCTCCAATTACCAAATCGAACTTCCAAGGACCAAATCAAGTTCTCCATGGATCGAAATCACTCTAAACAAGCAAGTTGATGGGTCATCCAAGTGGGACGTTGAGCATCTTTTGACTATTGTTTCCTACTTTTTGCTTTTCTGGGGTCATTGCAAGTGGAACGTTGAACTTCCAAGGGTCATTTGAGTCAAGTCAAACTCCCTTAGTGGACAAATAATTTGTATTAAAAAATATTTTGTTGAATTTATTTAGTTTCTGACATGTGGATGACAAGTAAAATATTATTTTTGAGGGAGAGGTTGAAATAGCTATTATCTAGCAGTTATGAAATAAAAAGGCTGGCCTCTCCTCTCTTTCAAGTGGTTGTTGATTAGTGAGATCATTTTAATGCCATAAATTTATAGCTTTCATTTCTGCAAACAACTTTTCTATATTGTGTGGGTTGAATTTTCCTATTTCATGTTTACTTTATATAGGTTGTAATGGGGGTTTTAATAAAATAATTTATAACTGGTAAGGGTTAGACAAGTTTTGGAGGGACAATCCGTTAAGAGACTACATAGCCATGCAAAGAGGGTGGACTAGGTGTTAATCTACTTCATGACATGAGCAAATTGGAACCAAGGGTTGGGCCAATCCTTATAGTGAATAGCTTCAATCGGGTGAGTCATCCAAAGATTGGAGATGTCTACCTAGAGGTTGCTCTAGTTAGCTCTTGTAATGTACCAAAGCTAATTTTGTGCTAATGCAACCCAATAATTATTAAAATTTTCTTTGAGGAATTTCTTCAAACAATTAGTGAACATAACTTTAGTCAAACACTTTGTAGGCCAAGTAATTGAACAATTACATCTGTAATATTGGAAGGGAAAATCGGAAAGATGTTCATTAACTCAGAAGGGAGATTTTACAATGCAATGATTAATGAAGATCCTGAGGGCAACCCCAACAATAGATCAACTCTTCCTTTTCAGAAATTTGACCCGCAAGCTACTCAACCTAGAAAGATAATATGCTTGACACAATCAGAGAAATGAAGATGAAAGGAAAAATGAACGCGAAATCTTCATTTGCTGAATTTGACTCCTTCAAGTGTACTCGACCACTTCAGAAAATAGGGTAATAACTCGGCCACAATAGGGAAACTTGTCCCATAAGGAAATCAATCTCCATAGGTACCAAATGGGCCTCAAGTTAATTTTGACTTTTGGAATAAATTGTTGGCAATCAAATATGCAAATCAACCTCCAAAAATAGGAAGGTCTCAACCTGTCCAAAATACTGAACTCAACCTCCCAATAAGTAATTGATCTTGACCTCAAAGGGAGTTGGCTCTTCGCCTCCAAGAATCGCTGGCACCCAACCCTCCAACAAATAATGAGAATAACTCAGCCTCCTTAAGAAATGATTCCACCTCCAATAATGGCATATCCAACTCCAACAAATAAACATGGTAAATTCGACCTTCTGTTTATAACCCAACCTCCTTATCTGATAATGATTTTGGCCTCAAAATAGAAGATGACTTTGATTGCTAAGAGAATGGAACTCAACCTGATTTAATGTGAAGGAAATCGACCTTCCTAGTAGAAGAAGTTGAACCTATAAATCATAAATTGAGCCTCCTGAATAATGATGGTTGAAGCAACAACTCAGCCTCTAGGAATTTATCTTCGATAAATAGTTATTAAGCTCCAAATCACTTGCAATGAAGATCAAATGAGAAACCTGAGTGACTTCTTGCAATGTCAACTAGAATGGCAATGATGTCCACCGAAATTGGGTGAAAACCAGTTAGGGTGGCAATGATGTCCACCGAAACTAGTGTGAGAGTCTCTCCTGAAACCCTTGAACATGACTCCCTTGGGCTGAAATCCAATCAAAGGAAAATAATCACCAAATTGAATGACGAGGAAGGGCATCTTATCTCCTTTTTAAAGGTTTTGTGGAATCTTCTTTAATCTTCTAGAAAACCCCCTTATTATTTGATTAATAGAGCCACTTATTTGCACCAAGTGGCTTTTTCCCCTTTTATTGAATAATATTTTACCTCTTCTTCATTTAATAATAATAACATCATAAAGTTGAATTGGGGCAAAACACCTCTGCCTCCTTACAATTTCTTCTTTTGCGAGCCTAAGGAGACAAGAAAGGCTAGTCAGTGTTGATTTTCTAGTGCAATCAAGACGAGTACAATTTTCAAAATTGATAACTACTTCCAATGATACAATTAATCTTCCTATAGTATTCCAATCATTAAGCATTCTAGTTCAACCATTCGCTTTCATCAATAAAGCAATAGAGATCACAATGAACAATAAAACAAGAGACGAGACACCAGAAATTAGGCTAGCAGCCAGGGAAAAACCCATAAGGGGAAAACCCAATGAATCTTTCCTTATGAGAGAAACTTTTAGTTCATAAAAAATACATCAAAATATTCCAATAAGATTCCAAATTCTGGCCTCAACAAATACCGAGTCAAACTAGTCAAAGGAGAGAGAAAGTGCAATGAATGTTGGTCGAAGTCAAGTCTTGAACAGAGGTCGAATATCAGTGGGCCAAAATTCGGTCAACACCACAATCGAATTATCCTCTGAATTTCTCAGTCAAAGCCTTAGTCAAACCTCTGGTCAACCCAAGTCAATGACCCAGAAACAAGAGTGAAACATTAGTCAACCTAGGTCAATGAATCTCTGCAATATTCGACTTCTTCAACCTGTCAAAATTTATGTCAAACAAAAGAAGAATCTCCCAATTGAATGTTGGTCAAACAAAAGCGCAGACGTTGGTGAACACATAATAAAAAACTCTCTTTTGACTCATTTGCATGTGTGGATGTCTCCTTGTTATGTTAGATTGAATGGATGGATGTGATGTGTGTGAAATGAGGTCCAACAAAGTCTTATTTATGTGTGTCTTAGGAGGTGGCTTTTCTAGATGTGGGGCCAACTTGGTGAAATATAAAAAAAATGAATTTTCTCCATCAATTTTCCAATGGAAATACTGACCATAGTTACCAAATTTTCAACACTTCCTCTTAGCTAGGGAGATACTTTTCATTCTGTCTTAAGATCAATCTCCTCAACCAATCCATAGGTCTCTCAACCATAACCTAAGGGAGAGATCATAAATACAAGTCTCCCTCTCTATCAAGATCAATCTCTTTGACCAATCCATAGGTTTCAACCACAACCTAAGGGAGAGATCATCAATCTCATCATAAGGGAAGATACATATCACCCAACACATCCCTTAAGCCAAAACCCAATGGTAGCTAGGTCAATGCCCAATTGACCAATGGGATCAATCAATGAGGCCAAACCAATCATATGCACAATGTGCTTCTCCCCGACCATAAACAAGGTCTCTCGGTCCACAATCTAAGGAAGGAATCCCTATCTCAATCGCCGACTATATAGTCTGTTGGTCCATGACCTAAGAGAACTTGATATTAATCTTCTCGACCAATCCATAGTTCTCTCAACAATTACCTAAAGGAGAGATCACAAAATCATTTTCCTCGACCAAACTAGTCTTTCAGTCATCATGATATAAGGGATCATTCTATGCCTTAGAACCAAACTCCCCGACCAGACTCATTGGCCTCTCAGTCAATTGACCTAAGGGAGTGACACTCTTCTCGACCAATCCATAGGTCTTGTTACCCACCAATTGTGGGTAGTGTATATATGAGAAATATTTTCTCCTAGCTGGTCCTTAGTCGACAACTAGTAGCTCCTTGTAGCCACCAGATAGCTCAATGTGCCATTGTCTTTGCCACTTGAGCCAACCATGTGGTCCCTCGACCGCTTGTCATGAATGTATGTTTGAAAGTGGGCCTTTCGATCCCAAAGGTATGGCTTTTGATTGGTATAGTTGAGTAATTTTCCTTGTCATGGGCACTTTTGGGCATGGATTAGTGGGGGGATTCGGCATAAAGAGTGGGTTAGGCCTGTATTCTTGTCTCCACTACTCGATTTCGTGGTTACCCTTGTAGCCTATTGATGTGGGATCTCCTTTATTGACAATTTGGCTGTAGGGTTGGCACTACATGGGAAATCCCGATTTTGGTTGCATTTTCCCACTTCCTGATACCACCTACATCATTTCCCTTCCACTCATTTTAGCCCCTTTCATTTATTTTCCCATCTGGGTCCACATGTGTCCACTAGGTCCACATAGGGTTATCCTCCACCTCTCCTTGTCCACACCTTGGGCTAGGCCTAGAATGATGCCCCAGAGGTTGATGCAGCTAAAAAGAAAAGAAAAAACATAATTTGGCTACTCTCAACAAGAAATGTGCCACAAAATGCAAAATATGGCCGGGACATACAAATTTAGCATGTGGGCAAAAGCCTAACATGAGCTCTACCCCTTATCCATTGCCATCACCCTGGTTCATATGGGCCCTAGATGAACCCCCTCCATCATCAAGGAACCCATGATTGTTGCAACCCTTGGTGGGAAATGAACCACCCCACCTTAAAGGGGGTATCCATTGCTACATATTACAGATCATGCTCTCATCCCTTGGAGCCCAAAGCAGTTATGAAGAAAAATCAATAAAAGGCAAAAGGCATATAAAGAAGAGTGGAAAATCAAAGGTCGGGTAACTCATGTACCACGATTTGCTCCTTACTACATTCATATACCCATGTGTGGGCTTCCCTTATTTTAGCGACCTTGGCACCTAGACATGTGGTATGAATGTTTTCCTCGATCCCCACTCCATTCCATCATTATATCATTTTCCACCTACCACTTGAGGGATGTACCATGGACATTTCATTCGCTTTAGAGGTTGAAACCACCTATTTGGGTCCTTGGCTAACCTTCTATTGAGCTTGGAGACACTTGTACATGTTGAAGCCCATTATGGAAGGGCATGACACCATGAAGTGCCCTATTGATTCCATGACTTGTAAGCTCTTTTACTTGATTATTTTGATGATTTTTTGTATTGGAGGGCAAGGGGACACATTGGATCTTATGCAAGATTGTAGGTGGGTCTCCATTTTGGGCTTGGTTTCCCTATACGGAGTCCTAGCCATCTAGAGGGCCACATTGGCACTTGTAGGGTGAGCGTTGAGATCTATGGGCCTCCAACATAGCATAGATTACTTCATGGATCCCCAACAACACTCATGGATTGCTCATATTCCACCTTTTGGATGGGGATGACGCACCTAGTTCACCATGCCCAACTGGCTGCACAGTTGCACCATACACTTGGCAGATGTTCCAGGATCCAAAGTATTGTACCCTACTACAGAGGAATGGCTTATGTCGTTGTCCTAGCCCTTATAGATGGTCTACAAACATATTCGATCCTTTTGGAGACCCATGAGAATGTCCTTGATGCCTCCCCACACCACTTGGGACCACCACAGGGTCTTGCTTGGAAAACAAGGGGCCAACCCCTTGCCCACTATGTTAGGAGTCAATTTCTTCATCATGGCACCCCTTGGACTTCAGTAGGCCTCCTCAAAGGCCCAACGACTCATTTTATTCGTCATTCAACCCTCTTGAGAGGCTCATTCATGTATTATTGAGCTATTTGGTGGGTTTGTCACCAAATGTATTGTTATTATGCACATTATTTTATTTTAGGGGCTTAATTAGGCTAGCTAAATTGAATTCATTAGAGAGTGTATAAATAGAAGTGAGATGATTCATTTTGATCATCATCACTTGGATTGGGTCTCTCTCTCTTGTGATATTTTTGCTATCTTCCTTGGAGGATGAATTTGAATGTAACAGATGAATTTTGATGTTTGGATATCTCTCTTTTGTCTTGGAGCTTCACTATTGGCATAATATGATGATTGGATATTCTCCTTCGCATATGTGAGTACTCTTTTCATGTTTATTCTTGTTATTTAATTTATAACATTGATGTTGTTGGTATTTTCACAATACTAGATCTAATATTTACTATTTTTCTTATGTGAAATTGTGGAAATTTAGTCTTTATAACGTTGCATCATCTTATGTAGCATGTGTAAAGGGGTGAATGTTCCTAGAGATTGTTTCTATTAAACATATCTTGATAAGTTATCAATTATTGCACATTGAAGTAAAAACTCTCCTAGCAGCTGCTCTCATGCCCTTATTGTCGTGCAAAGTTCTCTAGGAGACTTCTTGATTGGGTGAAGTTATTCTAAACACAAATTTCATCTTGAATCCATATTCTCCAATGGATTAGGCATCCATTGGTGATCACATTAAAAACTTATTCTTTTCACCTGCCTCCTTTTCTAGTCCTAACCTACATAGGTCACCTAGGGCATCAATTATCTCACAATCTAGTCATCCAAACACTTCGATTTTTCGTCCTCTACTGTGTTGAGGTTTGCTCTCCAAGACCTCCAAATTTCAAGCAAATACGATGGTGGGATCTTGAGATATAGCAAGCCCTAGGTTGGGGACCATTTCTTGCTCTAGTTTTCCCTTGACTAGTGTCCTTATTAGGATCATTGAATTCAAACCTCAAATAAAATTTGTCCTTTGATCCTCTTCTCCTACTTAATTAGGTCAACCCTCTCATTGGCTGATCAACTCCATACCCTTAACCTAATTTTGGACCCACTTGGTCTCGTTTGCTCTCGCAACTTATTGAAGAGAATTTCATAGATTACACTTGGAAACCAAGTTTCCATAACGATTCTGAGGTCTAGGAATCTCCTTTACAAGTCATACCTTCAAACCCTAGCCTTTTAAATCCTCCTAACCCTTCCTAGAGAGCCTTTCACACTGCTTTCCAAGCAAGCAAGCCATATATTTAAGCCTCTTTTGTGAATAGGCTTTTAGGATCACCTTCCATCCTATCATTAATCCATTAATTATCGTGATCCTTGTTGTACCGTGTCTCCTCCCATCGGTGAAAGTATGTGAAGAGTAGGGACAGTGGGCTATCGCTCCATTGTTTCCCTTGACCTAGTAGTTTCCCTATAGGAACCCCCTCCTATGACCTCTGCTAGTTTGAGTGGTAACAGGTCTCTCTGCCACAACCTAAGGAAGATTTCCAATCATATGATAGTGTACAATCAATGCACCCTCTCTACTTAGAGAGGCGTTCTCAACAACTCCAAGTTGTTCTCTAAAATAAGAAAACTTCATTCGAGAGAATGGATTTGTCAAAACATCAGTAATCTGCTCATCAGTAGGGACATACTCGAGTCTCACAACTCCCCTATGGACAATATTTAGATGTAACCATACTTGATCTAAGTGTGCTTCAACTGGTCGTGAAACACTAGGTTCTCAGAAAGCTTCACACAACTTTGATTATCACAATATATAATGGTTGATTCCATCACTTGATCAAACAATCTAGTAAACAACTTTCGAAGCCACACAACTTCACAACAGACTGAACATGCAGTGGTGTACTTAGCTTCAGTCGTACTCAGAGAAACAAAAATTTGAATTCTACTAGACCATGAAATCATAACGAGCCCACGCTAAAACAAAATCCAAAGATTCTCTTTCTAACATCAAAGCTTCCAACTCAATCAACATCATGTTGAAAAGTGTAACTAGGTCAATCTTCATATTGACTATGTAATTATGTATTTTATGTAAAGAAGAAGACAAAGATAATAAAATGTATTTTGTGCTTTCTTCATGGGTTTCATGAGCAAGATTTTATTATAGGTTAAATAGACTTCTTCTTGATGTCTATCTAGGGTTTTGTCTTCTAGATATAAATGTAATAAGTGTCATTTATGAAGGATCTAGAAATGCTCCAAGACCAAGTTCAGAAATTGTGGAAGAATAGCCCTCACTTAAACGCTGGAAGCGAAGCTACATTAATATATCAAGTTGACCTCCCTATAGTTGACAAGTCGACCTACTAGTAAGAGGTATGGTCGGCCTAAATTTAGTGAACGTACTCCTATATATACGCAAAAGCTACAGATCATTTGTAAGACTGAAACATGCAGATTTCTTTGTGATTTGAATAGTATAAATTGCAGACTATTATATGAAGTGAAGTGCAGATATGTTTTGGGTTCATGTAGCTATTGATGCAGATTAAGGAGAAGAGATATGCGGTCATTTTATGGAGACAAGTTCCGGTCATCTCTAAAATAGCGTGTAGATAACATCTCTGAAAGAGCATGCAGATAACAAGTTTTCGGTTATATCTGAAACAATTTGTTGAAGAAATTCAATGCAGAATATATCACTGAAAAGTGCAGTGCGGATCATATCTTTAAGGTGTGGTGTGGATCATATTTTGAAGTGTAGTGCGAAAGTTTCGAAAGGTTACAAAACTGGTCTATGTATATATGCATCCATATCTCATAAGGTGTTTCCTTTCAGTGCGTATTTCAGAATTGGGCTATACATATATATCTGTGTATCATCTAAGTACTGTGGCATACTGAAGCAGGAGTGCAAATCCATCAAGTGCATAAGCATGAGCATAATATCTCTTGTAGTGCGGATCTAAAGTGAAGCATAACTTGCAGTGAAGTTGTTGAGACAGTGGTCTACAAAGAAGAAGCAGTCAGAAAGTAAAGGAAAGATTTACTTTCCTATCCATAGCCTATATATATCTCAAGCAACTGAAGGTTCAAGGAAGTACTGGTGCAGAACAGTGCAACTTGGTGAAAAGAAGAAGGACCATCATTGAAGGACAACAAATAAGTAAAGACAAGGTCTTGGATGCATAAATAGGTCAAGGGTCTAAGTCTTGGGTCATGGTACTTGTCATCTGAAATCTATAAGAATTTCTTGTGGGTTTTCCTCTCCAAGAGGGAGAGGTTTTTCCCTGTCTCTAGGAGCCTAACTCTTGTGTCTCGTGTCTTTTGATAATTGACTTGATGAAGGATTTAATAAGCTAAGGAAGGAAAGACTTAAGTAACTCTAGTAATCTCACAAGTAATTATCAAGAAGAGAATTTTGTGTTAATCACTAGCCCTCCAAATTCTCAACATGGTATTAGAGCTAAGGTGCTAATGACAAAGGGCTATTTGACAAGAAGACACTCAAGGATCAAAATTCAATTTTCTAAGCATCAAAGCAAAAGTCAAAGGTTGAATTGAAAAGTCAAATCAGGAAATCCTCAAGCCATCTCAAGAATACTTTCAACCTTATTCAAAGAATCTACACATCGAGGAGGTAATCTTTGACATCAAAAATCCTTGATATTGAAGACATCGTTGGAAGACACATAATTAAGCACCACCCAACACTATTGAAGACATCTTCATTCAGAAGTAATCCTTGATCATCAAGGATCCAAGATCACCTACTTTGAAATCATTCTAAGAGGGAGTTCTTGCCATCATCCTCAACAAGGAAGCCGATAGAAGAAGAAAATCATCTACTCAAGTATCTTTATGAATTCATATGAATCTATCAAAATGTCTTCTTTGCAAAGAAAGCAACAAACTGGTTAGGGTTTCAAACTTTCCTGCATGGAAGACAAGGGCAATGAAGTCATGCCAAATACATGAAGTGAGATATAAGAGCCCAAAATATTCTTACAAAATCCATAAAAGACTCTCTCATCTTCGATGTATCAAATCTAGAATCATCAAAAGGAATATATGAGAAATTGGTGGAGATATTCTCTGTGAGTACTGCAGGAGAAGAAATATCTTTGATCAACTGCAGGAACTAGGAGAAGTAATGTATGACATTGAGATGACTACAGTGGTGCTGAATGCTCTGCTAGAAGAATGGGGAGACTTCACTTCAGGTTTATACGGGTAGAAAGAAGCCACACCATTCCACGATTTAGGGTCTCTATGTAAAATAAAGGAATCAAGATTGAAAGCCAAAGCTGTTACAAGATCAAGTGAAGGGAATCAAGCCTTTGCAGCCATGTCTAGGAAGAAAGGAAGATTCGTTAAGTTTCGTCCTCAGAGTAAAAGAAGAAATATGGACAAAGCACGATGCTTTGGATATGATGAACTTGGGAATTATAATAGAAATTGTCCTTAATCTGAAAAGGACAAGAGAAATAGGGAAGAAGCCCTGTCTTTGAAATGAGGGAAGAACCTAATGCAAAGAAATATAAGAGAGAAGAAGCGAGGGATCTCCACTACGATTGAGATCATCTTCTCCTTTAAGTGATTTTTGTTGGTTGTATGATAGGAAGCAGTGTAGCATCCTGATCGAAGCATGGTAGGAGCTCCTGGTGAAACAACTCTGGGAAAACCTCTCTGATAACATTACTAATGGAAGGTAGTCATCAAGATCAAGGATCATCATGGAAATAGAATTCTGGGATGTGATGACATACTAATGGAGCAAGTCAAGGGAATGAAGCTCTTCATTCTAGAAAAACTGCTACAGGATGACTTAAGGAAAAGGGTATGAGGTATGTATATATTTATATGATGACACTGGATACTGTGAAGTCATGTCATATGGTTGCAGGTAATGGAATTCTGTATTTAGAAGTATGATCTATGGAGGAGTAACTCTCGATGCACTGACATATGAAATCAACATAATCTTGTTGGAAATACTGAGAGGGGGGGTGAATCAGTATTCCTTTCAATTAGAGCATTAGTTAATCTTCAATTATTATCAGTGTTTGTACAATGATAGCAGCAAACAAGAGGAACACAAATTCACACAGTTTTTAAGGTGGAAACCCACTCCGGGACAAAAACCACCTAATGCTTTTCTAATAATTCTTTAATATTCAACTCCAATTGAAATAAAAGCTCCAACTTCCTAGAATCTAGAAAAACATTCTTCTCCAGCTCCCATTGGATGGACGCTCTAACGCCCGAGATTCTTCAGTAGTCAACTGAACGGATGCCCCAACACCCAATGAGCTACAACTCACCCTAGTACAACCCTACCACCCTATAGAAGAATAAAAGAAGAATGGACTCCCGTACCAGGGAAAATGGTCCACTTTACAATGATATAGAATGATGTAGAAGAAGAAGATATACTAGACCATAACTCCAACTTTGACACAACCACCTAATGATGATCCTAGACCTCCCAACACTGCCTCTTCAACCCTTGGCAGATAAACACTAGTACAATTTGTACAATAATGTATTTACAATGACTAAGTACAATGATACCTTTACAATGATTATATGCAGTGTTGCCCACTTGAAGACTTCATATGATAAACTTCTTGCTGCTGTTATGCACCTTGGTTGCTGCTCTTGTCATGCTACCCTCTGCTGCACCTTGCTTTGCTTTTCTGCCGTAGAAAGTCTGGACCTTTGCAACCCTTGACGACACATGATCTAGATTTTTCTTGCCTTCTAGGAGCTTGATATTGAATCTGGTGTATCTATGTTATTTCAGATCCTCAATATCTGATTTTCGGTCCTGTAGTAGTCCTCTGAGTCATCTTTCCAATGCCATAGGTCTGACCCAATTTGGATTCTTCAAGAGAGAGTTATACCCAATCTCTCACAATTCCCTAATTATGGATTGTTTCAGCAGAGCGCACTTGTACGACGTGTCACGTGTCATTGTTTCTTCATTTGGATCTGAAATTGATAGAGCGAAAAGTATAGACTGTGTACTATCTGCCAATTTTTACGAAATTCCAATCCGATACTCAAAGAGAGAGTTATGATGATTTTACCAAGGTCACTTCTTGGAGATGAATTTTAGGAGCCTGCAAAAACCCTGACTTCCACAGATCATATCTCCAAAAATATTGCGCACCTTGATCTGAAATTTTTACTGCAGCTTCCTTAGGATTTCAGCTTCGCCTCATAAAAATTTCAGCTTCTGAACCTTCGTAGAACAAAAGCTATAGCGAAAATGCCACGATGACCTGTTTCAGATGGCGAAATCCCTTACAGAAGGAGGAAATGAAGATCACAATTTATATGAATGCTTAGGTTGAGAGGGGCTTCAACAAGTGAACATGGGAGGGATTTTAGGAGCTTAAAAAATATTAATTATGACTTTTCAATGACCCATGCCCCAACCCCATGGGGTTTTAGCCCACTAACTGGGGGTACAAACTTCAAACATGAATATCTCTCAAATCGTGAAGAATTACATGGCTTGCCATATATCAACGGAAACATCTCGACAAGTAGAAACCATCAAAGACATTACTGACCCATAATATATTAATTTGGTAGGTCAAAATTCCCATGCAATATTGGGTTAGCCCCTGGTGCTGCTTGGGTTGACATCAATGACAACCGCTGATCAACAATCTCCCCCTTTGGCATTGATGGCAACACAAGTACTCCCCCTGCGATCATGACACCTCTTCATACAACATTCTCTCCCCCTTTGACATCAATGGCAAAGTGTAACTCCCCCTGAAACACAACCATCCTGTGGACCTGTACACACTTCCACTCCCCCTGACACAACCATCCTACATACCTGTAATCTAATGAGAACTTGGGAGAATCCCAAGATTTTGACAAAGATATTCAAATGCTTCACGAGGTAAAGGTTTAGTGAAGATATCAGCAATTTTTTCTTTTGTACAAACATACTCAAGTTTGATATTCTTTTCAGCGACTTGTTCTCTAACAAAATGATATTTGATTGGAATGTGTTTTGTTTTTGAATGCATGACAAGATTCTTGGAGATGCTGATGGCACTAGTGTTGTCACAGAATATGGGAATAGGCTCACTAAATTGTACTTGAAGATCTTGCAAAGTTTGTTTCATCCAAAGGACTTGAGTACAACATGATGCTGCTGCAATGTATTCTGCTTCCGTTGTAGATAACGAGATTGAAGTTTTCTTTTTGCTCAACCATGATATGAGACAACCACCTAGATAGAATGCTGCTCCACTAGTACTCTTACGATCATCAACGCTTCCTACCCAATCTGCATCTGTAAAGGCTTGAATAATGAGGTTGTTACCCTTGGGATACCACAAGCCATATTCTTCTGTGCCCTTTAGATATCGAAGAATTCTTTTGACGACAATAATATGTGATTCTTTTGGTGCTGCTTGGAATCTTGCTACTTGTCCAACTGCTTGCATAACATCTGGTCGAGAGGCTGATACATATAGAAGAATACCAATCATAGATCTGTACAACTTCTAATCCACATCATTAGATGAGTCGTCTATGCTCAATTTGCAACCTGTTACCATTGGAGTAAGGACAGGTTTGCAATCTTCCATTTTGAATTTCTTGAGCATTTCCTTGATGTACTTGGCTTGACATATAAATATTCCTTTCTCTTGCTGAGATATTTGAAGCCCTAAGAAGTATGTCAGTTCACCAAGTAAAGACATCTCAAACTCACTTTGCATCTTTGTAGAAAAGTTCTTACTCAGTCGATCATCATTGCTACCAAATATTATATAATCCACATATACCTCAACGATTGTTAAATCATCTTTATCTATTTGTACATAAAGATTGCTATCAACAATACCTTTCTTGAACCCTTGTTAATGTAGATATCCATCAAGATGAGCATACCATGCTCTGGGAGCTTGCTTGAGACCATATAGAGCATTCTTTAACCTGCAAACATAGTCTTCTTTTTGTGATAGTAGAAAACCTTCAGGTTGTTCGATGTAAACTTCTTCTTCTAATTCTCCATTCAGAAATGCTGACTTAACATCCATTTGGTAGACTTTGATTTTTCTTGAACATGCATAGGAGAGAAACATTCAAATGGCTTTCGTTTTGGCAACTGGTGCAAATGTTTCGTCGAAATAAATTCCTTCCACTTGTGCATAGCCTTTGCAAACCAATCTTGCTTTGTTTCTGGTAACCTGCCCATCTTCATTCAATTTGTTCTTGAACACCCATTTAGTCCCAATGACATTTTTATCTTTTGGTCATGGAACTAATTCCCAGGTGTTATTCTTCTCAATTTGATCCAATTCTTCATTCATAGCTGCTACCCAATGTTCATTTTGGCTGGCTTCCTCAAAACTACTAGGCTCAAAGGTTGCTAGAAAAACAATGTGAGCTTGTTGTGATGAACGACGTTGTCGACCTTCATTTATGTCACCAATGATTTGATTTGATGGATGGTTCTTTTGAATCCACTCTTTTGTTCTCCTTGGAGGAGCTTCTTGTTGTTGTTTTGGTATATCTTGATGATCATTGTTTACTTCTTCCTCGTTGATAGTTGTTTCTTGTTCTACAATTTTATCTATGTCTTTTTCAGCCTCTGTCTCAAGTTTCAAAGATTCTAGATCCTCATCATTACTCGCTAGAACACCATCTTCGTCAAATGTAACATTTATGCTCTCCACTATCTACTTTCTTCTTAGATTATAGCATTTATAAGCATTTCTTTTGCGTGAGTAACCAACAAAGATACCTTCATCAACACGTGATTCAAGCTTACCCAAATTTTGATCTTCTCTTTTGATATAACATTTGCTTCCAAAGATTCTGAAATATTTTACATTAGCTGGTTTTCCTTTTCACAATTCATATGGAGTCTTGTTGCAATTATTTCTAAGAAGACTTTGGTTGATAATGAAGACTGCCGTATCAATTGCTTGAACCCAGAATTTTTCATCCAATTTTGAGTCCTTCAACATTGTTCTACCCATTTCCTGTACGGTTCTGTTCTTTCTTTCAGAAACTCCATTTTGCTGAGGTGTTTGTGCTGTTGAAAATTGCCTTTTTATTCCATTTTCGTCACAATATTGCTGAAATAATTTGGAAGTGAATTCTCCACCATTATCTGATCTTAAACACTTTATTTTCAAATCAGTTTCATTTTCAACCAACTCCTTGTAGATCTTAAAGCACTCAAACGCTTTAGATTTTTTCTTTAGGAAATTGACGGCTGTCATCCTGGTATAGTCATCTATCATTAACATGAAATATAATTCTCCGTCTAAGCCTTTTGTTCTCACAGGACCACATAGATCAATATGTATCAATTCCAATGGATGTGATGCAAAGTGTTCTTTTGTTTTAAATTGGAATTTTGTCTGCTTGCCATGCCGACATGCCTCACATAGTGTGTTGGAAGGTTTTGAGATTTTTGACATTTCTCGTACTGCTTCCTTTTTGCTTATCCTGACAAGATTGTCAAAGTTTATGTGACCCATTTGTTTGTGCCATAACCAACGTTCATCTTCTTTAGCTAGTAGACATGCTTTAGTTGCTTCATCCAGAACATATATGTCGTTTGGAGCTCGACTTGCTGTAGCCACAATTTTACCATACCTTCCTTTCATGATTTCACATTTTGTGGAGTTGAATAGCATTGTGTGTCCTTGATCACACATTTGTCCAACACTAAGCAGATTGTGATTCATGTTTTCGACCAATAGAACATTCTTGGCTATAACATCTTTGCTTCCGAGAGCGGCGGTACCTGATCTTATAACATTTCAAGATCCGTCATTTCCAAAGGATATGGTTCCATCCTTCTTCTCTTTCAGAGATACAAATTTCCTTCTATCTCCAGTCATATGCGTTGAGCAACCGCTGTCAACATACCATACATCTTTCTTTTTTTGAGCCTTGAGAGCGAGAGCACAATTATCAGTCTTCTTCTTCTTCCATGTTCGTTCATTTTGTGGCTTCGAAGATTCTTCTGGAGGATTTTCAAGTCTGCAGTCTCTGGCTGTGTCCAAAGTTCTAACATTTGTAACATTCCATATTATTTCTTAAATTTTCAAATCTATTGATGTTTCGTTGAGCCCTGGGAGGTTCATATTTGAAGAATCTCTTGGAATTGTATTGGTTCATAGGGTACATGCAACATTCTACAGCTTTATGACTAAATTTTCCACATGAATAACAATAGCCATGTCCGTGAAGCGGAGGTCTGACGGTGGAGGGAGAAGGTTTTCATCCCATCCACCAAGGTTCAAATCTCTGTGGAGACATATGCCTGTTGTGTCTTGGCTAGAAGAGTAGGCGACCCCATAGTGGACGTCTCGGCTCTTGTTGAGGCATCAGTTAATTGCTATTGTGTGCGGCTTGCAGGCTGTTGCACCTAGCCTAGGTTTATAGTGGCAGCCATTGGGATTTGAACCCGAGCCTTGCTCAGGCAACTCTCACCAGTTACCGATTGTCCTAGATCTAAAAAAAAAAAAACAATAGCCATGAAAAATATGTTGGTACCTGGATGAAAATCTTCGTCGAGGAATTGTCTTCCAAGGATGTGCTTGTGAATCTTGTCCAATGAAGTCTTCATGTATGTCAGATCTCATAGGTTCATTGTATTTTGTTGTAGAAGGTCCTGCTTCTTCTTCTTTGTAACCGAGGTCAGTTCTGTCGTTGTAAGATTGTTGATTGTTGATGAGTTCTTCCAATGCCCTTGAATTGTTGGCATAGTTTTGGACAGTTTTTCCCTTCTTCACTTCCTTACGGAGTGAGACTACTTCGGCTTCTAATGCTTCCCTTTCTTGGTTGCTTTCTTCCAAATTCTTTTGAAGTGAATTTTCAATACATTTGTGTTCTTCAACCTCAATTTTGAGACCTTGAACTTGTTCTTCAAGAGTGTTGGAACGGATTATCTCAGCATTGAGCTCTTTTATAAGCTTGATTGCCTCCTCATAAAATTCTTCTATGGTCAACCCTTCTTCTTCATTGTTTGATACTTCTTGTTTATTGTGCTTGGCCATAAACAATACTTTCTCATTGGCTTCTTCTTTGTTGTCACTTTCTTCATCAGATGATGAGCTATCTTCTTTAGAGAGAAAGTTCCTTTTGGATCCTTTCTTTTTGTCTTGCTTGTTGAATTTCCTAAAGCCTTTCTTTCCTTTTGAGTTGCCATCACTTTTGTTCGGACATTTTGCTACGAAATGCCCAACCTCACCACAACCGAAACATATCAATGGAAGTTTACCTTTGAATTTTCCCTTACCAGGTTTTAGTTTTCTCGTAAAGTAAGCATATTCTTCATCTGAAAGACCTTCTCCATCATCTCCCTTTTCTTCACACTTGTAGGGGCATGTCATTTCAATTGAAGATTGTTTGTCCTTATTGGTTTGCTTAGATGCAACGAACGCAGTTTCTAGATTTGAAGTGCCCTTTTCTTCATCAAGTCTCATTTCATATGCTATGAGAACTCCATGTAATTCTTCCTTGTTGAGTTTGTCCAGATTTGCATTGTATTCTAAGACCGATACCTTTGGGTTGAATGTCCCTGGTAACATTCTAAGAATCTTCCGTATAATAGTCTTCTCATCAACTGGCTCTCCCAATCCTTCCAGAGTATTGGTTATTTCATCAACGTATTGGAAGTATGCAACAATGTTGCAATCTTCTTTCATTCTGAGTTGCTCAAATTTTGCTCTATAGATTTGAAGCTTTGCTTCTTTGACATTTGAGTCATCTGCATATATATTCTCAAGCTTTTCCCATACATTTTTGGCAGTTTTACAACCCAACACCTTATGATAAGCAGATTCAATAAGTCCACTGATAATAATATTCTTTGCTTTTGCATCATTTACCAAATTCTTCTTACGTTGTTCATCCGCGGTTGATGTAAATCCATTTTGAACAGTGTCCCATACTTCGTAACCTTGCGCCAAGAGATAGACCTCCATTCTTCCTTTCCAAAGTGCATAATTATTTTCATTGAATAGAGGTACACCATTCTTGGTATGCTCCATGACCTCCTTCTAGCTGTTAAACTGCTATTGAAGGAACCAAACTTTGATACCAATTGTTGGAAATATTGAGAGGGGGGGTGAATCAATATTCCTTTCAATTAGAGCATTAATTAATCTTCAATTATTATCAGTGTTTGTACAATGATAGTAGCAAACAAGAAGAACACAAATGCACACAGTTTTTAAGGTGGAAACTCACTTCGGGACAAAAACCACCTAATGTTTTTCTAATAATTCTTTAATATTCAACTCCAATTGAAAATAAAGCTCCAACTTCCTAGAATCTAGAAAAGCATTCTTCTCCAGCTCCCACTGGATGGATGCTCCAACGCTCGAGATTCTTCAGTAGTCAACTGAACGGATGCCCCAACACCCAATGAGCTACAACTCACCCTAGCACCACCCTACCACCCTATAGAAGAATAAAAGAAGAATGGACTCCTGTACCAGGGAAAATGGTCCACTTTACAATGATATAGAATAATGTAGAAGAAGAAGATATATTAGACCATAACCCCAACTTTGACACAACCACCTAATGATGATCCTAGACCTCCCAACACTGCCTCTTCAACCCTTGGCAGATAAACACTAGTACAATTTGTACAATAATGTATTTACAATGACTAAGTACAATGATACCTTTACAATGATTGTATGCAGTGTTGCCCACTTGAAGACTTCATATGATGAACTTCTTGCTGCTGTTATGCACCTTGGTTGTTGCTCTTGTCATGCTACCCTCTGCTGCACCTTGCTTTGCTTTTCTGCTGTAGAAAGTCTGGTCCTTTACAACTCTTGACAACACATGATCTAGTTTTTTCTTGCCTTCTAGGAGCTCGATATTGAATTTGGTGTATCTCTGTTATTTTAGATCCTCAATATTTGATTTTCGGTCTTGTAGTAGTTCTCTGAGTCATTTTTCCAATGCCATAGGTCTGACCCAATTTGGATTCTTCAAGAGAGAGTTATACCCAATCTCTCACAATGCCCTAATTATGGACTATTTCAGCAAAGCGCACTTTTACGACATGCCACGTGTCACTGTTTTTTCATTTGGATCTGAAATTGATAGAGTGAAAAGTACAGACTGTGCACTATCTGCCACTTTTTATGGAATTCCAATCCGATACTCAGAGAGAGAGTTATGACGATTTTACCAAGGTCACTTCTTTGAGATGAATTTCAGGAGCCTGCAAAAACTCTGACTTCCACAGATCATATCTCCAAAAATATTGTGCACCTTGATCTGAAATTTTTACTGCGGCTTCCTCAGGATTTCGGCTTCGCCTCCTAAAAATTTCAGCTTCTGAACCTTCGTAGAACAAAAGTTATAGAGAAAATGCGACGATGACTTGTTTCAGATGGCGAAATCCCTTGCATAAGGAGGAAATGAAGATCACAATTTATATGAATGCTTAGGTTGAGAGGAGCTTCAAAAAGTGAACGTGGGAAGGATTTTAGTAGCTTAAAAAATATTAATTATGATTTTTCAATGACCCATGCCCCAACCCCATGGAGTTTTAGCCCACTAACTAGGGGTACAAACTTCAAACATGAATATCTCTCAAACCGTGAAGAATTACATGGCGTGCCATATATCAACGGAAACATCTCGACAAGTAGAAACCATCAAAACAATTATTGACCCAAAATATATTAATTTGGTAGGTCAAAATTCGTATGCAATATTGGGTTAGCCCCTGGTGCTGCTTGGGTTGACATTAATGACAACCGCTGATCAACAAATCTATCCTCATGAAATATGAGTTGGTTGTTTCCTGGGAATGAAGAATGTGCAGAAAGGAAGGGATCATGAAATGCAACCATGTCAAGAGGCAGTTATCATCTGGAAGCCAAGAATATGTGACTAGGAGATCTTCTAGGAGGATATGTAGACTCTACCATAAGTCCAGTAAAGAAGAAGACCCTTGACAAAACATATCATTAGGAGATGTGTCAATATGAATAGAGGATGTCGATGCCTACATGAAGATGTCATGGTGAAAGATTATCACTAAGGTAACTTTTGTTTTAAAAGTTCATATGTTTATGTTTATCTAGATGGATTTGTGGAGGGTTGCTAATCATGAGAAAGGATGTATAATCCCCTAAGATGATTCAAAGGAAAGCAGCATGGCATAACGGTGGACCAGATGAGAAAGACTTATGAATCACTTTCTGATAGTGGACATGACTCGTGACTGAAAGTGATGGATGATCTGTGCCCTATGAAGCTAAAAGTTGAAGATTCCTCAATATAGAAATCCATGACATCAAGGGGAGGAATTATTCATGAGTAGTTGGATTGCTATTGCAGGACCTTGGTTGAGAGGGAGCCTGGTGGTAAGTTTCTTACTTGGAAGAAACTTGGAGTATGTCCTCCCTGAGTTGAGAAGAAGTGACATATGTGATTCTCTCATACATGTGTCATGCACTTGACCAGGAATAACAACTGTAAGTCTTAGTGAAGGCCATGTGGAGAGAATGGATAGACACATAATTTTGGTCTTCTCCTAGAAGACAAAATGGAGGATTGGGTAATACTCTAGCATTCAATACTCTTTGAGAATGAGATAGGGCATTCGAGATAAGAGTAGTCGAGGATCGATATTATTTGAGGGCTAGCTACCCAAGGGAATAGTCCAAGAAGGTCATACTTTAGGAACACCTGGGTGGAGTATGTACTTATAGAATTTGGTGTCTATAAGTCATGTGTCTCGCTAGCATTGTAGCCCATTGTCTCGTTGAGAGAACTCGTTGAGAGATGGGGTTGTTAGTCAAGGCCTTGCACTAGGACAATGCTGGTTGATATGATGCTATACAGATGCAATTACCAATCCGATTCTTCTTATGAGATTCTTCAGTTTGAAAAGTGACCATGTAATTGTATGAATACCTCCCTAGTTAAGAGGGAGTGTTGAAAAGTGTAACTAGGTCGGTCTTCATATTGACTATGTAATTATGTATTTTATGTAAAGAAGAAGACAAAGATAATAAAATGTATTTTGTACTTGCTTCATGGATTTAATGAGCAAGATTTTATTATATGTTAAATAGACTTCTTCTTGATGTCTATCTAGGGTTTTGTCTTCTAGATATAATTGTAATAAGTGTCATATATGAAGGATCTAGAAATGCTCCAAGGCCAAGTTCAAAAACTGTGGAAGAATAACTCTCACTCAAATGCTGGAAGAGAAGCTATATTAATTTATCACGTCTGCCTTTCTATAGTTGACATGTCGGCCTACTAGTAAGAGGTATGGTCGGCCTAAATTCAGTGAAGGTACTCCTATATATACATAGAAGCTGTGGATCATTTATAAGACTGAAACATGCAGATTTCTCTGTGATTCAAATAATATAAATTGTATATTGTTATATGAAGTGAAGTGCAGATATGTTTTGGGTTCATGTAGCTATTGATGCGGATTAGAAAGAAGATATATGCGGTCATTTTGGGGAGACAAGTTCTGGTCATCTCTGAAATAGCATGTGGATAACGTCTCTGAAATAGCATGCATATAACAAATTTTCGGACCTCGTTTATCTCTGAAACAATTTGCTCAAGAACTTCAATGCGAAATATATCACCGAAAAGTGCAATGTGGATCATATCTTTAAGGTGCAGTGAAGATCACGTTTTGAAGTGCAGTGCAAAAGTTTCGAAAGGTTACAGAACTGGTCTATGTATATATGCATTCGTATATCATAAGGTGTTTCCTTTCAGTGTGGATTTCAGAACTGGGCTATACATATATATCCATGTATCATCTAAGTATTGTGACATACTGAAGCAGGAGTGCGAATCCATCAAGTGCATAAGCATGGGCATAATATCTCCTGTAGTGCAAATCTAAAGTGAAGCATATCTTGCAGTGAAGTTGTTGAGACAATGGTCTACAAAGAAGAAGCAATCAGGAAGTAAAGGAAATATTTACTTTCCTATCCATAGCATATATATATCTCAAGCAATTGAAGATTCAACTGAAGGTTCAAGGAAGTACTGGTGCAGAACAATGCAACTTAGTGAAGAGAAGGACCGGCATTGAAGGACATCAAAGAGGTAAGGACAAGGTCTTGGATGCATAAATAGGTCAAGGGTCTAAGTCTAGGTCATGGTACTTGTCATCAGAAATATGTAAGAAGAATTTCTCGTGGGTTTTCCTCTCCAAGAGGGGGAGGTTTTGCACTGGCTCTAAGAGCCTAACTCTTGTGTCTCGTGTCTTTTGATAATTGACTCGATGAAAGATTTAATAATCTAACAAAGGAAAGACATATGTAACTCTAGTAATCCTACAAGTAATTAGCAAGAAGATAATTTTGTATAATCACTAGCCCTCCAAATTCTCAACACATCAATGAATCCATGCAAAGAACATTCTCCTTTAGAAGCATATCTTAGACCATATTCAATGGTGCCACAAAAATATTGCAGTGTATGTTTTGCTACAACCCACTGCACATGTCAGGGCTCAACCAATCATTGGCTCAACGTGTTCACAACATAACAAATATTAGGTCAAGTGTTCACTAGTTCAACGAGCCAATCAATTGGTGATATATAGAGGGATCAATCAAATTAGACTCATATTCCTAAATATTCTTCAAATTAGTCACCATAAGAGCGTCCATGGACTTGCAGTCCATAACGCCAAATCTCTGAAGGATTGTAATAGTGTATTTACCTTGGGCAACAAATATTCCATTAGGCTTTTTCCAAATTTCCAATCCCAAATAGTAATGCATGAGACCAATATCCTTCATCTTGAATTCAGAGACCAACTCCCAAGTTACACTAGATAATCATAATTTTAGCTGTAGTCATAAACAAATCACCTACATACATTGCAATATCAAGGACTCTCCTTCAAATATTTTGAAGTGATCAACATCACTCTTCTTGAAACCAAGACTCAAGAGATAGCCATCATTATGGGAGTACCATGCAAGAGGAGCTTGATTTATCCCAGACAAGGCTTCCTTCAATTTGCAAACATGTGTCTATCGTGGACCTCAAAACCTTGAGTTTACTCAATATAGACTTCCTCTTCAATGACTCCATTTAGAAAAGCGGTCTTTACATCCATTTGATGTAATTTCCAACCTGCAATAGAAGCAAGAGCAATCACAGATCTAACAGAAGCATACCTGGAAACAAGAGTAAACATGGCTTCATAATACTCTCCCTCCTTTTCGGAGAATCCTCGGGCCACAAATCTTTCCTTGTACTTTTCGACACTTTCATCAGTTGCATGCTTGATTTTGTAGATCCATTTTGAAGACACAACAGACTTCCCTTCAGGTCTTTGCAAAATTTCCCAAACATCATCCTTCATTAGAGATTGGTACTCTTCAATCATTGCATCTTTTCAAACCTAATGCTTAGTTAATTCCTCATATGTGGATGGCTTCGACTTAATGACCTTGCACATCATTGATGCTAACCATAATACTTCTTCGGATTCTTGCTTTCCCTGAAGGTCCCACAAGGTCCAGCATGTCCTTCAGCTTCCTTCAATGTTATTTGAATCCATGCAAGTCTCTTTGTAGTTTTAGGTACAATAGCTCTTGGAGATTCAACAAGTTCATGATCATCATATTCTACATGAGGATCTTGTTCCATTAGTTCAGGTTATTTAGACTTCGATTCCACATTCTTTAAAGCCACTGGTATCTTGTCATCAGAGTCCAAGTGTGAACCCTTGGACTTCCATAAAGCAACATCTTCATCAAAGATAACATCACTACAAGTTTCAATAGAACGTTGTCTTGGTACATAGACCCTGAAGGCCTTTGAATTTTGATTGTAGTTGTGACAAAATTTCCTTTCTTTCTGGAAGGTTCCAAATTTGTCCTTTTATCCTTAGGCACTTGAAAATTTGGTCTCTCACTTGTGAAGACTTCTCCAAAAGTCTTGTAGTTCAAGATTCAATGTGGGCATCTATTTTGAACATAAACAATTGTTCTTGGATCTTCTCCCCAAAGAAACATAGACAACTCTTGATCATGAAGCATGGCCTTGGAAAATTCCATAATAGTCTTGTTCTTCCTTTCGACATTTCCATTTTGTTGAGGATAGTAGGGAACCATCATCCCTGATGGGGGTGTAAACAACAATTGCAAGGTGTCCCTATTAAAATGTGTGCCACACTTCACATATGTCCCGCCATTGTCATATCATGTCAGGGAAACGAGTGTATAGAAGGGTGACCCCAATTGATGTAGTTTCATCATAAATGCACAAGGGTTGGTGGAGTTTAGCAGAGGCTTGAATCCTACATCACGCCCTTGGGTAACTTTGCAACAATGAGTTGGGTATACTTGGAA
Organism: Pinus albicaulis; assembly: GCA_034641835.2. NCBI lineage: Eukaryota > Viridiplantae > Streptophyta > Pinopsida > Pinales > Pinaceae > Pinus > Pinus albicaulis. Next base: position 840,654,818 of record CM076571.1, on the reverse strand, counting down.
GTATTGGCTCATTCCATTGATGAATGGGGTTATGGTTGTTGTGTGAACATTGATGGATGTATGCACTAGGCGAGGAATGTTTTCTCAAGATGTGTGCCATGATCAACACTTGTGCTTTCCTGGTCCTACTGAGGCATGAAAACAATTTCACCATTTATCATATCCAATTGATGGGCTTGGATTCTGTAGTTTTTTGTTTGTCTTCAAATGCAATGACATTTTGTTTCATGAATATCGGGAAGTTGTTGTTAGTGTTTTTTGTGGTTGTCTACAATGGCACATATGTACCTTTCTTCTCTACTGTTAGATCCCTATAATACTAGCGCAACCCCTTATTGTTATTGTTAGTGTAGTCCCATTATTTTTATTGATGTGTCCATGTAGTCTCCATATTGTTATTATTGTGCTGCATAGGTGTAGTCCCATTATTGTTATTGTTGTGCCCATGTGGTCCCCATATTGTTTTGTTGTGACCCCTTAGACTCATATATATAGAAGGTAGGTTTTGTCATTTTTATCATCCAAGAATTGTTCATTTATGTAATGTAAAGGAGGTTCCCCCCTCAAAGAGGCTGATTTCTAAGTCATTGATCTATCTTTTCTTCTATTTTGTGAGTCGGTTTCATAACATTTGGTATCAGAGATTTGGATTTTAGGGTTTTGCTGCTGTAATAGGTCATCTTGGAATTTTCGCTATAAATTTATTTCTACGAAGGTTCAGAAACTTAAATTTTTACCATGAGAATTCGAAATCCTGAGGAACTTCGTGTAAAAATTTTAGATCTTGGTTCACTATATTTTCAGAGATATGCTCTGAGGAAGTTAGGGTTTTTGTAGGTTCCATAATTTCATCTCAAGCAGGTGACCAATGGAAAATTTTCATAACTTTCGTTTCAGACATCGAATTGGAATTCTGTAAAAATTTCCCGAAAGTGTATGGATTTTAGTTTCTTGTGTATCAATTTCAGGGCCGAAGGTCAAACCAGTGACATGTGGCACGTTATACAAGTTTGCTGTACTGAACTAGTCCATAATTAGGTCATTGTGGGAGATTGGGAATAACTTTATATTATAGAATCCAAATTAGGTCTGACTTGTGGCATTGAAAGGAATACTTAGAGGGCTACCGCAGGACTGAAGTTTAGATCTTTGAGATCTGAAATCACTGAGTTACAACTATTTCAAGATCGAGCTCCTAAAAGCAAGAAAAAGGTGCATATAAAAAAAAAATGCATAACTTTTGTTTGAAAAATAAGTTTGAAGTGATTCCAAGGGCACACTGAAGCATAGATATGTGTATCGGGTTTTAAAACTCCTCTCAAAAATAATTTTACACCCATTAAGCCCTCATAAAACTTTGCTATGACACATGAAGAGGAATAATTGCAGCATGATATATCAAAATTATGGGACCAAGTGCAACAAATTTTGATCTCACAAAGAGAAACCAAAGATGACATAGATGGTTTAAAAGTAGACATGGAAGCTAAGAAGGATGGTTTGAAGGATGACATGAAAGCTAATATGGATGGTATAGAAGAAAAAATGAAAGTAAACATGGAAGATTTGAAGAGTGGTTTAAAAACATATTTGAAAAAGTTGCTACAAGAAATGCTTCCTAATGGAGAAAATATATTAGATGAAACTCATGATGAGAACAAAAAAAAATGTTAATCATGATTCCATAGCCTCTAGCATTAGATTTAAGACCCGCCATATTCCAAATATCGTTATGAGGAAGTTTGATGGCAAGGATATGATAACATGGATACTAAAAATGGAGCAATACTTTGATCTCCATAATGTGAAGCACACACAAAAGGTACACATTGCAACTTTATATTTAGAACAAAATTAGTTTGTATGGTATCAATGGCTTTTTTCTCGTAAACCACTTGTCACTTGGTCAATTTTTACGAAGGAAATGATAGCACATTATGAGGATACAAAGAGCAACACCTTTAGCCAATTGATAAATCTAAAAAAAAGGGTAATGATGGAGCACATTGAGGACTTCCAAAAATTGAATATAAGGGTAAATGATATTCCAGAGGAATATAGGATTGATGTCTTCATAGGGACTTTAAAGGATAACATCCAACATGAGGTTCATGTTAATTTTTCATCAAGCAACATTATTCTTTACTTTGATAGTTACATTTCGACATTAACATGTTACATTCACCCCAAAATTTTTTTCCATTGTATAGATCTATATCGTTAACCATCAGAAAATGAAACCATGCAGAAACAACAACACCATCGTCATCATCTAAGTAGTGGAAAATACAAGATCAAAGGAAGAGAAGCATGAACACATAGAGACACTAGGATTGGTCCGAGACCACGGCAAGAAAAACCCACTACGGGGAAAACCGTTGGAAATTATTCTTCTTAGATCTTCATTGATTGGTTCAGTAATAAGAGTACAATGATCCATGAGTACATATCTTTACGATGCAGAAAAAAAAATAACATACAAGCACTAAAACCATACCCATACTTCTGCATGAAGGAAACTAAATCTGAGAACTGAAATTCACTGACAATGGCTGTAGCAAACTGATGAACACAACTGATACTGAATGAAGACTGAAGATATTGATGCGGTTGAAAGAAATAGATCTGATCTGCAAACCAGAATATCTATAATACCAAAACTCATATCTGATAGATCACCAAGTGATATCATCTCAAATGTCCTAGATTTGAATCCATGAGTCTGTTATCGACTACTCTGAAGCAATTGTGACTAAACGACTGATCTCTGAAGGCATTGCGCAATCAACTAAATATAATCCAAATATGATCTTCCCAGTAACTCTCTAAGTTGTGTCCTTAACATGCTCAGCCTGCAGTTGAAGGACTCTGAGCTGCTACCACAACATTCTGTGCTCGCGACTGAGATTTAGATCAACCCGATATGGCCTTAGGACTTTGGCCGCGTCCTTAGCAAGTTGTGCCAGCGGCTTTGGCACCTTTTTCGCGAGCACAACACACCCTGACCGTGGCTCTGTTGACCTATGTCGCTACCTAGGCCTTTCTTGCCCGTGGATTTGGCCCAATAAATCTAGATCTGAAATGTGTCTCAGACCCTGATCCTGATCCATTGTGTGCCACTACGCGAGCTCCTTCTGACGTACCTGTGTAAGCCAAAAACATAAGAACAGACCAAATAAATTGATGGATTAAAATCATAGATCAGTTGAGCAAGTGTGAAAATGAGCTTGAGGTCGCCTCTATTTATAAATTTGTGAGTGACCACTTGGGGCTTTGACCGGATTAACATGCAATTAACCAACTCATTAAAATATTAAATTCATTCGTAACTTAACTTCTTCTTAACTTATTGGGGCGATCTATAGGTCGATTTTGATCCTTTCGAAAAGAGGAATCTAATTAAATTGTTATGTTAATCATCTACGCTTTCCACTGTGTAATTTGACTCTAGCTGCAAAAATTAACACTCCCTCTCAACTAGGAAGAATTCCACTTTTCTATCTCTGCTCTGTAGTTCTCTGCATCATGGTGTCATCATGGCGCAACACAATCTGATGATATCTGATCATCAATCAATATGCCATTCTGATATTCATGTATCATCATGTGTCGTCACTAAACATCTTTGTCATGTAGTCGTCATACTGTGAACCCTTCTCATTGTAGATCACCATTGTACTCTTCACGCTTATTTATGCTTTTCTCTTGATTGTTTCTACTTGTATGTTGAACGTTCTCCGATATAGAAGAAGAATTTGAAACCGGAGGGGAGCTTGGGCAACCACCCTTCATTCATCAGACTGTCATTCTAGAGTCTTTTCCATCAGGCTACTACTACCCAGAATATTATCAATAAAGAGCATATCAATAGGGAGCACATCTCGAGGAGTGTATCTCACAGAATCTCATGGGGGAGCTATATCTCTTCAACCCCATTTCTAGAAAATAGGATACCCATACACACAAGGGAGATCATCTCGAACCTAGTGTCACATCAGGGAGCTCACTCTCAACCCGATACTACATAGGGTTATATCATAGGGCAGCGCACTCTCAACCCATAATCGCATAGGGTTATCCCAACCCATCCTATTGTCTACTAATCTTCCCATTAATGACCCTGAATAGTCATGTGGTAGAACACCTGCATCATAATCCAGCTTAGATGAGATACCCAACTTACTAAGAGGTAAGGATCACACACCTCCAAGCCTCGTCAACCCATTGGCCAAATGGGGAGGGCCAATCCCAACAATCCCTGTGGGTGTGATGCAAAATGGGGTATACTCTGCAAAGACCCAACAATGGAGGAGATACTCGACTTGTCAAAATGGACAAGGATCACACACATACCCATGAGTGGCAAATAGGGAATACGCCTTATTGTCTAGAGTTCCCTCAAACTCAAGAGTCCTTCACCTCAATTCCTCACCCCGAGAGCTCAAGTGGGGTATGAATAGCACTTAGTGTTCTCGATCAACACTGCTCTCATCTAGTATCTGCTGATTCCCATACCAACATGACATCAAATCTGTTAATTTAGGTTTTCATTGATGGCAACAGGTTGAATGAATGAACACACTATACCTTCATGACTTTGTTGGGTACTATCATGATGACATAGATGTCCTACATGATGACACTCTGATCCTATGATTGATAAGCCAAACAAAGGAGAAGCCAAGCAATGGAAAAGGCATGTTGTCCTATTCACCTCCTGCACACAAAAATTAAAGACAGTCACAAAGAAAAATTATTTTTATCACCTTGGAGGCATCCTATCAACATGGGTCCTATACCATCTTGTAGAGTATATTTTTCCCGTTCCAACGAGCTATTACTCAACCCGAAACTCCAAGCAGTTTGATAGTTATTGAATTTTTAAGTTAATACATAATTTCTGGTCCAATGAGCCGACATCACTTTCTAGGACAAGTCGGCCTACTTAAGGACGCATCTGTTCGGTGAAGGGTAAAAAATTAGGTGTATTTATATGTAATTACTCTCCTTCTTTTGGATCAACCATCAACACAACATTCATTACAGGTTTGAGTTCATATCTCATGAACAAGAAGGATAAAGGTTGCGGATTGGGTGAACAACTTGGAGGATAATTCTACAAAGTCAAGGATAGCAAAAGATTAAAGTTTGGGTATAAGACCTTTTTTGAGCCACAACCCTAGAAGGAGCAACAATCTCAACATTGTGGATTAGCTACGCTACAACATAATGTGGAGAAAAAAAATACACTTCAGATCTCAGATTTGTTAAAATGTAGTCCTGTAAAAATCAATCGTTGAAGGATATACATCAAAGAGATCCAGTTCACAACTCGTGAACTTTTTTTTTTTTTTTTTTTCCGAGGAATAAACTCGCGGAGAACCCGGGCGCACTTCCTCAGAATATCTGGATGGTACGCGCGATAAACCGTCGGCGCTGATTATGGCGCCTGACCCCAAGGGACTCAAATTCAGAATCGAACCCATGACCTCCCTGATTACGGAGAGGACCCATGTCTAGCTCAGACTAGTTGAGCTATCCCTTGGGGCTCACAACTCGTGAACTATCAAGGAGAATGCAAGAAAATTGAAGAAGGATTCAGACTGTGATTTCGAACAAGGAAATATCCAAATCTGTTACGTAATGCTCAGGATATAAATATGTCGCATAGAATCCGTTGGGTGGAGTCTAAGTCTGCTGCATAGAATTGTGTGGAGCTTGATTTGCTGCTCCTTACAGTCCTCAGACCTGTGCAGTATATACAACTATCTCGGATCTATCTGCATCAGACCTGTGGAAGTAAATATAACAGTCTCGGACCCTTATTGTAGATTCTTCCATCACTTGTTTGTGTTGTTCACATTTTTGATACAACTGTTGGTGTAGAAGTGGTGGTGCTGCTGTTGGTGCAAAAGTGTCGGTACAACTGTTGGTGCAGAAGTGGGGGTGCAGCTATTGGTGCATAAGTGTTGGTGTAATTGTTGAAGTGTTGACACAACATAGTATAGAATTAATGGTGCAAAATACTAAATTGATGGTGCAGAATCTGGACAAAGTACAGTGAACACTTTGGGGAGTGGAGCATCTTTGAAATCAAATATGAAAAGAAGATAAGAGGGATTGGTGTCCTTGGGGTAGGAGCCCTAAACACAAGTTTGGTGCCTTGAGAAGATAGGGTCAAAGCCCTAGAGGTCACAGCCTCTTCAAAAGTCCAAGTTGGTGCTTGGCAATAGGTTGGTGCCTGTTTCATTAAAAGGGTTGGTGCCCTCATTCATCTATTGTATACTATTATTTAAAAAAGAATTGAAGTTCTTATTAATCCTTTATACACCTCTCTGTCTTTAATTGTGAAGAATCTAATTGGCAATAATTAACAATTGAAAAGAAATACTGATTCACCCCCTTCTCAGTATTTCCAAGAATTGGTATTAGAGCCAGCTTCTTCATTATCAGCCTAACAGCTGGAAGAAGGATTCTTAGGCACAATGAAGAACATGGAAGCAACAGGGAAACTGCCTATCTTTGATGGAAAAATTTTTAGTTTTTGGAAAAAGAGGATGTCCTACTATCTAATGTCTCTTGGCCCTGAAGTATGGCACTCTGTTTTGGATGGGTACAAAGCTCCCTCCAGTCTTCCAACTGATCCAAATGAAAGAGGAGCCTACATTGCTAATGCCAAAGCTTTAAATTCCATCACTAGTGGAATTACCGATTCTGAATTTACGAAAGTCATGAATTGTGACTCAGCCAAAAAAGTATGGGATAAGTTGGTTTCACTATATGATGGGGACTCCCAAGTTAAGAAGGCAAAGCTTCAAACCTATAGAAGACAATTTGAGAGTCTGAAAATGGATGATGAAGAAGATATTGCTTCATACTTCCTCCGAGTAGCTGAAGTGGTTAACTCTCTTAAATGACTAGGAGAAAATATTGAAGAAAGCACCATTGTTCAAAAAATCCTGAGATCGCTTCTTGACAGATTTGAATCCAAAGTAAGTGCCTGCATAGAAGAAATGAAGGACCTAGATACTCTCAAGATGGATGAACTTCATGGAATTCTTATTGCCTATGAGATGAGGAAAGGGAGTCCAAATTTCAAAGAAGCAGCTTTCAAAGCCTCAAGATCTACAAAAGAAGGAAAATGATGGAATTACAACAACGATGAATCTGATACTAAAAACGAGTTAGCTCAATTTGTACGAAGACTAAAAAGGGGATCTAAGCTAAAAGGTAAGTACCCTCTTATTTGTTTCAATTTTGGAAGAAAAGGTCATTACGCTGCAAAATGTCCTCATAAACATGATATTGATGATGAAAAGGACTCTAAAAGGATGATGTACAAAAAGAAAGGGTTTAATAAGAAGAACTTCTTCATAATAATTATAAATCTTCCGGGAAATCACATACGAAATTTTTAGAACCGACGCGTTTTGAACTACCAACTGTAGTTCATCATCAGGATAATGAGGACTGGCTGATCTGACATACACATTTATAACCTGAAGAGAGAAGCAACGGTCAAAACCCTACAAGTTAAAAAACGGTAAAAAATAAGAAAAAATATAAAATAATCCAAAAATTTAACTACCAACATTTAAAAAATTAAAAACGGTAAAAAATATAAAAAGACAAGATTACCCCTTCATATAAAATCAACCCTAAAAACTAAATTAACCCCCCATAGAAACAAGAAAAACAGGTTATTAAGTGAAAAAATATTCAAGTCAAAGTCAAATTTTTTTAAATAACTTATAAATAAATAGAATAAAATAAAATAAATAAATGAATGAATAAAATTCCAATTAGGAACAAAAAATAAAATAAAAATAAAGTAAAATAAAATTAAAAATATAAGAATAAATTATTTTATTTTAATTTTTTTTTTCCATATATAAATCAATAAATAAAATAAATAAAATATCAAAATAATAATGAAAAGACCAAATCATAAAACTAAAGACTAAAAGAATACAATAAAAAGTAAAATAAAAACCAAAGAAATCAAGTCAAAGTCATAAACTAAAAATAAATAATCTACAAATCAATAAAATAAATTATGAAAAAAAAATAAAAAATAAAAAATAAAAAATAAAAAAATAAATAATAATAATAATAATAATAAAAAATAAAAATAAAAATAAAAATAAATAAATAAAAAAAATAAAAATAAAAATAAAAATAATAATAATAATAATAATAATAATAATAATAATAATAAATAAAATTTTAATGTATTTTATTTTAATTAATAAATAAATAACAGAATAATAATAAAAATACCAAATCATAAAAACAAAGAAAACAAGAACCTTACAAGGAATGAAGAGATGGAATCCAAAAATTGCTCACTTTCCATCCATCATCCCTGTTCAACGTGCGGGACCTCTTGTCAATCTCAATCGCCTCCCTAAATTTCCGGTGATGGAAATGGTCAACTCTAGCAAGGATTCTAGCGTCCTCCATATAAATGTGATGCTTCATCTTTTCTGTATGCTCCGCTAACGCAGAGGACTTGGTTCTACCATGCCTAATATCCGCAGCATGTTCCTGGAACCTCTTATTAATCGACCGACCAGTTTCACCAATGTAGGGAGTCCCGCAAGAGCAAGGAATCAAATAAACACCTTTCATGCTTTTAGGGTCTAACTGATCTTTAACCGATTTAAGGGAGCTCTGAATGGTGTTTAAAGGTTTAAAATAAGAAGAGATCTTATGCTTCCTTAAAATCCGAGCAATCTTGTTAGTAGTACCTTGAATAAAGGGTAAATGAACTTTACCAATAGTATCACTGCTAATCTTATTCCGCTTAGGACCATTGCTTGCATTCATGAAAGCCTTCAAACCCTGACTTCTACTATAACCGTTTTCTTCGAAAACCTTAAGGAGATGGGCTTTCTCTTCATCTAAATGATCATTATCAGAAATTCTAAGAGCTCTTGTAGCTAAAATATTCAAAATTCCAAGTTTCTGAGCAGGAAAATGATGCGAATCAGAATGCAGATACTGCTCCGTGTGTGTCTTTTTCCGATATACACAGTGCGAGAAAGAGCCATTAATATTCTTAGAGATGAGAACATCTAGGAAAGGAAGGTTCCCATCAGTTTCTGTTTCCATCGTGAACTTGATAGAGTCTGATTGAATATTCAAGTGCTTATGGAAAGCCTCAATTTCAAGACGACCATGAGACCAATTGATGAACGTGTCATCAAAAAACTGCTTCCAAATCTTGGGTTTTAAAGGAGCCGTCGCTAAAGCTCTAGATTCAAAATCTTCCATAAAAAGATTGGCTACCACCGGCGAGAGCAAGGAACCCATGGCAACACCACAAGTTTGCTCATAAAATTCTCCTTCAAAACTAAAAAAGGTAGACGTGAGGCAAATTTCCACCAACTTAGCAGTATCAGGATCAGTGATACGCCTGATAACCTCTACCGCCTCCATGATAGGAATGATTCAAGAAAAGTCTTGATGATGGATCCCCGTTGGGATTCGAAACGTCAACTCTCGTTTTCTAGCAATGTGGATAATCCAGGAAGTTTAAAAAAAAAAGGAATGTTCGTATAAAGAGAAACAACATCAAAACTAACCATAGAGTCATTAGATTCGCAAACCCAGTTCTTTAACTCCTGAACAAAAGAAGCAGTATCTTTCACGAAAGAATCTGTTTGACCAACAAGAGGCTTAAGCTTACGGGCCAAATACTTAGCAAGGAGATAGGTAGGCCCACCAATAGTATTAACAATGGGTCTAAGAGGAACACCATCTTTATGAATCTTAGGTAGCCCATAAATCCTAGGGGTGACAGGATTGCTTTCAATGAGCTTCGAGCTTATAGAACCCACCGTGAAACTCGACCTGATAGCATTGGCCACCATCTTAGAGACTTTATTAATAGGGTTCTTAGGGAGCTTCTTATAACTCCCACTATTACAAAGATGGTCAAGCATCTTTGCTTTATAATCATCCTTATTCATAATAACAATAGCGCCACCCTTATCAGCCTTGAGGACAACAATATCAGGGTTTTGATTAAGCGTCTTAAGAGCCAAAAATTTCGATTTGCTAATATTGCTCCTCGGAGGTTTAGCTTTCCTAAGAGCCACGACGCAATCTTGCCTAATGACATCTTGCACGCTTTCAGATAAATCTTTAATACCATATTCAATACTAGAAATAATATCATCACGAGGAATCTTCCTAGGCGCTAGAGAAAAATTAAGACCCTTACTTAATAAAGAGACAACAGAAGAATCAAAAGTGAACCTAGAGAGATTAATAACTCTTTTATTATTATTACTATTATTATTATTATTATTATCACTACTAAAGTTATTACTACTAAAGATATTACTATTATTATTACCATCATTATTATTGCTATGGTTAATATTATTGTTTTAATCATCATCATCATCATCATTATTATTATTATTCTTACTCTTAAAATTATTAAAGTCATTAATGCTCCTATTACTAATACAAATATTATTAACATTGTGAATATTATTAATATTGCGATTATTAATAATATTATTCTCATTAATAAAATTATTGTTACAATTACTATTATTAATATAATTATCAAATGTCTCATCCTTACGATTATCATTACACTTAATATTATTATTAATGTTGTAATGATGTAATTTGTTAATGTTATTATAATCGTTAATGTTCAAATTAAACTCATTAATAAAATTATTGTTACGATTACTATTATTAATATAATTATCAAATGTCTCATCCTTACCATTATCATTACACTTCATATTATTATTAACGTTGTAATTAATAATATTATTATTCTTATCCAAACAAGATGAGTCCGATGAAGATGAATTTGTAGTCATAAAAAAGAAATCAACTAGAAATATGTGTCATCACAAAGAAACTAATGATGAATCAGATGAGGAAAGTAATTATGTTGGAAGCAAAGAAACGTTATTCATGGCATTTACAAATGATGATGACTCAGAACTGGAAGATGAAAGAAACATGGATAGTTTGCTAATGAGTGCCATTGAAGAAAATGAGAATCTACAAAAGAAGATAATTTCCCTCAAAATAGAAAAAGAGGAAGCAAAAAGAAGGGAAGACTTCTTGAACATTAAGCTAAAAGAGAAGGATGATATCTGTGAAAAACATGAAGCTGAAATAATATCTCTAAGAAAGGAATTAGAGCAAGTCAAAAGGAGTTGGCAAAGCTCTCTAGCTCTCGACAACATTCTTAATACTCAAAAACCTCAACATGATAAGTCTGGAATTGGTTTCGAAGGAGAATCATCAAGTACAAAGAATAATGCTAGAAGTTATGCTGATGTACTCTCTTGCCATCCAAGAGAAGAAAAGTCATCTCGTCAGGAACAAAGTCCCATTTCAAAACCAAGAATTGAAGAAAGAGCAACTCCAAGGAAGAATGTTGGTTCAAGCTATGGATACTACAACAGGTATCAAACTATTTTTCTTGGGTATTGTTACTATTGTAAACAATTTGGGCATCAAGCTAAGCATTGCAAGGCTCATAAGAATGAAGCACCAAGATTGAACGATCAAACAAACCAACTACGTGGTCCTAAAGAGCAAGGAAAAATCAAAACTTACAATTCCTTTGATCCTTTGTCTAAGTTTGATCCGTCTGGCTCATTATGTGATAATTATGATCATAATGAACATAATTGCACTCTCAAAAAGGAAAAAACTAAAAGCATAAATATACAAACTGATAAATGTTACGTAGCTCTGTGTGCTCATAGCGAAGAAAATCATTGGTTCGTGGATAGCGGATGCTCAAGACATATGACAAGTGACCAAAAGAAGTTTATCTCATTGAACAAGAAAAATGGAAACCTATCCTTCAGAAGTGGATCCACTAAAATCACTGGAAAAGGAACTGCTACCCTTGTCAATGGACAAGGAAAGGCTCAAAATACCTTGCTGGTAGAAGGGCTCAAACACAATCTTTTAAGTGTTAGCCAGATTTGTGACCAAGGACATAATGTTGTCTTTAGTGCAAAAAAGTGTGAAATAAGAGACTCATCCTCAAGAGAACTTGTAGCGAAAGGAGTAAGAACACTAGATAATATTTATATTCTTGGTAGAATCCAAGAAGATAAATGTTACTTAAGTCAAACATATGAAAGTTGGTTATGGCACAATCGATTGGGGCATACAAGTTTTGATAACCTAGTCAACATAAACAAAATTAAAGAAGTAAGGGACATTCCTAAAATGTGCAAGCCAAATCAAGTTGTATGTGGCCCATGCCAACATGGAAAACAAACCAGAACTAACCACAAAACTAAAGAGTTCTCAACATCAAAACCTTTGGAAATCATTCATGCAGATTTGTGTGGGCCAACTAGAACTCCAGCTCTTCAAGGTGAAAGGTACTTTGCTCTATTTGTTGATGACTATACTAGAATGGTGTGGATATATTTCATAAAATATAAATCCGAAGCATTTGAATGTTTTAAGAATCTTAAGGCGCTCATTGAGAATGAGAAAGATTCTAAGATTAAATGTCTTAGAATGGATAGAGGAGGAGAATTCACCTCAAAATAATTTGATGAATTCTGTAAAGAGCATGGAATCGAAAGAGAACTCTCTATTGCTAGGACACCCCAGCAAAATGGAGTAGTTGAAAGAAGGAACCGAACCATTCAAGAAATGGCAAGGACAATGCTACTAGTAGCTGATTTGCAACCAAAATTTTGGAGAGAAGCAGTTGGGACCACTGTTTATACCTTAAATCGAACTCAACTAAGACCAAATAATGAAAAGAATCCTTATGAATTATGGAAAGGAAGATGCTTCAGTTAAATATTTCAGGGTTTTTGGAAGCAAATGCTTCATAAAAATAAATGATAACTCACCAGGAAAATTTGATTCTAGAGTTGAGGAAGGAATATTTCTTGGATACTCCACTAGGAGAAAAGCTTACAAATGTTACAACAATCGTCTACAATGAATAGTGGAAAGCATTGATGTGAAGATTGATGAAGGCCTTCCAGAAAAGAGAATTGAAGATCATGAAGTTGAGCCTTTCTTTGAACAAAGTGAAGAAGAAGAACCTGAAAAAGAAGAGGAGAATGGCGAACCTGAAAGTGAACCTTCACAAACTCCCTCTAAGATCAATTTTATTCAAAGACATCATTCGGAAGAACAGGTCATCGGAAATATAGATGAAGGAATTCAAACTCGAAGAAGGATGATAAACATCACAAGAAAATATGATGTGGGTCTATTATCTTTAATAGAACATGAAAATTTTTCTCAAGCAAGCAAAGATCCTTATTGGATAAAGGCCATGGAAAAAGAAATGTCTCAAATAAAAAAAAATGAGACTTGGGAACTAGTACCTCGCCCAAAAGATAAAAATATAATTGGAACAAAATGGGTATTAAAAAACAAGATGAATGAAGATGGAAAAATCATCATAAATAAAGCCAGACTTGTCTGCAAATGATACTTGAAAATTGAAGGAATTGACTTCGAAGAAACCTTTGCACCAGTAGCTCGATTGGAAGCCATAAGAATGTTTTTAGCATTTACTTTCTCAAAAGGATTCAAGTTTTATCGAATGGATGTAAAATCAACATTCCTAAATGGAGATCTCAAAGAAGAAGTTTACATGGAGCAACCAGAAGGATTTGATCTTGCTGAAGGAAAAGACTTTGTATGCAAACTAAAAAAGGCCTTGTATGGATTAAAACAAGCCCCTAGAGCATGGTATGCAAAGTTGGATCACTATATGCAACAAGAAGGTTTCAAAAAGGGAGTGGCAGGTAGCAATCTCTACATGAAGATGGACAAGGAAAAACTTCTGATAACTCTTGTTTACGTTGATGATCTAATCTTTGCTAGCAATGATGAAGAAATGAGCCATGAATTTTCTCTAAATATGTCCAAAAAATTCAAGATGTCAATGATTGGTGAGTTGTCTTACTTTCTTGGGCTACAAATATCTCAAACCTCTACAGGCATGTTTATATCTCAAGCAAAATATCTTAAAGACATGCTCAAAAGATATGGGATGGAAGATTGTGCACCTATGAGCACACCGATGACCACAAATTGTAAATTAAGCAAAGATGATGATACCCCTCTCATAGATGCAACTCTTTACAGGTCAATAATTGGAGCTCTCCTATACTTAACTGCTACAAGACCAGATATTATGCAAGCAGTAGGAATGGTAGCAAGATTTTAGTCAAGTCCTAAAAAATCCCATCTAGCAGTTGTGAAGAGAATTCTCAGATATCTGAAAGGAACGATTGATTTCGATCTTTGGTATCCCAAGTGTTCAACTCTTATTGTGACAACTTACTCTGATGCTGATTGGGCCAGAAGTGTGGATGATCAAAAAGGTACCAGTGGAAATGCATTCTTCATGGGGAATTGTCTTGTATCTTGGCTCAACAAAAAGAAAACATCTATATCCCTTTCTACAGTTGAAGCCGAATATATAACTACTATTGATTTTTGTACACAAATTCTATGGATGAAGGAAGCCTTGAAGGATGTCAACATAGAAACTAAGCAACAAATTACTATTTTTTGTGACAATACTAGCGCCATCAGTATTTCAAAGAATCCGGTGATGCACTCAAGGACCAAACATATTCCAATCAAATACCACTTTCTTCGTGAACAAGTTGCTGAACACAATATCAGGTTGGAATACATCAATACAAAAGAGAAAATTTCGGATATCTTTACAAAACCCCTTCCACAAGAAGAATTTGAGTATCTTCGCCAAAAGATGGGGGTCATTGCTCTTGCATCACATTAAATAAAGCAACATGTCAGGGGTACAGTATGTTAGGGGGAGCAACATGATAGGGGGAGCACATTGGCACCCCATTGCCATTAATGTCAAAGGGGGAGAGAAGAAAAATATTGCCATCCAATGACAAAGGGGGAGATTGTTAATCCAAGTTGTCATTGAATATGGCAACAGGTTGAACGAATGAAAACACTATACCTTCATGACTTCGCTGGGTACTATCATGATGACATAGATGTTCTACAGGATGACACTTTGATCCTATGATTGATAAGCCAAACAAAGGAGAAGCCAAGTAGTGGAAAAGGCATGCTGTCCTATTCACCTCCTGCACACAAAAATTAAATACAATCACAAAGAAAAATTGTTTTTATCACCTTGGAGATATCCTATCAACATGGATCCTATACCATCTTTTAGAGTATATTTTTCCCATTCCAACGAGCTATTACTCAACCCGAAACTCCAAGCGGTTTGATAGATATTGAATTTTTAAGTTAATACATCATTTCTGGTCTAGTGAGACGACATCACTTTCTAGGACAAGTCGGCCTACTTAAGGATGCATCTGTTTGGTGAAGGGTCAAAAATTAGGTGTATTTATATGTAATTACTCTCCTTATTTTGGATCAACCATCAGCACAACATTCATTACAGGTTCGAGTTCATATCTCATGAACAAGAAGGATAAAGGTTGTGGATTGGGTGAACATCTTGGAGGATAATTCTGCAAAGTCAAGGACAACAAATGATTAAATTCTGGGTATAAGACCTATTTTGAGTTTCAGCCCTAGAAGGAGCAACAATCTCAACGTTGTGGATTATCTATGCTACAGCAAACTGTGGAGAAAAAAAATACACTTCAGATCTCAGATTTGTTAAAGTGTAGTCCTGTAAAATCAATCATTGAAGGATATACATCGAAGAGATCCAGTTCACAACTCGTGAACTATCAAGGAGAATGCAAGAAAATTGAAGAAGGATTTAGACTGCGATTTCAGACAAGGAAATACCCAAATCTGTTACGTAATTCCTAGGATATAAATATGTTGCATAGAATCCGTTGGGTGGAGTCTAAGTCTGCTGCATAGAATTGTGTGGAGCTTGATTTGCTCCTCCTTACAGTCCTCAGACCCGTGCAATATATACAACTATCTCAGATCTATATGCCTAAGACTTGTGGAAGTAAATATAACAGTCTTGGACCCTTATTGTAGTGACTCATATTTTTCCAACACTTGTTTGTGTTGTTCACATTTTTGATACGAAGTGGTGGTGCTGTTGTTGGTGCAGAAGTGTTGGTACAACTATTGGTGCAGAAGTGGGGGTGCAGCTGTTGGTGCAGAAGTGTTGGTGTAATTTTTGAAGTGTTGACACAACATAGTACAGAATTAATGGTGCAAAATACTAAATTGATGGTGCAGAATCCGAACAAAGTACAGTGAACACTTTGGGGAGTGGAGCATATTTGAAATCAAATATGAAAAGAAGATAAGAGGGATTGGTGTCCTTGGGGTAGGAGCCCCTAAACACAAGGTTGGTGCCTTGAGAATATAGGGTCAAAGCCCTAGAGGTTGGAGCCTCATCAAAAGTCCAAGTTGGTGCTTGGCAACAGGTTGGTGCCTGTTTCATTAAAAGGGTTGGTGCCCTCATTCATCTATTGTATACTATTATTTAAAAAAGGATATTGCATAGGAATTTTGACTTGGCAACTTAATCTATTACGAGTCAAGCATATTTTGGATGGTTTCTACTTGTTAAGATGTTTCCATTGATATATGGCATGCCACATAATTCTTCACGGTTTGAGAGTTATTCATGTTTGAAGTTAGTAACCTTAGTTAGTGGGCTAAAACCCCATGGGGTTGTGGCATGGCACTAATCATTGGTTGTGGTCATTGAATTGTTAATTAATAATTTTTTAAGCTCCTAAAATCCCTCCAACATTCACTTGTTAAATACCCTCTCAACCTAAGCATTTATAGAAATTGTGACCCTCATATCCTCCTCATATAAGGATTTCGCTACTTATAACAGGCCATCATGGAATTTTTGCTATAATTTTTTTTTTTTTTTCTTCTTCTTCTTCTTCGTCTTTGTGGTAACAATTGCATTTGATGGAGGCTCTTAAATATTCCCCCGCACATAGTCCATGACATCTTGATCATCTAGCACCAAATCCAAGGACATCTTCCATGCATGATAATTAGACTTATCAGTCAATTTATCATCACCCTTGAAACCCCGGTAGGTTGAGGAGGCCATTTGTCCTTGATAGGATTTATTCCTTCAGAGATTGCTTCTAACACCAACTTGGACTCTTGGACTTTGTCTTCACCTCAGCTCTAATACCATGCTAAATTTAGATAACCATGGTGTTTTATGCTTGATGCAATTTTACTTCAATATTTCTTAGGCCCGATACAATATAGCAATCACATAAACATGAAAGTAAAATGCTGATAAAACAAAATAATAGATCAACAAAAGACAAGCCAAAAATAGATCAGATTTACAATTCCTTTTTTCCATCAAAGATATGAGATATTGTAGCATTAAGACAGTCAACAGGGTGCTTTAATCAACAAAGTCTTTCTCGGTTAGCCAATCTTCCATGTGTCACACCCACACCCCTCAAAGACAACTCATCACAATTCAACGTTGGTCAACCCAAAGTCAACGCATGATAACAACATAAAAGTCAATTCACCAGATTAGGGCTTCGATCAAACAACTAGAATTTCCTCGATTTTAGTGCCCAACAATACGAGCTCTCAAAATTGGATTTTTGGTAGAGGTTTGAGGTCAAACGACCAAGGGTTGACACGGTCAACACTGTAGCAAAAAGCCCTAAACAGATCCACAAAAAAACGACGACTCAACTCCACACGTGTGAGGGGAAAAAGGCCTCCAAATGTTATCAAACCAATCATATCACAATGAGAGAATGTGTGATGAGTTGATGAGAAAATGACCTCCAATTCTCTCCAATTTATATCCATCAGTGAGGGTGTGTGACACATCTATTAGCCATGTGAACCTACATTAAAAATTTGGCCAACCTTGCACATGTGGAAAATAAATTCAAAATAAATGTTCTACTCATCCAAACAAGATGATCTTTAGATCAACATTGCACCTCTTCGAAAGAAGAATCCAACAAAAATATGACCATCATCATATGAGCAGTGCAACATGGAGTTTGGATCTAGTTTCCCAAACTTAACACTGTACCTAATCCTATGACATTTGAAGACTCGTCATTTCCAAAAGATATTGTTCCATCCTTCTTTTCCTTCAATGATATGAAATTATTCCTATCTCTAGTCATATGAGTTGAGTAACCACTATCAACATACCAAACATTTCTGTTGCTTTGAGCCTTGAGAGATATAACACATTTTCTAGTCTTCTTTTTCCATATTTGTTTGTTTTGATTTTATGAGAATTCTTTTGAGGAACTTCCAAGTTTGAAATATTTATCCAGGTGTCCAAAATTGTTACATTTGTAACATTCAACATCATCTCTCAAATGATCAAATATGTTAATACTCTGTTGAATTCCATAATATCCATTTATGAAAGATCTGTCGAAATTGTAGTTATTCCAAACATATGTGCAACATTATATAGCTCTATGTCCAAACCTTCCACATCAATAACACTGACCATAGAAGATAGGTTGATACCTGGGAGGAAATCTTCTTCGAGGAATTTTCTTCCATGGTTCTTCCTGCGAGTCCTGATATCTTGAGTTGGCTGGAAGGTCTACCTGCTTGTTAGATTTTACATATCCATCTTCTTTTGTTGTCATAGAAGGACTTGGCTCCTTTTTAGATTTTTATTTGTAACCAAGACCTGTCTTGTCACTATTTGATGGTTGATTGTTGATGATTTCTTCCAATGCCTTGGAGCTGTTGGTGTAGTTTTGAAGATTTTTTCCATTTTGTATTTTCTTTTAAAGAGAAACTATTTCAGCGTCCAATGCTTCTTTGCCGTTTTTTATTTCCTTTAATTCTTCCCTGAGTGATTCTTCAACTCATTTGTATTCTTCAACCTTGATTTTAAGATTTAGGACATGTTCCCTTTCTATCTTTAATTCGTCTTCAAGAGTGTTGACATGATTCTTCACGACCTTGAGCTCTTTGATAACCCTGATCACTTTGTTTTGTAATTCAATCTCAGTCATCTCTTTTTCTTCGTCTCCTTCTTCGTCAGATGATTCTTGCTTATTGTGCTTGGCCATAAACAATAATCTTCCATTGTTCTATTCTTCGTTATCACTATCTTCATCAGATGAGGAGCTATATTCTTTGGAGAAGAAACTCTTCTTAAACCATTTCTTCTTGCCTTGCTTGTTGAAATTCCTCAAACCTTTTTTTCCTTTTGTAACAACCTCATTTTTTTTAGGACACTTGGTTGAAAATTGCCCAACCTCACCACAATCGAAAAATATCAATGGAAGTTTACCTTTGAATTTACCCGTACCTATTCTCATTTTTCGTGTGAAGTATGAAAATTCTTTATCTCAAAATTCTTCTTCATCTTCTTCCTTACAACTACAAGTTTTCGCTTTCGGATTATGCTTGTCCTTACTAGTTTTCTTGGATGTGATGAATGTTGTTTCTAGGTGAGATATGTCATCCTCTTCTTCAATCCTCATTTCATATGTCGTAAGCACTCCATGCAATTCATCTTTGCTGAGATTGGCTAGATTCGAACTATATTCCAAGACGGATACCTTTGGGTTGAATCTTACCGACAAGGTTCTAAGGATCTTTTAGACAACAATTTTCGTGTCGACAGGTTCTCCCAAACCTTCCAATGCATTTTTTATTTCATCAACACACTGTAAGTATGCATCAATATTTCCATCTTCCTTCATTTTGAGTTTCTCAAATTTTTCCCTGTAAATTTGAAGCTTTGCTTCTTTCACGTTTGACTCACCTGCATATATGGTCTCAAGCTTGCCCCATACTTCTTTAACAGTTTTGTAACTCAGAACCTTAAGATAGAAAGATTCGATAAGCCCGCTGATAATGAGATATTTAGACCTTGCATCATATACCATATTTTTCTTTCCTTGTTCATCCTGGGTCACTGTAAATCCTTTTTCAACGATTTCCCATACTTTGTATCCTTGCACCAACAAATGAACCTGTATTCTTCCACTCCAAAGTGCGTAGCTATTTCCATTGAACATAGGAACTCTATTGTTAGTATACTCCATGACCTCCTTCCAATTGTTAGACTGCTATTGAAGGAACCAAGCTCTGATTCCAATTGTTGGAAATACTAGGAGGGGTGTGAATCAATATTTCTTATCAATTAGAACTTTTTAAATCTTTTCAGAGCATTAATTAATATTCAATTATTCTTGATGTTTATCGAGTAACAATAGTAAACAATAGAACACAATAGGCACATAAATTTTTGGTGGAAAACCCCCTCTGGGTCAAAAACCATCGAACGATTTTCTAATAAATTCTTTAATCTTCAGCCCCGACTAAAATGAAAGGTACAAATTCCTAGAATTCTAGAAAATAATTATTCTCTAGCTCCCACTGGAAGGACGCCCCAATGCCTTGGTTTCTTCAGTAGTCAACTGAATGGATGCCCTAACATCCTAGACCAACCTACCACCTTGAAGTGTTCACAGGCTCCAACCGATAGGTGACTTCATGCACCAACCTAGAATCTCCCTGCCACCCTATAATGATCAGAAATAAGAAAAGAGTGTGGACTCTCATACCAGGGACAATGATCCACGATACAATATGATTCACAATGATTTTCTTGAACTATATCAATCACCTAATCACACTATGAATTGCAACCCAACCATAACATTATCCAAAAATGACACTTATACCTCCCAACAATGCCTCTCCAACTCTAGTCAGATTGACTCTTTTACAATAATGACTCTTTTACAATTTTACAATACTGACTTTTGACATGACCTGATACTTGACTTGATGCTGCTTCATTGAACACTAGCAGCTGCTGAGGTATTGTTGTGCTTGCTTCAAGTAATGGTACTTTGGCATTGGATTGTCCTTCTAGTATGTGTCTTAGTTGTCCTATTGTGTCCTCCTTCATGCACATGCAAGATCCAAACAAATATACAAACAAATACTTACATTGTCCTGCAAACCATATGTTAGAGAAATATTCAAAATTCAAATGTAAATATGTTCAAAATTTATGAACAAAACCCAATCAAACATACATACAAAATACTTACACTGTCTTGCAAAAACACATGTCAGAGATGATATTAAAAATTAAAATTTAAACACTAATCATACATACCTTTTTTTAGCAGACTTACCCTTGACTGTTGATGTGTTGTCCTTATTGCAGTGATCCTTGAATGTATATTTTTTCTTTCCTTCTAGAATCTTGATATTGAATCTGTTGTATCTGTGTAGTTTTAGATCTCCAAGGTCTGAAATTTTGTCCTCTAGTATCCCTCTGAGTCCTCTTTCCAACCCCTTAGGTCTGATCAACATTGGATTCTTCAAGAAATAGTTATGCCCAATCTCCTACGATGACCTGATTATAGACTGGTTCAGTTGAGCGAACTTGTACGAAGTGCCATGTGTCATTGTTTCAACCTTGGGTCCTGAAAACGATATACAAAAAAATATAGCCCATCCTCTTTCTGTCACTTTTTA
Source organism: Pinus albicaulis (assembly GCA_034641835.2). Lineage (NCBI taxonomy): Eukaryota > Viridiplantae > Streptophyta > Pinopsida > Pinales > Pinaceae > Pinus > Pinus albicaulis. Next base: position 840,633,353 of record CM076571.1, on the reverse strand, counting down.
CAAAATTTGAATCCAATGCTCAGAGAGAAATTTATGATGATTTTCCCAAGGTCACCTGTTTGACATGAAATTCAGGAGCCTTCACAAACCCTAACTTCCTCAGATCATATCTCCGAAAATATAGCGAAATAATATCTAAAATTATGACATGAGATTCATTAGGATTTCGCCAAAATGGGTTTTTAGTTTCAGCATCTGAAGCTTCACATAAAAAAAGTTATAGCGAAAATTCCATGATGACCTGTTATAAGTAGCGAAATCCTTACATGAGGAGGATATGAGGGTCACAATTTATATAAATTCTGAGGTTGAGAGGGTATTCAACAAGTGAACGTTGGAGGGATTTTAGTAGCTTAAAAAATTATTAATTATTGACAATTAAATGACCACAACCAATGATTAGTGTCATGCCACAACCTCATGGGGTTTTAGCCCACGAACTAGGTTACTAACTTCAAACACGAATATCTCTCAAAACATGAAGAATTACATGGCATGCCATATATCAACGGAAATATATCGACAAGTAGAAGCTATCCAAAATATCCTTGACTTGGAATAGAGTAATTTGTCAAGTCAAAATTCCTATACAAGATCAAGGTAGCCCCTATTGCTACTTGGGTTGACATCAATGACAACCACTGATCAACACTCTTTGCAAACATAAAGCCTTACTAGGCCAACATAACCAGCCATACACAAATCAATGTTGTGTTAACACAATAAACTCATCCAAGCTTAGAAGTCAGTCAAACTATTATCAAAATCATCAATTCTTTCAACTAAAGTCAGGTAGCACATATATCAAGTCTTGACTACATACACCGTCAAGTCAACAGGTCAATCATACCATTACATGTTTTTCATTACAGGCCATTTTTGTCATTAGATGTAGGTGCATACACATCACGGTTAAATCATTGATCAGGAGATCATGTGTTTTGATCAAAATTGAAATTGCTCGAAACTGTACCGAACCTAAGTGACTGAAAAGGTCTTGTCGTTGCGATTTCGGTGTCGCGAATGGTTCGAAAAATCGATGTTGTACGAGGACGATATCACATTATGTTCGTTTTCCTAAACAAATAAATTTTTTGTGAAAGGGTGACTGGGATGCCTAGTCAACATGCAGGTACAATTAGTAGGTGGCATATACTGGGAATATTCCCTTTTATCATAACCAATCGGATCGTGCCACGTGGTTGATTCTGGGCCATTGATTTGGTTGTACGAATTTTGTTTCTGGACCGTTGGATGGAGATGTACGGGTTTTAAGTGGCACCACTGGATGGGTGACATGTGGCAAGCCCAAAGGCTACCACGTGTTGCCAGGAGGTTTGACTAAAATTATGTGAGGTCCAGGGGGTTCGACCTCACGACCTCCGGCCTTTGCGCCAAGACTTCCACCAACCGGTCTATGCATTGTTTCTTAACCCATTAAGGGCATCGGTTATAGTTAAACTATAATGTATTTGCAGTCGTGGGGGGATCACCGGCGATCCCAACCCACAGGCAGCCCAAAATATTGTTAACATGCCACAGTTCACTTCACCGCGAAATTTATTATAAGGCTTTGACGGTATTAAAACCGTAACTCCAGTGGCGATAACCATATCACATGACATTTTAAAACCGTGACATTAGAGTGTAAACCAACAGCTACAAACCACAAGTCCAGTGGCTGGGGGCGTGGTCACATGTCACGTGGTGACATAAAACTGAAAAATGACAGTTGTCTAAATAGTAACCTCCGGAGGTATATGTTGCGTTCACATGAGAGGAGGTAATAACATATGTGATGGTTTTGGAATCTGGAGTTATGGTTCCGTGCCTCATTTTTTGCAGAGTTTAATACAAACATTAAACTGCGGAGATTAAGGTGGGGGGTCGACATGTGACCACCCCACCCTAACCACTACACTTCAATTCAAACGGTTTAAGTGGCAAGATTTTAGTGTGCCTCTAAAAATTAGGTGGATTCTACCAAACTAAATGCAGTTAACTGTAGTTTTCCACTTTTAGTGGAGTTTTTCTAGCTAATATTGGGAAAAACACTTTGGGAGGTCAATTTTAGACCAATTTGGGTGAAACAAGAGTCTACCTGGACTAATTTGAGCATTCTATAGCCACTGGTGCAGAGAAAACAACCATTAGAGGCTTGTAAACACATGTATTTTTCAATTTTGAGCATAATGACAAAGAGGGACATGTCATTGGGAGTTGGACCAGAAGATGTAGCCCAGGAGGGGTGAACTGCTTCATCATGTCTGCTGTGTAAAACTTATGTGTGATGTTTATTATCTGTTATACACTACTGTACAATGTTATTTAGGCTTCTTTTCATGCTTAAAACTCACAAAATCATCTCTTTTTCATGGTTAAAAAACTCATTCCTTACAAATGGAGACAATTTGTACATGTTTTTATTACTAAAAGGACACTTAGCACAACAAACTAATACACTCCTTTCAGATCAAGTTGGTATCAGAGCTAGAGTTTAATATCTTGTGTTTTTGTGTGCAAAGATTTATTTAACTATTTGCAAGGGTTTGTGTGCTTACTAGGCTCAAGCTTAAGAGGGGAGAAGGAAAATTGGTGGAAGCAGGAGGTTCTCAAAGTGAGCCACAACAAAGGAGGGCAAGATTGCCACATTCTCCACCACCTAGTTCACCTCCAAAAGAAGCAGAAGAAGCAATAAGCATGCCTCTAGGAGAAGACGAAATCCATGAAGAGGTGGATCCCAAAGAAGAAGAAAGAGTGTTCAGGAAAGCATTCCTTGACATGACTGAAATGGTGAGAGTCCTTTATCAAGAAAGGAGTGAAATACTAGAAGGAGAAGGATCCAAACTTCACAAGGAAGGTCAGGGATCATCAAGAGGCCACAATGATGAAGATAAATCAAAGAAGGGAAATGGAGGAAATGGATGCAGTGGAAAGTCACCATCCTCACCCTCATCATCATAATCCTCTACTTCATCTTCAGTACACCAGTCACACAAGTCAAAGAACACTGGTAAAAGTCATTTTCTAAAACTTGATGTTAAGTTTGAATTTCCAATGTTTAATGGTGAAGTCAATGCAAAAAATCTTGATAATTGGATTAGGCAATTGGAGGCCTATTTGAGAATTCAGAACCTTCATGATGATGATACCAAAATCCAACTAGCATCATTGAGGATGAAAGGTGCAACTCTTGTTTAGTGGGAATCCAAGACAAAGGAGGAGATCAAAAAGCATGGTAAGATTATTCTATCATGGACTAATTTCATTACTGCAATAAAACAATAGTTTTATCCATTAGCTCACATGTAGAAAGCCATAATGAACTGGAAAAATTATAGACAATTGAAAGGACAAAATGTATACGAATACACCCAAGAATTTAGGAGAAGAGTTCTCTTATTAGGGGTAGATTTGCAGAGCCAATATACTTTGCTCAAGTACATAGGAGGCTTACATAGCTACCTAAAACATACTAGTCTCATGTTTAACCCTACAAGCTTAGATGAAGTTTGTGTTCAGGCTACACATCTAGAAGCAAGATGGAAAAACATTACTGATGAGAGTAGGAAGAAACCTTTTAAGGGGAAAAACAAAGAGAAGACCTCAAAAGGTAAGGGAAAAAAGAATGCATCTGTCAAGAAAGAGGGAGAGAAAGTGGTTTGTAAACATTGTTCAAGAGAAGGCCATGAAGAGAATTTTTTTTGGAAATTACATCTTGAAAAGAGACCTAAGTATAAAAATAACAAAGGGAAGTAGAAAACTGCAGCTACAACTCAACATGACTTAGGAGAGGATTCATGTGATGAATAAAAAATTACAGCTATGGGATTGAATAACATGAAGGGGAAAGAAATTGAAACAAAACCCAATACTAGTACATCAAACTGTCACATACAAGCTCCAAATGAAGAAGAGAGAGTTGAACTGTTTCATGTGAGGGTCATATCCAAACATACCAAGGTTGACACACTATTTGATAGTGGGTCACAAGTAAACTTAATCTCTGAAGACGTGGTCAAGAAACTTAATCTTAAGACCATTCCACATCCAAAACCATATCCACTTGGTTGGATTTGCAAGGATGCAAATTTACAGGTTTCAAAGAAGTGCATAATGCGCTTTGCAATAACTGCACATTTTGTTGACACAATTTAATTAGATGTGGTTCCGCTTGATATTACAAGTATTGCATTGGGTAGTCCTTACTTGTATGACATGAAAGCGATCTTCCATCGCCATGAGAACAAATACCATTTATTCAAAGATGGCAAGGAGTTCATTGTTATAGCACATCGCAAGAAGACAAATATTGCAATGGTAAATGCTGGATAGGTAAGGAGGCTGGTGAATTCAAGTAAGAATTTTTCTTCTTCTAACGATTAAGCCTAAAGCTGATGTCAATCATGAGTCATTTGAAGATTGTGATCCTAAGGTAAAGTCATCTTTATATGATGTAGTTGATGCACATCATGAGATGTTTCAGAAGCCAACAGGATTTCCTCCTAAAAGGGAGATTCAACATGAGATTCAGTTACAACAATATTGTCCTCTTCCAAACATCGGCATGTATCGCATGCGATAATAGAGAATGCTGAAATAAAGAGGCAAATCAAGGACATGTTGGACAAGGGACTCATAAAGCCAAGCACTTCACCATGTGGTTCACCCATAGTCTTGATTCTGAAGAAATATGGGACTTGGTGCATGTGTGTTGACTTTAGAGCTTTGAACAAGATAACAGTAAAGAATCGATACCCACTCCCAAGGATAGATGATTTTCTTGATCAATTGAAAGAAGCAAAGTTTTTCACTAAGTTAGATTTACGAAGTGGATATCATCAAGTAAGAATTGCAGAAAGTGATATATGGCCCGACTGCATTCAAAAGAAAACAAGGACTCTTTGAGTGGTTGGTTATGCCACTTGGTTTGCGTAATGCACAGGCGACTTCCATGCGTGTTATGTATAATGTTTTGCATCCATTTCTTGATGAATTTGTGATTGTGTATTTAGATGATATACTCATTTTTAGCAAAACAAGAGAAGAACATGTCTTTCATTTAAAAATGGTACTTGATGTTTTGAAGAAAGAGCAATTATTTCTTAAGATGTCAAAGTGTGAATTCAGAAAGACTTCTCTGGTTTATTTGGGACACATTGTAGGAGGAGGCGAGTTGAGAATTGATCCTTCTAAAGTGGAAGCCATTGCGAATTGGCTCACTCCCAAAACAGTAACCGAGGTAAGAATTTTTTTAGGCACAACTCAGTATTGGAGAAAGTTTATTGCTAACTTTTCTACCATAGCAGCTGCTATGCACGCTGTGACAAGTGTGAAGAAAGGCTTCCAATGGGGAGGCAAACAGCAGCAAGATTTTTGAAGCTTTAAAAGACAAGATCAATTCAGCTCCGGTCCTTGCATTACCAAATTTGAGACAACCATTCGAGATACAAACCGATACTAGTGATTATGCCATGGGCGCAGTACTTTTGCAGCATGGTAAGCCTATCGCTTTTCATTCTGAAACATTCAATGGTGCTGTAACTAATTATCCTACATATGAAAAATAGTTGTATGTGTTGGTACAAAGAGTCAAGAAGTGGAAACACTACTTTATGGGTAAAGAGACGATTATACATACTGATCACCAACCATTATAGTGCTTGCAGTCACAAACAAAATTGCAGCAAACACGACATTTTAGGTGGATGGGATTTCTTCAACAATTTCACTTGGTTATAAGGTACAAGAAAGGTATTTTCAATAAATTTGTTGATATTCTTTCAAGGCCAATTATAAGTGATTCTTCTTTACTTCAAAATGATTCTATTGTACATGAGAGTTACATAGAACAATATGAATCTGATGTTGATTTTCAAGATGTGTATGCTAGTTTGAGTGAAGGGAATCAAGTTGAGGAAAATGATTATCACATGCATAAAAAATTTCTGCTTCATTTGGGAAAGCTGTCTATACCACAAGGAGAGAGACTTAATGTCATGAGAGAGGCTCATTCGTCTCTTATTTTTGTACATGCCACTACCGATACCATCAAGGCCATGGGAGAGTGTTTCCATGGACTTTGTTGGAGGTATACCTATGTTAAGAAAAAAACATGATTATCTTTATGTAGTTGTGGATAGATTCAGTAAAATGTGTATAATTATGCCATGTAAGAAAACCATTACCGTTGAAAAAACTGCTAAACTTTATTTTCAACATGTATTGGTTCATTATGGTTTTCCAACTTCTATTGTTAGTGATAGGGATTCCAGGTTTGTTGGGAATTTTTGGTCCAATCTTTGGAAGATGATGGAAACAAAGTTGAAAAAGAGTATTGTTGTGTGAGATAATTGTCGAATTAATTCACCAATATTTGTATATCAATATGGGCTTGTAAAACTCGAGCTGTATTGCGCTCTCAAGGTTCAGATTTTATAGTTGAAGTTTATATGATTCCTTATGATCTTTGATTTAAGAATTGAGGCACACAAAAACATCTATAGGCACACTTTCGGAAATAAACCAATTCATCTCATCATAAAACATGAACAATTAACAAACTCTATTTTGAACATTGGAAACCTTTATTCAATTTGTCTAAAATCAAAACCAGTACCAATCAACAACAACTTTAATTCAATAACTCACTATTTGCAGAAAATCTCAAAGAACCTAATTCTAATCTTTGGAGGTCGCACTTAAAGGATTTACCTAATCCGAGTAAATCTATGAACTGATTCCACACTCACACATTATACCTAATTAACTCTGATGTCATACCAACTCACTATACTAAGGTCAAGCAGAAATGTGCACTATCACACTGGTTGGAATATAAATTTACACACAGACTTCAGTCATGATAGCCCTCAATATTTCATACCTAGCCAAACCATTTATATATGTATTACTTACTCCTGACAACCTTAATTTTACTTTTCAAACCAAACCAAAATAACCTTAAGTAATCAATAATGCACAACTACACTCTGGAAATTAGCTTCTAATTACAGTTGTCTCTCATCAACTTCCAATTGTACTCTGGCAAAGTTACCCAAACTTCTAAAGTAAGCAACACTTTATTTTCTGCAAGAAGGTAATGTTCCTAACTCAATCAACACATGTTGCATTAAGGCACAGAAATGACAATGAATTCAATCTCGCGACTACAAGTTTGACACATTCACATAAATTGTCATTGACAGTCATCTAGACATTCTTTGAAGTTTTCAATAAAATGTTTCAACTTTTAAGGAATGATCTCTTTCTAACCAAGTTGTAGGGGTTTAAATCACTTTTTCACTGCTATTTTTATGGATATGGAATTGAAAAGCTTGTACCTAACACACAATGTCGAGCATCAATCCAGAAAGGATGCTAGTTAAGATCTTGTCCTTAAGGAAATATGCACTCACTTCCCAACAATCTTGCTAATTCAACTTAACTCAAATGCTACAACCAATCTTTGACCTCCCACTCCAGACCCTAATCTTATGCAAGATAAAACAAGACTACAAACATCTAAGTAATCACGCCAAAGAAATGAAGAAGAATTTGCTCAAATCTACCCTATGAATCATCCATTTTCTTCCACCTAATCAACACACTGTCTCCTTGTGACTTGCCAGCTAGGACCCAAAAGGAACCTATATCTATCACTCTGCAATGAATCTAACTTCACACTCCTATTTTGTCTTAAGCAATGATAAGCCAAACTCTGAGGTAAACAAAACTCTGCCTCTTCAAACCAAGTGCATCGAATTCAAACAAAATCATTCACTTAATAATGACATCCCTCTATTTCAGCAATTGAACTATGGTCATCAATCTAAGCTATGCACACATAAATGAGATGCAGATTACTTAATGCATAGGACCATTCAACACATAGAAACAATTAACCATTGAATCTTATTTGCAATTTGAGCTGTGCTCTGCTACTGGAATCAATCTAGAAATACATATTTTAGCGAAATGTTCTCATCAAAAGATCAAATCAAATGTATACAACTAGGCTTTGTTCATCCACGCAGAAATACATTCAACAGTTTGTTTATTTAGAGAGAGGATGGATTATTTTCTCAACTCTATTTTTGGGCAACACTCAATTCAAAATGATGCATATGTGGTAACAGATGGAATGCAATCCCTATGGGAGAGATCAAACACATTTACAACTATAATCACAGGGTTTTAATATGACATTCCAATCTGATCCTGGAGATATAAAATCTCTCTGCTATGGCAACGTAAACCCAATGCTGAAATCGATTTCCAAAATCAAACAACTAGACAATCAAGCATTTGATCAGCGATGATTATAAATTATAGCAACAGGAATCAAAGCCAAGACACCAATTGATTTCAAAAAAATAATTAACTTCTGCAATCATGAATTTAAAGTAACGATATTTGGGAACTCTAGAAAATGTAAATAAAGCCAAAACCAAATTGATTTTTAAAAGCAATTAACTCTGCAATCAGAAACTGAATCAAAATATATTTATGAATTACCTCTAACTAGCTACGGGGCTGAACCGGTTGTGGTTGGCCCTTGCCACACCCGGGAAAGCGTTGATTACAGTATTAACTTACACCTACAACAACTTATTTCAGAGATTCATCAAATCCACGACAATTCACAGTGAATCAAGAATGCATCAGCATGAAAATTTGACTTCTTCTTTAGAACATAAAATCACAGTGTACATTGACAGCTGAAACGATAATTCACATTAAATTTAATCAAATCATATGTCTCTGCCTTTATAGGAATTTTGAGTTGCAGAATTAGTAGTAATTATATTACAAGATAGGACGTTGAAAACCATGGATCTGGTGATCCACAAAATCAACGCTGATTTTCCTAATTTCAAACTATCAGTTCCTTATAAAAAAATCGCATGTTGCTATAAGAAAAAGGTTCTTAAATTTTGTTAACTGAACTCTACTATGCGCAGAGCGGCTAGCTAGTCCTTCACCCATCTTTGAACTTGTTAAGTGCTGGAAGGAGCATCGAATTGCTGAGCTGGAGCTTTGGGCTAGAGCTTTGAGCTTGAGCTTTGAGCTTGAGCATCCTGGCATATCAACTGAAGATGGTTGAAGGATCATAGTCTTCCTCCAAGTCAAAGAGATAATCAAAATAGGTCCTGCAAGAAGTCCATTATTCTACCCATAATAATAAGTTAACAAATAAGCATGTTACTAAAATGCCTAAACTTGCTATGGAGTAGTGAAAACAATTATACTTGTACTGCCTTTTACCTTAAACAAGGATTGATGGAAGTTTGGCCATATTAGGGATAAAGAGAGGGAAAAGGGGAGTAGATATATGTCAGAAACTGGCAAAATGAGGCAAAAAGGTGAGGAGGAAATAGACAAAAAGTAGCCTCAACATCTCCCCCACACTTGATCTAAGGCATGTCCTCATGCCTCCAAGTCATCACTGTCCAGTCAAAAATTAGTTTCTTGGGCCAACTTCTCCAAAATTTTCCTTAATGAGGCTGAGCATTTTGTGAACTGTGTAGCCAATCTTCTAGCACTTGTCTTCTCTGCAAACTGAATTTTAGATGTTTTCCATGATTTCAACCTTCGATCCTTCCTTTGAAGCTCCTCATTCTGTACATACAATCGGAGGTTCTCTTCTCTTAACTGATCATTTACGTTACTTACATATTGGAAGAGTGTCTGAAACCTATGAGCCTTGTTCCTTAATTTAGAGATTCTATTATGAAGCTTTACTGATCTAATCTTGAAATTTTCTTCCTCATCAGGGACTGATATCTTTGCTGGAACTGTTGACTGTTGGGGATGACCTTCATCTGGCATGTGGACCCTTCTTTGGAAAATGACCTTGCTATTCTGGAATTATGGAAGCAGGGGTAGGGGTAAAAGCATGTATATCTTGGGAAATATTATCTAGGATATGAAACTGATGGGAAGATGAGGGTGATCAAGGAAATTGGGGAGAAGATGAGGGAGAGGGAGTAACAAAATACGAGGATGAGGGCCCAAAAGTGTGCTGGGAATCAATAGTATTGCAAGGGGACTTTCCCATGCTTCTAGTTCTTTTCTTTTATAGTATAACAGTCTCGGAAGTGGGAACTAGAGATTTACTAGCATGAGTTGGATTTCTCATCAAACTGGGCTTGCGACCTTGTTGAGTTGGGGTATTTTCAATTAATTCTTCAGGAGGGGACAAGGTTCTCCTTATTTGTTTTCCTAACTGCCTCTTTGAAGGCCCATCTTCATGACTGAAGGAAGGATCAGGCCTTGTGTCATTCCTGGTTGGAAGTGCAGCAGATTGGGTGGGTGAAGTGGGTGTAGCAGGGATGTTTATTTTTGATTTTGCAAATTGGCTTACAGACCTTTGTCTCAATTTCACCTGAGTTTCTTCACCTGGAAAATTCTCTATAAGGAAATCCTCCCATGAATTTTTCCTTTTTCTCAATTCATACACAAATAGAATCTTGATCAAGCTATGATGATACAATGCAGTCCCTGGCTTTCGACTCTTATATTGAACTCCTCTGGCCATCTTATGCAAACTTAATTTCAAGAAATGGGGAATATCTACAGAGCAATCCTCGATTAGATGCTTCAGCAATTTGATTTGATATAGAAAGATGATTGCATACCTGCCTTCACAAGTTAAAAAGCGTTGGATCATGGTTAGCAGTGACTTCCATTGATCTTGAATGCAGCTTCGTAGCATCCCCTTTTTCCAACTCAGTGACTAATATGTTGGTTTTAGAAATTTCGCACAATTGGTTATTCTTAATTTCCCCCCTTTGAAGAAATTTTCACCCCCAGTGGGTAATCCAATTGCTTTGATCACTTATTTTTCCGTGACTTTGAGGCAAAGGTTCCCGATCCTTGCTCCCTTTCCATCAAAAGTTCGGGCAAATGCCAATGCCACAGCGTCATTGTATCCTTGAAATTTTTGAAGAAAACCCCCCCATGACTTTCATTTGATGGCTTCCTTGCATAATTGATAATTTGTTATTCGAGATAAAATTGGGTGAAGGTGGGCTTGTGTCTATCAGTTCCCATGATACAAGCAGATTCAAACATTTCTGTGCTCAACCTGTAGCATAAAATCACACACCCACAGTGAGGCAACTATTTAACATAGGAATTTAATTGAGAAATAAACGAATCACAAAATGTTTACTCCTTGGGTCTGAAAAATTGGTGACTAGCATCCGTTATGGCTCATAAGAAGACATTTTGCAAGCGTTTTATCCTATGAAAACAACCCACACTCTAGACATTGCTCTCTCTATCGAAATCCACCTTGGCTTACCAGAGCTTCTGCGTCGTTTATCATGGAGAGGAAAAGGACGCAATAATGACTTGCGGTGGAGGCATTTACCCAGTAATTGGGTTATAAGGATGGTCCTGAGGTCACACGACAATGGATTAAAGGCTCATGATAGAAGCTCGACCTGCATGAAGGCTGGGTCCCTGTCATGTCATTATGCTTGCAATCACATTCCAGCGTAGGTGGTGCCTTCCGTTATCATCATGCGTTCTTTTTCCCTCATGCATTCTCATCACAACTCTTACCATCACATGTAATCATATGAAGTTTGGATATGGGTGGATTGGATTTTTAAAGGGGCTAGTGATTCTGGGATTTAGGATTATAATTGGCTTTGGAAGGCAAACAAATGAGAGTAGAGGCACAGGGAACATGGTAGATAGCACGTTCTTGTAATAATTATTAAAACTACCTATAACCAGATGAAGAATATTAAGCACACACCTTTGTCACTTAAATAATATTGGGAATGAAAATAACATCATATCTTTACAGGAGCAGGTCTGCTCTTTGAGATATAGCTCCTGCTGCAATGAAGATCATGGTCAATCAATAAAACTTGCAACCAATAATAATATCCAGATCAATCAGACTTTCAGGTCTAGGCTGCAATTCCATGATTGTACTTCTGTTACAAACAGAGTTTTGCACATTTTTATTGGTACCACAGATTGTTCATGACCATGCTGTAGCTTCTAGAAAACAGATTGCCAAAAGAATATTTTTGGTCCAGTATTCAAATGTTCAAGTACAAAGATGACAAAGATGCCAAATCAAAGTAACTCAATCATGGAGTTAATCTTTGTTAAGAACAACACATAGAATTTCCAATTTCTCTGACAAAGTGTCACTCAGTTTTGTGAGGTGGCACTGGAACCTGTCCACCATCTCATGGATTTTAACCAGGCTTGAGATGATAACTGCCTGGGGAATTTCTGTTTAGGGAGATTGAAATGTCCTGAAAGAAGGTTCCATGGGGGTTTCTTTTCCGTAATTATTCCAATGGGCCTGGAAAAGAATAATTCAATGCCCATTGGATCCCTAGGCTACCACCACCTTATTGTTTTATCGAGCCTAAGGTAGTTCCTTCTTGGGGCATTCATATTTAGGGAGTCTGAGTTGCCCATAGAAGAGTCTAGGGAGTTTCTTTTCTGCAGTTATTTCCTTGGGCCCAGAAAAGAATAATTCTATGCCCAAGGAATCCCTAAGCTTCCACTAGTCCATAAATTTTACGAGCTTGGATTAGTCGGTGCTCAAGAGCTTCATTTTTCGAGAGTCTGAAGACATCTAAAGAAGACTCCAACTATTCCTTTTCCATAAGTAATCTGGTAGGCCTGGATAAAGGAATAAACTCACTCCTGTTGAATTTCTCCTTTATTCTACATGGACTGTGGGGAGAACCCCCTGTAGATATGGAAATTGACAGTCCACTGGTTAATATATATATATATATATATATAAGTAAGAAAAATAAATCAACCGATACAGCAAGAGGCTGGTCATTCCCATGAACCAGCTCTAATCCTGGATCCTTCTTAATGTCCTACGAAAACAAATCAGATAAGAAAAATCAATCAACCAATCCAGCAAGAGGCTGGTCATTCCCATGAACCAGCTCTAGTCCTGGATCCTTCTTAATGTCCTATGAAAACAAATCATGTGAGAGTGGTTTATGGTAAACTTTTAGCCGATGGCCATTCACCACGAAGGAAGTCTGCTCATCATCAATGGTTCTAATACGTACTGACCCATTATCAAAGACTTCAACTACTTCATACGGTCCCAACCAATGAGTAGAAAACTTACCCTTGAAGTGTTTGAACTTATTGTCATACAACAGGGCCCAGTCGCCTGCACAAAAGAATTTATTTTTTATGAACTTATCATGCCATCTGGCTCTTTGATCTTGTACTATTGAAGTTTTGTGATATGTGTCCTGTCAGATCTCATCGAGCTCATTTAGCTGCATCAACCTCTGCTCTTGGGCTTTACTCAGATTCATTCTCAATTGGGCGGTCGTCCGAAATGTCTTCACTTGGAACTCAGATGGGCAAAAGTACTTGTTTCCCGTAGACTAGCTTGTCCGAGGTGTGTCTTGTCACATTTCTCTAGGTAATACTATAAGCCCATAATGCTTCCAATAAATTTTCCACCCAGTCCCTATGGTGTAGTTGAGTGGTTTTCGTGAGAATAGACTCCAAAACCTTGTTTGTGGATTCCACTTGTCCGTTAGCTTGAGGGTGGTAAGGGGTAGATTTACGGTGTTTGATCTGATACTGCTTAGTGAGTGACTTGACCAATTTTGATGTGAATTGTGTACCTTGGTCCGTGACAATCTCGTGAAGATGTCTTCGAACATAAAATCTACTACTACCTTTTCCATGGCAGCAAACAAGGCCTTCGCCTCCACCCACTTGGTGACGTAATCGGTGCATACCAAAGTGTATTTCTTTTTCTTCGACACCAGGGAGATGGGCCCTACGAAATCCAACACCCATTTCTCAAATGGTTCAATGGCTATCTGAGGCTGAAGGGGCATTTCGTCCAAGGAAATTGGTCTCCCCATCTGCTGGAAATCATCACAACTGGAGACAAATTTCTTGGCATCTTTAAAAAGTGAGGACCAATAATACCCAGTGTGAAGAACCTTGTATGCGGTTCGTTTGTCGGAAAAATGCCCCCCGCAAGGCTCGTTGTGGGAGGCTCTCAACACATTGTACATTTCGTCTTCCTGCACACACCGCCTCATGATTAGGCTTGGTCCTGTGTAAAAAAAGTCTCCCTCGATCCAGGAATAATTAGCACTGCGTTGTACAATGTTATTTTTTTCCCTGGCAGACATAATCTGAGGTAATTTCCTTGATGCCAAATAGTTTGCAACATCAGCAAACTAGGGGGTGATGGTAGAAATGGTGAATAGTGCTTCGTCTGGGAATTCATTAGGTACCGGAGTGTTGGTCGCTTTAATTGCTTTCACAATTCAAGCTCCACATAAATTGTCAACCCGAGGAAGTCTTTTTATTTCAAAGATAATCACGCACTGGATATGATCAATTTCAAAAGCAGAAACAATGTTGTAGTAAAAAGCCACACAATTATCAATCTCACGAATCTACTTATTCACACTCTGTTTAATCAAAGATGAAGTCACTTAAGTTATAGCAGAAATAATTTCTATGTTGCAGTTAAAATCCAAACAAAGGAAGACCAATCTGCAAGAAAAGAAATCAATCAACCATAGCAGGAACAGGACCCTATTCCTTAGTTAGGAACTTCAGCACCTGCTGCCTGACACTTAATCACACTGTAATAAAGGTAGCTTCAAGAGACCAAGACCCTATTCCCATGAACAGGAACCTTCAGCACTTGTTCTCTTGTTTCTAATCACACTGCAGAAAAAAGAAGGCAATTAATGGGAGCAGGACCCTATTCCTTTATACAGGAATCTTCAGCACCTGCTTCCCAGCATCATACACTCATACAATTAATAGAAATGGATTTCTCAACTTCCAAGAGTGAATGTGTTCAATACATGCAGCGCTAAAGAAACATAGTACTACTAAACTGTGCAACTAGTGTTCAACAACAATATTAAAGTAAAGTGCAAACAACGTAAAGAATTAAACAAATTACAGGAACCAAAGGGTGAATCTTGTGAGGAAGGCGGGCCCTTTCCCTCTCACAAGATTCCCCGGGGAAAGAATTAAATTGGAGCTCTCAAAAGAAGAATTTATTCATCTGTCAAAGTAAATGGTACATTACAGATGGAGTCTAGCTCCAGTTCTCACACAATGTTCTCCTGTAGCTTTTCCAAATGAACTCCCCTCTAATGATGATGTCTCCTCTTTTTAAAGAGGAGACATCTTTTACAATTATATGAGAGCAAATCTACGTTTATCCCAAATTTGTTCTTTTTCTCAAAACAGGACTATTCTGTTCTTCCAAAAAAAGATACTGTTACAACAGAGACAACAAGAATGCTATCTTCAGGATAATCCAGGTAACCGTGTCTTCATGCTGTTACTATTATTCCACAAAAGGTTCTTCCAGAATCGCAAATTACGCATGACGGAATTTGCGTGCTTGACGGCTGTTTCAGCAACTGAGTCAGCTGTTTCAGCAACGGCCGCTTGTTCCTAGCAACGCATATAACTTATCTGCGAGCTTTTGGACTTATGTTAGCAACGATGCACTTCGATTAATGATAAAATATAAGAGTATTAAGGAATTATATGTAAAACAGATTAAACATATAATAAAGAAGAGGATTTTATATACCTTGGGATAAAGTAGATGAGAATGATAATGGAATCCTTTTTAATCATGGTTATAAAAGTAAAATGGTGTCAAAGTATATAGCAAAAATGATACATAGTGGAGTCCTAACACGGAGTTGCCATGCTTCCCTGTCCAATATTCAAACGAGACAAAAAGTCAGCTGCTAGGTTATCCCTTCTAGGCCTATCGATTATAGTTATATTAAATTCTTGTAAAAGAAAAAACCATCTAGTTATTCTACCATTTGTAATTGGTTTATTCATTAAAAACCTAATGGCAGAATGATCGGTATGGACGAAAGTCTCATAACTGGTGATGTAATGTCTAAACTTATCAATAGCATGCACAACCACTAACAATTATTTCTCAGTAATTGTATAATTTAATTCAGCAGGGGAAATATTTTTGCTAATAAAATAGATAGCATAAGGATAGCGATCTTCACTTTGTGCCAAAATTGCTCCTAGTGCAGTGTTTGAAGCATCGGTGCATATGTGAAATGGTAGAGATCAGTTTGGTCCTCTCAACGCCGAAGCGGTAGACAATCTGTCCTTTAGTATCTGAAAGGCCCGTTGACAGTTGACATTCCATACAAAGTCAACATCTTTAGTCAATAACTTAAATAATATTAGTAAAAGTTTCGATAAAACAACGATAATAAACTGCATGGCCTAGGAAACTTCTTACCTCTTTTTGTGAACTAGGAATAGGAATATGTGAGATTACCTCGATATTTTCCAGATCGAATTTAATTCCTTCTAATGAAACATGATGACCTAGAATGATTCCCTTCGTTTGCATCATTCTGCATTTATCACTGTTGAGGGCTAGGTTTGCTTCTTGACAACGAATCAACACTTTTTCTAAATTGGCCAAAGCTTGACCGAAATCGTCTCCATATACTGTGAAGTTGTCCATATAGACTTCTAAACAGTCATGGACCAAATTGGAGAAAATGGCGAGTACAGCTCTTTGAAACGTAGCTGGGGCATTACAAAGACCAAAAGGGAGGACTCTATATGCATAGGTTCCCCAAGGGCATGTAAATGTGGTCTTTTCCTGATCTTCTTTAGCTATCTGGATTTGATTATATCCACTATACCCATCTAGAAAAGAGAAGTATTTCTTACCTGAGAGTGTGTCGAGTACTTGATCGATGAAGGGCAGGGGAAAGTAGTTGCGCAATGTAGCCTTGTTTAGTTCTTTGTAGTCAATGCAGATACGCCACTTGCCGTTCTTTTTCGGCACCACCACCAGAGGTGACACCCATCTACTATCAGAAATGGGATAGATGAAGTCTGCAGCTAGGAGTTTTTGAAGCTCTTCCTTGACAATCTCCTTCAATGCTGGGTTCATTCATCTTTGTGGCTGTCGAACGGATCTCATTTATTCATTAGTGTAAATGTGGTGGATGCAGGTGTGTGGATGGATGCTTCACATGTCAAGGTAATCCCAAGAGAATGCTCCAGATTGCTCACGAATCATACCCATCAATTGGTGCTTTTGTTTCGTGGTCAATTCTGCACCGATGTGTAAGGTTCTTCCTTCAGTGATTTCCACAAGCTCTATGGTGAGTTCAAGGCTTTCCTATATTGCTGCAAAATATGTGAACATGGCTGGATGGTAGGCTTCCTGGAACTCATTACTAAAACATGATAGTAACCATTAAAATAAATCGAATAATCAATACAAGAACTGTGAGATAAAAATTGGTGCAAGATATGTTCATCGGACTGTTCCTAGAGACCTCTAGATTGTTCTAATGTTAACAAAGGAAACATACAATCTTCATCTCTGTAGGGGCTCTCGAGCCATAATGGTACTTCTATAGATGTTTGAGCGGGGGGGAAAATAGACAAGGCTTGGCTATGGGAACCATTGGAAATGATCATTTCTCCATTTCTGCACCCTATGACGGCATCAACATTTTCCAACCAAGGGCATCCCAGAACTACAGGATGTCCAGGTCTCGAGGTTTTTGGAGAAATGACGATAAAATCTATAGGGTATTTCCAGGAAGCTATAGTGACCACTATGTCCTCTAGGGTTCCTATTGGTTTGATGACGGATTTGTCTGCCATTTCTAGGATGATGGGGGTGGGTTTGAGCCTTGGTAACTGCAAAGATGTCATAGTCTCATATGTCATGGCATTTATTGCCGCCCCTAAGTCTACAAGTGTGTTTGGTAGAAGTAATCCGTTTATTTCAATGGTGACAATGGAATTCCCAGGGTCCTGATACTTCTCAGGAAAGTCAGAAATCATGGTGGACATTTGGCTCACGATTTTTACGCTTTGGTTCTTATGCCCTTTCCTACCTAGCTTCTTGATGCAGAGATCCTTGAAAATTTTGGTGTAAATAGGGATGTCTCTAATAGCTTGCAAGAGTGGAATTTTAATGCAGGCATTCCTTAATTCATCTTCCAGGTTGTATTCCAAAGGAGTCTCTTCTTTCCTTACAAGGAGTCTTTTTGGGTAGGGTGTTTCATTTGATTATTCTTCTTGTATTTGTTTTTGTTTTTCATTTTTCATATGGTTTCCGAATGATGTGGATGGGACCTCCTCCTCTATGACAACAACTGATTTCCCGTTATCAATTGTTTTCCCTGATCGTAACTGAATTTTGTTCAAGGGGATGGTAGTTATCATGTATGTAGGGAAAGGTTGGATGTTTATGTTCTGTGCAGGTTGAGGTGGTCTATTGTGGTTTGGGTTAGGTATAGGTTGCGCATGCAATAATGTAGGGCGAGGTGGGTTTTGAGGTGCCTGCGAAGATGATGATGGGTTAGATGGTGCAGGTAAAAGTTGATGTAAGGGAAGGGATGACAACAATGGTTGTTGATATGTGTGAGGGTTATACCCTTGTTGATAGGATTGCATGGTTGGGTTGTACCCTTGATAGGTGTGAGGGTTATACCCTTGCTAACATGTTGGGGTGCTCGACATATTTGGGTAGGGGGCATAGAACTGGCTCTATGGCTGATAAGGGTTGGTATAAAGGTTTTCCCTCCAGTTCTGATTCCATGGAGTGTTTTGAATTTGAGGAGCAGCCCAAGGAGGATATGCTGGCTGGAAGTTCCAGGGTTGAGTTTGACTATATCCTTGGGGACTAGGTTTTGGGAACATGTTCTGATTGGGGCCTCTCCAAAAGGGCTTTTTACTTGCTTGTGATGGATCATTTGTTTTAGCATTCCCTTTATAGATGGCCTATAGACCGGGAAGAGATGGGAATTTACCGGTAGCATGTTCTAAGGCGCAAATTCCACAAACCTCAATACTGTTGATGGGACACTCTCTTTCCATATTCTTTTTCCTACATCTAGGACAAAAGATTGCCATAGTAGCCCTTTCGTCTTCTTGTTTCTTCTTATGTTTCATTGTGTTGAGCTGGTTGCCAATGGTGTTTAAGATGTCAGTTTTGAAGACTTCCAGCAGGTTCCCTAGTTCGACCCTAGTGACAGTAGTAGAAGTAGGTTTCTGGTGTCTAGGCGCTGTGTCTTAGAGACTATCACACAACTTCCTACCTACTTTAGCCTGGCTTCTGTAAAATTTCCCCACCACTTAAGAGGTTTAGAGTCTCGATGCATTCGTCTCTTAATCCCTTTAGAAAGACTGTTTTGACCGTTTTTTCCTCTAGATTGGCTCCTTGGGATTTGTGAAAATGATAAAGGAAGTGCTCAAGATATTCTTCCAGGCTTTCGTCATCTAGTTGTTGCATTCTTAGGATATCATTGAGGTCTCTATTTTTGTAGAAATCCTGGTATTTATTAAGGAATATAGATTTCATGTCATCCCAAGTGTATATGGTGTTTTCCCCCAAGCTCATAAACCATCGAAGTGCGGCATCCTTCAGGGTGGTTGGGAATAGTTTCAGTTTGTGTGCATCATCACAGTAATTATAGCTTCTACAAACAATATCAAATTTGAAAAGGAAAGCATCAGGATCTTCGGAGGACTTACCATAAAAGAGCAGCAGGGAGGTCATTGGAATGCTCTTCATTGTGATGTTTTTGGTGATGTCGAGGATAGGAAACCCGAAGGTAGTTTCTTCGTCATCATCATCTAGTCCCCCTCGTGGTCCATCAGTGTTTTCTCCCCTTCGACCATTCCTTTTTCCTCCAAAGAAAGTTGGTCCTTCCTCTTCTTCATGATTTCCCTTGTTGTTTTTGTTCTCACCTTCATTGTTTGCCATATTGGTGCTAATGTTGGTAGAGAAAGAGCTAATGTACAACCTTACTTCTTCTTGGTTTGCAAGTTCTACTTCCAAAATTTCCTTTCCACTAGTACTCCCTTTTTTGTTTTTAGTACCTACGTAACGATCAACAGGGTTAGTTAATGGAGTTTTTACCGAACCAAAATTTTCAGAAAATTGAGAACTGGAAAGAAATCTACCTTTATTATCCCTAGGTCTACTTCTACGCATAAGGAAATAAGAATAAAGTTGAGAAAAACAGTAATCGGTCAGACTTTGGAGCAAACCCACAAAATTGGATGCATGGCTCTTCACTCACGTCTTACCGTACTCTCTCCACCCTCTGACAGCCCTGCAAGATCTATGAAATTCAAACAATAATGATTACCTGAATCTTGAAATTACAGCCTCCCCGGCAACGACGTCAAAATGTTGTGTGAGATAATTGTCGAATTAATTCACCAATATTTGTATATCAATCCAGGCTCGTAAAACTCGAGCTATACTATGCTCTCAAGGTTCATCTTTTAGAGTTGAAGTTTATATGATTCCTTATGATCTTTTATTTAAGAATTGAGGCACAAAAAAACATCTATAGGAACAATGTTGGAAATAAACCAATTCATCTCATCATAAAGCAGGAAAAATTAACAAACTCTATTTTGAACACTGGAAACCCTTATTCAATTTGTCTAAAATCAGAACCATTACCAATCAACAGCAACTTTAATTCAATAACTCACTATTTGCAGAAAATCTCAAAGAACCTAATTCTAATCTTTGGAGGTCACACTTAAAGGATTTACCTAATATGATTAAATCTATGAACTGATTCCACACTCACACAGTATCCATAATTAACTCTAATGTCATACCAACTCACTATACTAGGGTTAAGCAGAAAGGTGCACTATCACACTGGTTGGAATATAAATTTACACATAGACTTCAGTCATGATAGCCCTCAATCTTTCATACCTAGCCAAACCATTTATATATATATTACTTACTCCTGATAGTCTTAATTTTACTTTTCAAACCAAACTAAAATAACCTTAAGTAATCAAGAATGCACAACTACGCTCTGGAAATCAGCTTCTAATTATAGTTGTCTCTCATCAACTTCCAATTGTACTCTGGAAAAGTTACCCAAACTTCTATAGTAAGCAACACTTTAGTTTCTGCAATAAGGTAATGTTCCTAACTCAATCGACACATGTTGCATTAAGACACAGAAATGACAATGAATTCAATCTCCAGACTACAAGTTTGACACATTCACATAAATTGCCACTAACAGTCATCTAGCCATTCTCTGAAGCTTGCAATAAAATGTTTCAACTTTTAAGGAATGATCTCTTTCTAACCAAGTTGCAGGGGTTTAAATTACTTTGTCACTGCTATTTTTATGGATATGAAATTGTAAAGCTTGTACCTAACACACAATGTCGAGCATCAATCCAGAAAGGGATGCTAGTTAAGATATTTTCCTCAAGGAAATATGCACTCACTTCCTAGAAATCTTGCTAATTCAACTTAACTCAAATGCTACAACCAATATTTGACCTCCCACTCCAGACCCTAATCTTATGAAAGATAAAACAAGAATGCAAACATCTAATTAATCATGCCAAAGAAATGAAGAAGACTTTGCTCAAATCTACCCTATGAATCATCTATTTTCTTCCACCTAATCAACACACTGTCTCCTTGTGACTTGCCAAGTAGGAACCAAAAGGAACCTATAGCTATCACTCTGTAATGAATCTAACTTCACACTCCTATTTTTTCTTAAGCAATGATAAGCCAAACTCTAAGGTAAACAAAACTCTGCCTCTTCAAACCAAGTGCATCGAATTCAAACAAAATCATTCACTTAATAATGACATCCCTCTATTACAGAAATTGAACTATGGTCATCAATCTAAGCTATGCACACATAAATAAGATGCAGATTACTTAATGCAAAGGACCATTCAACACATAGAAACAATTAACCATTGAATCTTATTTTCAATTTGAGCTGTGCTCTGTTATTGGAATCGATCTAGCAATACATATTTCAGCAAAATGTTCTCATCAAAATATCGAATCAAATGTATACAACCAGGCTTTGTTCATCCACGCAGAAATACATTTAGTAGTTTGTTTATTTAGAGAGAGGATGGATTATTTGCTCAACTCTGTTTCTAGGCAATGCTCAATTCAGAACGATGCATATGTGGTAACAGATGGAACGCAGTCCCTATGGGAGAGATCAAACACGTTTACAGCTATAATCATAGGGTTTTAATATGACATTCTAATATGATCTTGGAGATGTAAAATCGCTCTGCTATGGCAATGTAAACCCAATGCTGAAATTGATTTCCAAAATAAAACAACTAGACAATCGAGCATTTGATCAGCGATGATTATAAATTATTAGCAATAGGAATCAAAGCCAAGACACCAATAAATTTCAAAAAAATAATTAACTTTTGCAATCATAAATTTAAAGCAACAATATTTGGGAACTCTAGCAAACGTAAATCAAGCCAAAACCAAATCGATTTTTAAAAGCAATTAACTCTGCAATCAGAAACTGAATCAAACTGTATTTATGAATTACCTCTAACTAGCTATGGGGCTGAACCAGTTGTGGTGGGCCCTCGCCACACCCATGAAAGCATTGATTATAGTATTAACTTACACCTACAACAACTTATCTCAGAGATTCATCAAATCCACGACAATTCACAGTGAATCAAGAACGCATCAGCATGAGAATTCAACTTCTTCTTTAGAACATAAAATCACAGTGTACATTGACAGTTGAAATGATAATACACATTAAATTTAATAAAATCATATGTCTCTGCCTTTATAGGCATTCTAAGTTGTAGAATTAGTAGTAGTTCTATTACAAGATAGGACGTTGAAAACCGTGGATCTGGTGATCCACAAAATCAGCACTGATTGTCCTAAATTCAAACTATCAGTTCTTTATAAAAAAAAACCGCATGTTGCTATAATAAAAAGGTTCTTAAATTTTTTTAACTGAACTCTACTATGCGTAGAGTGGCCAGTTGGTCCTTCACCCATCTTTGAACTTGTCAAGTGCTGGAAGGAGCATCGAATTGCTGAGCTGGAGCTTTGAGCTGGATCTTTGAGCTAGAGCTTCTATCTTGAAGCATGCTGGAATATCAACTGAATATGGTTGAAGGATCATAGTCTTCCTCCAAGTCAAAGAGCTAATCAAAACAGGTCCTGCAAGAAGTCCATTATTCTACCCATAATAATAAGTTAACAAATAAGCATGTTACTAAAATGCCTAAACTAGCTATGGAGTAGTGAAAACAATTATACTTGTACTGCCTTTTACCTTAAACAAGTATTGATGGAAGCTTGTCCATATTAGGGATAAAGAGAGGGAAAAGGGGAGTAGATATATGTCAAAAACTGGCAAAATGAGGCAAAAAGGTGAGGAGGAAATAGACAAAAAGTAGCCTAAAAAAGTACTACTTTTCATTCACAAAATGATGGCCAGACCGAGGTGGTGATAAAAACCATTGTGCATCTATTGAGAGGATATTGCAGCAAACATCCCAAGTTGTGGGATAAGAAACTGCATTACATTCAACACGCTTACAACCAGGCCAAGCACTCTTCTACAAATACTTCACCTTTTGAAGCCTGCTTTGGGTATTTTCCGAAATCGCCATTAGACTTCATCTTTGAGAAGGATGTTGCAATTGATGGGCATAGTGATATTGACAAGGCTCGAAATTTCATTGAGAAAATTCAGATTAATCATCAACAAGTTCAAGAACAGCTTGAGAAGAGTCAAAGAAAATACAAGGAGAGGCACAACAAACATAGATTTGATCACAAGTTTCAAGAAGGAGATGAAGTATGGTTGCACATAACCAAAGAAAGGATGCAAGGAGAAAGTAAAAATATCAAGCCCATTCGTTATGGTCCATTGAAGATCATCAAACAAGTTGGTAATAATGCATTTCAACTTGAATTGCCTTCATATATGCAAATGTATTCTATTGTCAATGTGGAAAATTTAAGTTTGTATGAGCCTCCTTTGATTGATGATCAAGGGAGTGATATTCAGCTGCCATCTATAAAATATTTCTCACTAGAATTTCTGGATGAGCTCAAGGAGGATTCCATCCTTGATAGGAGGACACACACTTCTAAGAGGGGAAGTGTTGATTATCTTCGAATTGGGTTCAAGGGAAGCAAACCAAGTAAGGAAAGGTGGATGGAAGTGGAAAAGGTGAGGGAGCTATATGCTCATCTTTTGAACAGGTAATTAAAGTATTTTGGGGTCCAAAAACTTCTGAATGGGGAGGTGTGATCAAGAGATCATCTGTTTTTCTCAAAATTGAAAGTGCTCTAAATTGTACTGAACCTGAGTGACTAGAAAGGTCTTGTCGTTCCGATTTCAGCGCCGTGAAAGGTTCAAAAAACTGATGCCATATGAGGAAGATATCGTTTTCATGTTCATTTTCCTAAACATAAATTTTTGTGACAGGGTGACTGGGATGCCCAGTCATTATGTAGGTACAGTCAGTAGGTCGCATATACTAGAAATATTCCATTTTCTGATAACCAATCTGATCGTGCCACATGGCTAATTCTGGGCCATTGATTTGGTTGTACGAAGTTTGTTTATGGACCGTTGGATGGAGATGTATGGGTTTTAAGTGGCACCATTGGATGGGTGACACGTGACAAGCTCGGAGGCTTCCACGTGTCTCTAGGAGGTTTGACTAAAATTATGTGAGGTCCGGGGGGTTTGACCCCGTGACCTTCGGCCTACACGCCAAGACTTCCACCAACCAGGCTATGCATTGTTTCTTAACGCATTAAGGGCACCAGTTATAGTTAAAATTTAATGTATTTGTAGTCATGGGGGGACCGGCGATGGCCCAGAGGATTGTTCACATGCCACAATTCACTTCATCGCGACATTTTTTATAAGGCTTCAACGGTATTAAAATCGTAACTCTGGCGACGTTAAACCATATCACATGACATTTTAAAATCGTGACATTAAAGTGTAAACTGGCAGCTACAAACCACTACTCCGGTGGCTGGGGGCGTGGTCATATGTCACGCGATGACATAAAACTACAAAGTGACAGTTGTCTAAACCGTAACCTCTGGCGATAAATGTTTCTTTCACATGCAAGGAGGTAATATCATATGCAACGGTTTCAGAATCTGGAGTTTCAGTTCCACGCCTCATTTGTTGCAGAGTTTAATACAAACATTTAATTGCGGAGATTAAGGCGGGGACGACATGTGACAACCCCATATTAACCGCTACACTTCAATTCAAACAGTTTAAGTGTCAGGATTTTAGTGCGCCTCTAAAAATTAGGTGGATTTTACCAAACTAACCATAGTTAATTGTAGTTCTCCACTTTTAGTGGAGTTTTTCTAGCTGATATTGGGAAAAACACTTTGAGAGGTCAATTTTCAACCAATTTGGGTGAAACAAGAGTCTATCTAGACTAATTTGAGAATTATGGAGCCACTGGTGTAGAGAAAACAACCATTAGAGGCTTGTAAACAAATGTATTTTTCAATTTTGAGCATAATGGAAAAGAGGGAAATGCCATTGGGAGTTGGACCAATAGATGTAGCCCAGGAGGGGTGAATTGCTTCATCATGCTTGTTGTGTAAAAATTATGTGTGATGTTTATTCTCTGTTATACATTTTTGTACAGTGTTATTTAGGCTTATTTTCATGCTTAAAAATCACAAAATCATCTATGTTTCATGGTTAAAAAACTCATTCCTTAAGAAAACAAATGGATACAAATTGTACATGATTTTAATATTGAAATGACACTTAACACAACAAACTAATACACGGTAATGTTCCAAAATTTTAGCCTCAAAGCTAAATGGAACATTAGAGTTAGCAGCAGTTTTAGCCAGTGAATAAATGGGTAGAAAAGCCCATAAGTCTCCTAAGGAGGATAAAAACACTCCAAGTGTGAAAGGGGGACATTCTTTCTAGCTCAATAAAACACCTCCATGTGTGAACAGGGTTAAGATCAAGCTACTTTGACTAAGTCAACAACGCAGTTCTAGTGGAGGAGGAATCCAAGGATGAATAACGCAATTTTGGAGGGAGATGTAACTTGGGTTAGAAGTAACCTAATTAAGTGGTGCCAAGGGCAAGAAAAATCATGTCTTATATAAGGAAGAGGATGGCAGCATTATTTTCATGTCTTAGTCTATTATTCTTGTCTGCCAAGACTTGTTGCTGCTTTGCTGCTTAGCAAAGTTGCAGTGTTGTTTAGCAGTGGGTGTTCCCGGGCGGGAATCCCACCTCTTTCCTTTGAGGAGCCTCATTGGGAGAGTTTGCATTCATCATTCCACATCAGGTTTTCAGGTCAAGCTTCAGCCATCTTCATCAGCACAACTTTTCCGGAGATTGTGCAGTGTTGCTGGGTGCAGTAGTGGAAGGGATTGGAATTCCGACTTTTGAGCTAGTTTCTCATTGGAGGAAGGTTTCCTTCACTTGAGAGATTTTTTTGGAGAGCTCCAAAGCTTATTTCAGATCTGTGGTATCAGACCACACATTTCCCATACATTCCCAGTGCTGTTTCTACCAGGGAATGCGTTATTTTGGAGGCAGTGTTCATTGCATGGTTTGGTGACTCTGTTGCTAAGTTTCCTTGTGATTGAAAGAATCAACCTTTCATGGGAGGAAGCCCTTGAGGGATATACATCAGATCAGGCATATTTTAGCCTTGTACACTCATGTGCTTTAGTATTGCAGTGATGATTCAGTAATTTTCTGAATATCACATTTTGTATGCAAAGTGTTTGACAAGAAACCCTTGCCGGGTTATCTTGTATTTTGTATGAGGAGACTAGATCTTTGTTCTTCAGCATTGTTTATAAATACATGAGTAGATATATTTTTCTCCTATGATTTTATGTGTAAACCCTCTCTTAGACTGCGTAGTCCCTTGAGCAGCTGCTCAGACATTCTGCAGTCTTAGGGTTTTAGCACTTTTTGGCAATCCTAGGTGTGGGAGATCTGTTTAACCCACCTAGTTTTCTTTGTTTCAGCTCTAAATTGGATTTAGAATTTATATTGACTAATCTATGGGATCCAAGAGTCCATTTTACTGTTTTATTGCATATGTTTCTGGAAGTGCGTTTCTAATGCATGATTAATGAGCTTTCCCGATTGTGGAATATTACAGTGGTATCAGAGCATGACCTTTGGCTCAGCCCGTGAGATCCAGCTATCAGAGGAAGGAGAGATGGAAATAAGCTATAAAGCTTCAGTATGTGATAGGAGGAAGGAAGACAAGCTTACAAATCTTCTTCCAAAATTTATGCAGAGCTTTCAAGGAGAGCTGAAGAAAATGAGATTGGAGATGGGATCTCCAAAGGAGGTTGAATCTAGAGCTGAATCTAGAATTTCATATGGTGAGAGTGAGCATGCAGCTACAGACCATAATGAACTGCGGAGTCAATTACCCAGAGCTATCTTGAGATGGATGGGAGGAGGAAAAATGTCTAAGAGAATGACTCTTAGTGATTTGTTGCGGGAGTATGAGTCTCAAGCTTAGAGGTTTAGAGATCATACTGATTTCCATGAGTTTTGCAAGATCCAGATGGAGAAGAACAAGCAGCAGGATGCAGATAGATTTCTTCTATCTACTTTTTTCGGATCACCTACATGTTCAGCTGGAGCTTGGGTGAAGGAGCTAGACTCCTATTTGCAGCTGCACCATATTTCTGAAGATGAAGCCATCAGTGTAGCAACGTTTCATTTCAGAGGTAAGGCTCATGCATGGTGGATTTTTTAATCTTATTCCTTAAATAATGCCAACATTTCTCTTATGCAAGATTCATAAACACATTGATGGAGAGGTTTGGTGAAAAACTTCCTAAGACACATGAGCAAGGAAAAATTGAGAGAACAAAACCCTTGTATGTGATGGAGGAGACTCCATTTTAGAAAATCATGGGAGGAGCTGATGTCTTGCATTACACATTGCCGAGAGCAAAACACCCAGTTCATATTCTTGAACAAAAGGGCATGGGGATCACTTTTTCACAAAGGGATCCAATTGTTGAGATGTTTCCTACACACATTGATGAAGAAGAGGGCAACAACGCTCTCACATCTAGAGCACATCTAGTGCCTCATGCAGAGGGAGGAGGGGCACATGCTCCCACAAGAGGGATTCTTGTGCCTTTGCAAGAAGTTCCCCAGGATCTCATACATGGAGGTCCAAGCACAATTAGTGAGCAACATGATTGTGCAGCATTGTAGTTGGAAGGAGAAGGAAGGGAGGAAGAGCAACATCATTTGATGAGAGGCACCCACCCTTCTCTATTTTGAGCCAGTGCAAGAAAGAGACAAATTGTATTGCGCTGTGAAAGCAAGGGCAAGGTTTCCCAACCATCTATGCAATCTACTCTTAACATTGATGTCTCACTTCATGGAGGCATTCCACTTGGGAGGCCACCAGATCTATCACTGATGGAAGACATCTTGTCTTTGGATTCACCACTCTTGGATTTTGGAGAGGTGAAGAGTTCGGAGGAATAATTTGGCATGGGGGATGTCAAAGTAGTAGGCAGCAGCATGAGGAGAGCTTCACATGGCAGATCACCAACGCTGTCTCTTGGGAGGATTGATCCTTATTGGAGATCTCATATTTTGGTAGAGTACTCCAAGGATCTTGGTGCATGCATGATTCTTGATGACCCGGATGGAGATGAGAGATACATGGTGGATGATGTGGTCATCTATTCCTATGGCAGGATCTTCTTGACTAGATCTTCTAGTCTCAAGGAGAAGCTGCTACATGCAGCACATAAGGATTGCTCTTCTATGCATTTTGATGCATGTTTGCAGTTGATGGAGGAGTTCACTTGGGAGGGCACTTAGCATGACATATTTCAGCATATGGAGAGATGCATAGCCCAGATGGTGATATAGAGGATGTCGCAGCCACCTTCCTACTCATTGGGAGTAAGGGAGAATTTCCAGTTGAGCCATTTCAACTCAAGACCTCAAGTATATAATGGAGGAGGTATCATTTCATGTTTTGTATTGTACTTCTTTCCCTTATTTGAGTAGCATGATGTAACAAGAAGGAATATTTCTTCTTGTATATTGTATGATGATGTACTTGCAGCTACTTGTAGCATTGATCTTGGCTATCTTTTTGATGAGTTGTGGAGGAAGCCATATGTCTCTTGGTGTGCACCAATGACACCATATTGTAACTTCATGTTTTCATCTTATGATATGACTACGACAACAAACAAGTGGCTGGAAAAGCACTTGTTATTTCTTATTTTGATGTAGGCCAATGATGCACTGCGCTAGTTCCATGAGAGGGACCATGATTCACTCTCCGGTTGTCATTTGGAAACTTGTTTTTATTGTATCTTGCTTCCATGTACTGCTGATGTGTTTTTGTTCAAGGGAAGCTTTGTATGGAGAGAAGAACCAATTGGATGGCATGGCACCCATATGATACAACAACAAAAGTTTTTGTTGCTATGGTTGCATTTGGGAGAGTATGGGAAAAATTCTTCCTATACTTTTCATGAAATTTCTGAAGAGAAGAAAGGCACATTCATGGTGCAAGGAGGCTACCCTTCAGTATTGGAGGATCATGAGAGACTTCCATGTTGAAATATGATCTTCTCACACAACAACATGATGGTGGATGGCTTTGGCATGTGGAATGTCAAAGGGAGAAGTCATGGAGCCTTATTCTTAAGGCCTACAACGCTGTCACATGGGAGTGTGTTCTTATTGAAGGAGTGTTCCAAATAGTATGTGTATCCCTTCTTCTGGAAGATTTTTGTGAGGGGATCCACATGGGGGAACTTATACATGGACCTCACTTTAAGATCCCACATGATGCATGGTAAGAGAGATATTGATGTGCTTGTTGATTACCCTATTGAGTATTTGTACTTTCTCACCATATGTAAACAGTGCATTGCTCCTCATGAGAGCAAGATTATTTATGGGTTTCATGGTCACTTTAGGGCCAAATCTTGTGATGTTGATGACCCATATTTACATGACTTTGGGCAAGTGTTGTATTTATTTAATTTTTCATAGCTAGTGTATATTGTAGCTTACTACTTCATAGTAGGTGAGCTAACATGCATAGCTGCAAATTCTTGGGAGGAAAAATTGCCACTTGATGCTCTACAACAGCAGTTGGAAGAACTGCGTTGTATCCGCCAGAGAGACCATATGTATCATCCAAACTTGCACATAACCTTCAGCCATTTTCTGATTTGGATGCCATGTGGTGATGATGTGCCATTCATCTTGAATGGAATGGTTTGGGTTGGAATGTCTCATGATTTTGGAGGAAGAGTCCTTGGAGGTTTAATCTTCTTCTTGCCATTGGAGGGCCATCATGTTTTAGCCCCAGATCAGCATGCCCTTTGCACTTATCATGACTGGAGAGGAGGACATCGTGGGATAGGCCCTCTTGCCTATCATGTACATTCATTCAACCCACCTACATTTCAGGAGCCAAAGGTGGAGGATAATTTTCATGAATTACCATGTTGGAGGGTGACTTACTTCATTTGGATGATAGCATGGGTGAGGGAGGAACTCATTCATCATGATGATCATCACTCCTACTTTGTGGAGGCCATGAAACAACAAGAAAGTTTCCATTCACAATTTCCACCTTTGATTGATGCAGACACCTTGGTATTGCACACTTGGGAGGAAGCATTGGATGACAGTTTATTTGCAGATTCTCTTGATGCAGTGATGGAGGCCATTGAGGGAAGGCCACATGAGGAGGAGGGGAGAAATTTTTCTCTCCTTATACATTTTCTTGAGGACAAGCAAATATTTTGGAGGAGAGGACTGTAATGTTCCAAAATTTTAGCGTCAAAGCTAAATGGAACATTAGAGTTAGCAGCAGCTTTAGCCGGTGAATAAATGGGTATAAAAGCCCATAAGTCTCCTAAGGAGGATAAAAACACTCCAAGTTTGAAAGGGGGACATTATTTCTAGCTCAATAAAACACCTCCATGTGTGAACAGGGTTAAGATCAAGCTGCTTTGACTAAGTCAACAACGCAGTTTTAGTGGAGGAGGAATCCAAGGATGAATAACGCAATTTTGGAGGGAGATGTAACTTGGGTTAGAAGTACCCTAATTGAGTGGGGCCAAGGGCAAGAAAACTCATGTATTATATAAGGAAGAGGATGGTAGTATTATTCTTCATGTCTTAGTCTATTATTCTTGTCTGCCAAGACTTGTTGCTGCTTTGTTGCTTAGCAAAGTTGCAGTGTTGTTTAGCATTGGGTGTTCTCGAGCAGGAATCCCACCTCTTTCCTTTGAGGAGCCTCATTGGGAGAGATTTCATTCATCATTACACATCAGGTTTTTAGGCCAAGCTTCATCCATCTTCATCAGCATAGCTTTGCCGGAGATTGTGCAGTGTTGCTGGGTGTAGTAGTGGAAGGGATTGGAATCCCGGCTTTTGAGCTAGTTTCTCATTGGAGGAAGGTTTACTTCACTTGAGAGATCTGTTTGGAGAGCTCCAGAGCTTATTTCATATCTGTGGTATCAGGCCACACATTTCCCATACATTCCCAGTGCCGTTTCTTCAGGGAATGCGTTATTTTGGAGGCAGTGTTCATTGCATGGTTTGGTGACTCCGTTGCTGAGTTTCCTTGTGATTGAAAGGATCATCCTTTCATGGGAGGAAACCCTTGAGGTATCTACATCAGATCAGGCATCTTTCAGCCTTGCACACTCATGTTCTTTAGTATTGCAGTGATGATTCAGTAATTTTCTTAATATCACATTTTGTATGCTGAGTGTTTGACAAGTAACCCTTGCCGGGTTATCTTGTATTTTGTATGAGGAGAATAGATCTCTGTTCTTCAGCATTGTTTATCAATACATGAGTAGATATATTGTTCTCCTATGATTTTATGTGTAAACCCTCTCTTAGACTACGCAGTCCCTTGAGCAGCTGCTCTGGCATTCTGCAGTCTTAGGGTTTTAGCACTTTTTGGCAATCCTAGGTGTGGGAGATCTGTTTAACCCACCTAGTTTGCTTTGTTTCAGCTCTAAATTGGATTTAGAATTTATATTGACTAATATATGGGATCCAAGAGTCCATTTTACTTTTTTATTGCATATGTTTCTGGAAGTGCGTTTCTAATGCATGATTCATGAGCTTTCCCGATTGTGGAATATTACATACACTCCTTTCATATCAATCATGCACGTTCATACTACTCCACAACAACCAGTATGATAGGAAAAAAAAATTCCAATACATAACCATATGTTTTTAAACTCACATACGACACTGAAGGTCACTATGTTCACATAACATAGTCATCTGGGAAAATCAATTATCACCAGATCAAATAATTTCAAATCCAAATGTGAAATCATGGTAAGATCTATAAATCTAGACATGTCTCAATCATAAGAATTATGTCAAAAGTACCAGACAACGTTAATCAATATCAATCAGCCAAAGCATGATGTACAATCCTCAAACATAAGGACATATCCATATGAATGTCTTTGCCACATGCACACACAAGTTCGGTTAAAACATACGAAATTTTCTGACTAACAGATCTTACTGGAATTTCCAATACAATTGCAGAACTGAGATTTTCCAAGTGACCATCTGATTTCATGCTCAATTCCACTAATGCCATAAATCAATTCACAACGAAAAGACAAATCAGATATCCATGGATTCAAAATATAGACCAAATTCATTATACAAAAATTCAATTTTGTTTCTCTCAGGCATAGTCACATCTATGAGCCTTCCTTTGCGTGAATGAGGCTCAGATCTCTGTTGTAGATCAACAGTGTCAGATACTTAAATCATATTTCAATAGATTATAAACTAACAATATGAGTAAGAGTCTATCAAGAGAGAGATTCTCCCTCTGAATAAGAATCCACTTCATTAAGGTCATCAACCTGTCTCTACAGGGGTCATGCAACAACAGATTTGTTATATCATAAACACATATCTATCATGATCATCAATATAATGTCATTAATATTTCATCAAAGGGTTGGACTTGAAATATCAAGACAACAGGCTAATGTGACAACACAATCTTATGATCCCATTAACAGAATATCAAGTTAAAGCATTTAATTTCACTACATCCTATAACTACAGATAGTCACAGATCTAAAACATTAATCTCATAGACATGCCTTTAACATCAAAGTTTCCAATACAATGTGTAGTTTTCAGTGTCATGCATATCATAACCAATGAGATCAAGTTAGGTTAATTTATAAACCAACAAGGTTCAAACGCTCTTTTCCATGAGTTTTCATCATGCGCACCACACACATTATCAATATCACATAAACGAGGTAACCTTATATAATAGACCAATATCAAGAGTCAAGAGAAACATCCACTAAAGTCACAATTAGGATCAAAACAATGGGTGTTAGAAAATCATCAATTTGTTCCACTATATTTAAGATCCATAATCACATCACATACTCAAGCAGATTTTCATGATCATCATGATCACAACATTCAATACCAGGTGCACCATTCCATCATAGGAAACATAAATCCCACTTACTCTTATATGTATGCATGGGTGAGCTATCTGAGAAGTGAACATTGTCAATAAACCATATGGCTTACCTATCCATCCAATGATGTAGTTGAATCATAACATAATATACCGTGCATTACCTGTGCACCTTCACATAGGAAGCTTGTAGTGCGCAAGTGCCTCTTTACCTTTTCTATATCTATCCAAATTTCCTTTTCTAGATTTGGCTACATTTCCAGATCTGCCCAAATTTTTTTTATTTCTTGATATAACTATCTTTCCTACATTTCCAAATATCCTTAAGAGGGTTCCACTCATCACATCTCATGACTAAGGTTAGACATATACAGGTACTCAAATAGACATGTAGAAAGTAGCTACTAGAAAAAATAATCATTCAGATCCATAAGTGTAAACAAAAGTAAGGAAATAAGTCAAGGAATACTTATCTTCAAAGAAAGATAATCCTCTCCCTCTAGAATCAACCTTCAAGAATGATCCATAAAACAATGTTTCCTTCAACCATCAACTTTATCAGTACCCAGGTCAGTTGTCAAATCGATCCAAGTTCTTGAGAATATTTCCAAAGGCTATGCGAAGATTTCATATACCGAATCTCATAACCCAAGGTTTCTCTCAAACCCTTATCCACTAACTGCCTAGGGCTTTCTCCATACCCCAGAATTCTTTTAGATCTCTACCATCTTCTGCTTGGTTCCATAAAAGTGTCTCCTTGGGGTGATCTCCATGGATTTTCTTCAACCAGCTCTGATACCATGTTAATTTTTCATCAAGCAACATTGTTCTTTACTTTGATAGTTACATTTCAGCATTAACATGTTCCATTCACCCCAAATAAATTTTCCATTGTAAATATCTATATCATTAACCATCATAAAATGAAACTATGCAAAATAACTACACCATCATCATCATCATCATATAAGTAGCGGAAAACAAAAGATCAAAGGAAGAGAAGCATGAACACATAGAGACACCAGGATTGGTCCGAGACCAGGGAAAAACCCACTGCGGGGAAAACCCTTGGAAATTATTCTTCTTAGATCTTCATTTAATGGTTCAACAACAAGAGTACAATGATCGATGAGTACATATCTTTACAATTGAGAAAAATAATAGCATACAAGCACTAAAACCATACCCATAATTTTGCATGAAGGAAACTGAATATGAGAATTGAAATGCACTGACACTGGCTGTAGAAAACTAATGAAGATGACTGATACTGAATGAAGACTAAAGATATTTCTGCATCTGAAACAAATAGATTTGAACTGCAAACCAACAGATCTATAATGCCAAAACTCGGATTTGATAGATCACCAATTGATCTCATCTCAAATGTCCTAAATTTGAATCCAGGAGACTGTTATCGACTACTCTGATGCAACTATGACTGAACGAATGATCTTTGAAGGAATTTCACAATCAATTGAATATGATCCAAATCCAATCTTCCAAGTAACTCTCTGAGCTGCGTCCTTAACATGCTCATTCCACTACTGAAAGACTCTAAGCCACTACAACAACATTTTTTTCCCATGGTTGAAAGACTCTAAGCCACTACAACAACATTTTTTGCCCGCGGTTGAGCTTTATATAAGCCTGATTTGACCTCAAGACTTTGGCCGCACCCTTAGCAAGCTGTGCTAATGTCTTTGGCACCTTGGCCGCGGACACCACACACCCTGCTTGCGGCTCTGCTGACCTAAGCCACTACCTAGGCCTTTCCTACACACAGCTTTGGCCCAATAGATCCAAGTCTGAAATGTGTCTCAGACCCTGATCCTGATCCAGTGCATGCCACTGTGCGAGATCCTTCCTAGTACCTGTGCAAGCCAAAAACATAAACATAAATGAAATAAATTGATGGATGCAAATCATAGATCACTTGAGCAAGTGTGAGAATGAGCTTGAGGTTGCCTCTATTTATAACTTTGTGAGTGACCACTTTGGGCTTTGACCAGATCAACATGCAGTTAACCAACTCATTAAAATATTAAATTAATTCATAACTTAACTTCTGCTTAACCAATTGGGTGATCTATAGGTAAATTTTGATCCTCTCGAAAAGAGGAATCTAATTAAATTATTATCTTAATCATCTGAGTTGTCCACTATGGAATTTGACCCTAGTTGAAAGAATTAATAGTTCACCTTTGGGAACCTGATACATTGGAGAAAGAATTCAGGTTGGCAAGAAAAAATTAAAGAAAAAGTTATGGCAATAAAGAAGCCTACCAATCACAACTATAAATATGGAAGTGTTGCTACTCCTAGCCTTCCACAACCTACAAGGTTGACACCACAACAATTGGAAGAAAAAGGAGAAAAATGGCTTTGTTACAGTTGTGATATAAAATACACTAAAGGTCATAAGTGTGCTGAGAATAAATTAGTTTACATAGATTGTGAATAGGAAGAAAAATAACAAGAAACTTCAAAAGAAGAGGATATACATCAAGAACTGACCTTAGAGAAAGAAGAAATGAATCTGACCATATCTTGTAATACATTGGCATGAATTACCACTCCTCAAACTCTCAAGATAGAAGGACATATCAAGAAGAAAAAGGTAATAGTGTTGATTGATTCAGGTAGTACCCATAATTTTATTCTTTGTAAGATAGTCAAGGAATTGAATTGCTTCCTATATCCAACATTAGAGTGTCAAGTGATGTTAGCTAATAGAGGAACTATAAATTTCTTTGGAAAGTGCCATAATATCAAGATAACCATGGGGGAATATGTAATGAATATCCCAATGATTTCCATTCCAATGGGTCATGCTAATGTTGTATTAGGAATTCAATGGTTACAATCTTTAGGTATGATAACTTTTAATTTTAAAGATTTTTTTTTGGGAAGGAAAGGAATTTGAATTAAGGGGTATCACAGGGAAACCAAGAAAGATAATCGACTCTAATGGCATGAAAATGATTATAAAGAAATAACAATGAGGTGTAATTGCACAATTATGCTCACTAGAGTTTCAAACATTGAAATCATATTTAAGAGAAAATTCTAAGGTTCAAACAATGGAAGATCACATCGAGCATCAAAAAACAATTCTCAAACTCTTAAAGGATAACTTAACTTTTGAGCAAAATTGAATGAAACAACAGGCAAATAAACATAGTAGAGAAATAAGTTTTGATGCAGACGACTGGGTATTTTTACGGTTACAACCATACAAACAAATTTCTCTCAAGAAAGCTAAGAAGGATAATAAATTATCACCAAAGTACTATGGTCCTTACAAGGTGTTGCAAAAGTTTGGTACTGTGGAATACAAATTGGAGTTTCCTGCATCTTCTCGAGTGCACCTAGTTTTCCATGTTTCATGCTTAAATAAGGTTATAGGTGACAAACTCCCAGTTAAAACAATATTGCCATAACTTGATGATGAAGGAAAAATCATATTGTAACCTGAAGCAGTCACGGAAACAAGAACTCAAAAACTATGAAATCAATCAATTTCATAGTATATCATCAAGTGGAAGAACTTACCCATTGAAGATTCCACATGGGAGGATGATAATTTTATACAAAAGCATCCATAACTACTCAAGCGTTGAGGACACCACTTGTTTGAAGGAGAGGGGCATGTTAGGTACCTATAATACTAGTGTAGCCCCATTATTTTTATTGTTGTGCCCATGTAGTCCCCATATTGTTATTATTGTGCCCCATAGGTGTAGCCCCATTATTGTTATTATTGTGACAATGTGGTCCCCATATTGTTATATTGTGACCCATTAGACTCCTATATATATAAGGTAGGTTTTTTCATTTGTATCATCCAAGAATTTTTTGTTTATGAAATGTAAAGGAGGTTTCCCCCCAAAGAGGCTGATTTCTAAGTCATTGATCTATCTTTTCTTCTATTTTGTGAGTTGGTTTAATAACATCTACAACATGAAACACCAGTCTATTTTCTATGAAACTTAGTCTTTTTTTTTTTTTTCTTACAAAGAGGTGGCATCTAATTCTCTTACAACATGTAATGGGATTCTATTTTTTGTGTCACTTCTGCTGGAGGTGTTCATTTTATTCTACGACTCTTAGAGAAAAAGGATGGCGACCATGGCTTAATTTCTCCATTATTGTTCTACTGGAGTTGTTTTTAATTGTGTGACTTTTCTTTACAATGATTCAATTTTTGGGTCCCCATATTACTAGTGTAGTCCCTTATTTTTATTAGTGTAACCCCCATATTGTTATTATTGTTCCCTTACATTATTATTGTTAGGTCGGCTAGGATTATATTGTGACCCCATGGACCCCTATATATAGAAGGAGGTTTTGTCGTTTGTATCATCCAAGAATTATTCATTTATGTAATGTATTGGAGGTTTCCCCCTCAAAGTGGTTGATTTATAAGGCATTGATCTCTCTTCTCTTATATTTTTGGAGCTGGTTTCATAACATTTGGTATTAGAGCTTTGGATTCTAGGGTTTAGCTGCTCCAAACAGGTCATCATTGAATTTTTGCTATATTTTTTTTTTCTATGAAGGTTTAGAAGCTGAAATTTTTACAGCGTGTAGCCGAAATCCTGAGGAACTTCGTGGAAAAATTTCAGATCTTGGTTTGAAATATTTTCGGAGATATGATTAGTGGAAGTTAGGGCTTTTTGCAGGTTCTTTAATTTAACATAAACAGGTCATCATGGAATTTTCGCAATAAATTTTTTTCTATGAGAATTCAAAGGCTGAAATATTTACAGAGCGAAGCCAAAATCTCAAGGAAAGTCGTGGAAACATTTCATAGCTTTATTCGTAACAGTTTCAGAGATATGATCTATCGAATTTAGTGTTGTTTCAGGCTTCCAAAATCCATCTCAAAGAGGTGACCCTGGGAAAATCGTCATAACTCTCACTCTAAGCATCAGATTGGAATTCTATAAAAAGCCGCTGCAAGTACATGGAATCTAGTTTCATTTTTATCAATTTTAGAGCTGAAGGAGGAAATAGTGACACGTGGCACGACATACAAGTTCGCTCTACTGAACCAATCCATAATTAGGTCATTGTGGGAGATTGGGAATAACTTTGCCTTGAAGAATCCAAATCAGGTGAGACCTATGGCAATTGAAAGAAGCTTTAAAGGGCTACTAAAGGGCCAAATTTCAGATATTGAAGATCCAAAATCACAAAGATAACTCAGTTTCAATATCTAGCTCCTCAAAATATATAAAAAGGTGTGCATTTTTTTCGAATTGCATAAGTCTTGTGTGAAAAATCAGTTTGAATTGATTCCAAGGGCATATTGTAGAATAGACATCAGTATTCGGTTATAAAATGTCTCCTAAAAATAATTCAACACCCATTAAGCCTTTAGAAGGCTATACTATGACTCATGAAGACGATGAATTTCAACATGACATATCAAAATTACAGGAGCAAGTGCAATAGATTTCGCTCTCGCAAAGAGCAACAAAAAATGAAATGGAAGCTTTGAAGAAAGGCGTGGAAGCTAACATGGATGGAATGGAAGCTAAGGTGGATGACATGAAAGACAACATGGAAAACATGAAGAATGATCTAAATGCACACATGGAAGGTTTGACAAAGTTGATACAAGAAATGTTTCCTAATGCTGAAAAGATAGTAGAGGAAACTCATGATGAGAACAAAATAAATTTTAATCGTGATTTCATAAACTCTAATGTTGGGTGGAAGAACCACCATATTCCAAATATGGATATGAGGAAGTTTGATGGCAAGGATCCTGTAATATGGATACTACAGATGGAGCAATATTTTGATCTCAATAATGTGCAAAACAAAGAAAAGGTACGCATTGCAACTTTAAATTTAGAACAAAATACATTTGTATGGTATTGATGGCTTTTATCCCATAAATAAATTGTCACTTGGTCAATTTTTATGGAGGAAATGATAGCACATTATGAGGATACACAGAGCAACACATTCTTTAGCCAACTAATAAATCTCAAACAAAAGGGTTCAGTGGTGGATCACATTGAGGACCTCCAAAAATTGAATATAAGGGTAACTAATATTCTAGAGGAACACATGATTGATGTCTTCATAGGGAATTTAAAGGATAACAACCAACATGAAGTTCATGTTTGGGAATCTGATTCATTGGAGAAGGCATTCAGGTTGGCAAGAAAAATTGAATGTAAAATTATGGCGACAAGGAAGCCTACCACTCACATCTATAAAGATGGAAGTATTGCTACTCCTAGACTTCCACAACCTACAAGGTTGACACCACAACAATTGGAAGAAAAAAGGGAAAAAAGGCTTTGCTACAGTTGTGATAGAAAATACACTAAAGGTCATAAGTGTGCTGAGAAGAAATTATTTTACATAGATTGTGAAGAGGAAGAAGAAAATGAACAAGAAACTTCAAAAGAAGAGGATATATACCAGGAACCAACCCTAGAAAAGAATAAATGAGTCTGACCATATCGCGTAATGCATTGGCAAGAATTACCACTCCTCAAAATCTCAAGATAGAAGGACATATCAAGAAGAAAAAGGTAATAGTGTTGATTGATTCAAGTAGCACCCATAATTTTATTCATTGTAAGGTAGCGAAGGAATTGAATTGTTTCCTATACCCAACACCAGAATGTCAAGTGATGGTTGCAAATGGAGGAACCATAAATTTCTCTGTAAAATGCCATAATATCAAGCTAACCATGGGGGAATATGTATTTAATAGTCCAATGCTTTCCATTCCAATGGGAGGTGCTAATGTTGTACTAGGAGTACAATGGTTACAATCTTTGGGGATGGTAGCTTTTAATTTTCAAGAACTTTTCTTGAAATTTTTTTCGGAAGGAAAGGAAATCAAATTACGAGGTATCACAGGGAAGCTGGGAAAGATAATTAGCTCTAATGCCACAAAAAAGCTTATGAAGAAAGAGCAACGAGGTGTAATTTCACAATTATGCTCACTAGAAGTTCCAACATCAAAATCATGTATTTCTCCAGATCTCCAAAATGTCTTGGACAATCATTCCAAGGTGTTTAATACTCCCAAAAGACTCCCACCTATTCGTGATCATGATCATGCTATTCATTTGATTCCAGGAAGTGTTCCTCCCAACATCAAGCCTTATAGATATCCTTATGTCGAAAAGAGTGAAATTGAACGTATGATTGCAGAAATGTTAGAAGATGGTATAATTCAACCTAGTCAAAGTTCTTTCTCTACTCCAGTAGTATTGGTGCACAATAAGGATGGGTCATGGCGCATGTGTCCAAATTATAGGGAGCTCAATAAGCTCACTATTAAAGATAAATTTCCCATTCCTGTGATTGATGAATTATTGGATGAATTACATGGCACTATTTATTTTACCAAGTTGGATCTTTGTTCAGCATATCATCAAATTAGAATGAAGATTGAAGATATTACGAAAACAACATTTCGAACTCATGAGGGTCATTATGAATTTTTGGTCATGCCTTTTGGCTTTACCAATACACCTTCTACATTTCAAGGGTTGATGAATTCCATTTTCAAACCCTTCCTTAGAAAATTTGTGCTAGTATTTTTTTATGACATACTAATCTACAGTAGGTCTTGGAAGGATCATGTTCAACATGTTGACAGGGTGTTCAAACTATTGGAGGAGAAACAATTATATGCAGAAACATCCAAATGTTTCTTTGGAGTATAAGAGGTGGAATATCCAGGTCATATTGTATCTCACGAGGGTGTTAAGGTAGACCCTAACAAAATTAAATCCATTAAGGAATGGAAAGTCCCCACAACCATAAAGCAATTGCAAGGATTTCTCAGGTTAACAGGGTATTATCGCAAGTTTCTTAATAATTACGGGAGAATAGCAGCACCTCTAACAACATTATTGAAGAAATATGCATTTTCATGGACTTCTGAAACAACTAAGGCCTTTGAAAATCTTAAAGAGGTAATGTGCCTAGCACTGGTCTTAGCTACGCCAGACTTCACAAAAACCTTTATTGTGGAATGTGATGCCTCAGGAAATGGAATTGGTGTTTTGTTAATGCAACAAGGAAGAACCATTGCTTTTGAAAGTCGTCCAATCAAAGGAAAGTATCTACAGAAAGCTATTGATGAGAAGGAAATGTTGGTAATACTACATGCACTAAAGAAATGTTGACCTTACCTAATGGGAAGGCACTTCAAGGTAAAAACTGATCATGATAGTCTTAAACACTTTTTGTAACAAAGAATATCTTCAGAAGAGCAACAAAAATGGGTCACAAAAGTGTTGGGTTATGACTTTGAAATCATCTACAAAAAAGGGAAGCTAAACGTTGTTACAGGTGCACTCAAGAAAGGATGAAGAGGTGGAAGAATTGCTTTGTGAAATTTCTATTATCCAACCAAATTGGATAAACGAAGCAAGAGATGAATGGAAGAAGGACGAAGAAGTGTGGATACTCATTCAAAAGTTGAAGCAAGATCCTAGTACATCTGATACATTTAGTTGGAAAAATGATTCCTTATTGTACAAAGATCGCTTATATCTTTGTAAGAATTCCTAGATAAAACAAAAGATTCTTTTGGAATTGCACATTTCTCCTTTACGAGGACACTCAGAATTTTTAAAAACTTACCACAGGGTGAAGAAAGAATTTTTTTGGGATGGCCTTAAATCTTAT
This sequence comes from Pinus albicaulis, assembly GCA_034641835.2. Lineage (NCBI taxonomy): Eukaryota > Viridiplantae > Streptophyta > Pinopsida > Pinales > Pinaceae > Pinus > Pinus albicaulis. Next base: position 840,591,302 of record CM076571.1, on the reverse strand, counting down.
ATTCAAAATTTTTGGCAGAATGTTTGGTTTTCCATCAAAATAAAGTTGAGACAATTAAGACCCTGGGTCTTCTACAACCTTTATCCATTCCAAGTCAACATTGGGAGGAGATTTCAATGGATTTTATCATAGGTTTACCTAAGTCCGAAGGAAAGAGTGTCATCATGGTGGTAGTTGATAGACTTACCAAGTATGCACACTTTTGTGCATTATCTCATCCTTCAGAGCAAGTAAAGTTGCTACTGCATTTATGGAAACAATTCAAAAGCTACATGGAAACCCAAATATTATGGTAAGCGATAGAGATCCCATTTTTACTAGAAATTTTTGGATGGAATTATTTTCTTGTTTGGGTACTCAACTAGCTCATAGTTGATCTTATCATCCTCAATTTGATGGTCAAACTGAGATAGTGAAAAAATGTTTGGAAGGATATATTCGTTGTTTTGTATCTGATAAACAAACATAATGGGTCAAGTGGTTAGCTCTGGCGGAATGGTGGTATAACACTTTCTTCCATACTGCATCAAAAATGACCCCATTTATAGCACTTTATAGATATTATCCACTGTCCATCACATCATCTTTAAGAGAAAATTCTAAGGTGCAAGCAGTGGAAGATCACATCAAGCATCAACAACAAGTTCTCCAACTCTTAAAGGATAACCTCAATTTGGCACAAAATCGAATGAAACAACAAGCATGTCAACATTGCAGTGAGAGGTGTTTTGATGTAGGAGATTGAGTATTTTTACGGCCACAACCATACAAACGTCCCTCAAGCAAGCTAAGAAGGATAATAAATTATTACCAAAATACTATGGTCCTTACAAGGTGTTGCAAAAGATTGGTACTATGGCATAAAAATTGGAGCTTCCTTCTTCTTTGAGAGTGCATCTAGTTTTCCATGTTTCATGCTTAAAGAAGGTTATAGGTGACAAACTTCCAGTTCAAACAATATTCCCATAACTTGATGAGGAAGGAAAAATCATATTGGAACCTAAAACAATCATGGAAACAAGAACTCGGCAGCTACGAAATCGATCAATTTCAAAGTATCTCATAAAGTGGAAGAACTTACCCACTGAAGATTCTACATGGGAGGATGGGAATATACAGAAGCATCCAGAGCTACTCAAGCGTTGAGGACAACACTTTTTTGAAGGAGAGGGGCATTTTAGGTGTTTCGTCAATTTAATGCTCCTAAATTGATAGCATAAATTATCAACCAGGGCTATTAAACTGATGAGGTCTATTTGCACTATATGTGCCTAAATATCCTTTTTCTTATTTCATTGTTTTCAATATTTTATTGATGTTTTTGGGTTTTGTTATTTTTGAGTTTTAGTATGCTACTTTATGCTTAGGAGATGAAGTTAAATATATGTCAAAAAGGAAAGAAAAGGAAACCTTAGACTTAAAAATAGAGTTTAGTTGCAAATGCTGTCCCTAATTAGAAAAATGGTGAAAAACAGAGTATCCTAATCCATGGATGTTATAGCTTGCAAATGAACATTTAGGAAAATGAAAGGTAACTCAAAACACTACAATTCAATATGATCCATTTAGTTAGAGGTTCGTTGGAATAGTTTGTGAAAGAGATTAAACTCCAATGTGATGAGGATCTTCCTAAAACAAACAGCAACTTAGAACAGTATAGTGAAATCTTATTCATATGATAGAGGTGTTTTGGAATAGCTTGAGAAAAACATTGCTATAATGTAATAAGGATATCCTATGGAATGTTTGAAACAACTTATGACATTACAACTAGATCTCGTTCATCAGTTAGAGATTTATTGGAAGAGTTTATTGAAGGAGATTACACATAATGTGATAAGGATCTTCTAAACAACAATAAAGTAGTAACCCACAGTATTACAACTAAGTCTTATTCATGATTTAGAGATTTATTGGAACAGCTTGAGAAGAAGACTGTATGTAATAGTATGAGGATCTTCTATCTAATTGCAGAACATGAAATGTTAATAACTCAACATAGTACAACCAAATCTCATTCATATAGTAGTGATATATTGGAAAAGCTTGAGAAAGAGAATGGTTGTAGGATAATGAGGATCTTCTTAATCTAGATGACAAAAACCAAAGTGCTAGTAACTTAGAATATTACAATTAAATCCATTCATTTAATAGAGATATATTGGAAAATATTGAGAAAAGACTAACTATAATATCATGAGAATCTTTTATCTAAGAAAATAACATGAAACATAATGCTAAAACCAGAAAGCAGTTTAAGCAAAGAAATATAACAAAACTGAATTGAAAACTACTTATCTAGAAAAAATGCAAGGCTTCCTTGAATAGCAGGGGCCCTCTACTATCAATTCAACATTAATTATTCAAATCCTCAAGGTTGTATTCAGAACAACATCAAAGTTTACTCCTTCTATTATCAAAATTCTTCGAAAACAGAGTATCACAGGAATGATAAAATATGTACCCAACTTGTTCCTCTCGGATTTACCGAGCTGAATTTATATGCAATTACATAACTAATATTGAATAAAAGTAGGTCCAGGTGTATTTTTAAAGTTACAATCAAAATAGAACTCTTTTAGGATTCCTGATTTGCTGTGAAGCAAATCAGGAGTCCTGATTCTTGTAGAAGACAGCTTGCTTGACTTTTGCTTTGACCACGCACATAGGCACATACAGATTTCAATGCAGTATTCGTGGAAGGGAAAAAATGATGTAGGAAAGATTTGGAACCTTCCTATGTGTGCCTTTCCTCCAGATGACACATGTAACATATGTAAACACCAAAACAGCTACAGAACGCTGAACTAGCTACATAATGACTGCATTCTGAAGCTAAAACTGTTCAAAAACCATTAAGACAACAAAATCACAAAAGTACAATAAGTTAATCATTGTATGCAACCTTTAAGTATTCTTAGTCATTCTGATTGAGTTTTAGGTTTATGAAAGGATAAAGGAATGATGAAATGAAGTAAATTTTGGCAAAATAGAAGACAATTTCAGGGCTCAACATAACCCCACTGCAAAACTCTTGCATGTCCTCATGCAATTTCATCAAAACTTTGTTCCATTTGCACTGATACTTCTGCAAGAACATCTAACCTCCTTTTTCTGTTTCTTTTGGTAGTCAATGCCATTCTGGGTTTCCTCATGAGTGCTTTGAACCTTATATTAATGAGTGCCCTGTTCAATTCTTGTTTCTTTTCTTCACTGTTCTTGTTTGCTTTATATAGTGCTTCTATTTTTTAAGAGAGAGTATTGTCCATGCTACCCTTCAATTTGACCTGCTCTCTTAGGATCTCATTTTCATTCTTGATATGGTTATTCAGTATCTCCAATTCATAATTGTCTCTTTTCAAAATTTCTATTGGAGGTTCTTATGGACTGGGATATCTTTCTCTATTTTCTGAGGCCCTTTTCTCTAGTGACTCCACATAGTCATAAATTTGTTGTTGAGCCGGATCTATATCTGGGGTTCTTCTGTTAGGGTTTTATTCTTACTGGTGTAGAGGAGATCTATCAATTGGAGATTGGATTAGAGTTTCTTCTTCTTCAATGTTTATGACTCCTATTTCCTTAATGCATGTCTTTTTCACCATGCCTTTAAGCCTGGAGCTTCTTCTCAATTTAGGTGGATTTTCATATTTTTCTTCAGTACATTCACTTGTTAATTTCTCCTTTCTTTTATTCTTGAGTTGTTTCCTGATCTTTATTAATTTTTCAGAAATTATTTCTTCACTATCTTCCTGTGTTGATGTATCAGGTTTGACCTCAACAGATTTAACAATTTCCCCCCTCCTATTGTTCCTTACAGGTTCTTCTTTAGATAATTTTTTTGTTGGTTCTTCAAAATGGTTTCTTAGGAGGATTTCATCCCAGCTATCTCCTACTTTCTTCAAGTGAAACTCAATTAACATTTTAATTAAGCCATGATGATGTAAAGTAGTTTCTAGGAACTGAAGTCTTTTTTGAACATCAGAAGCCATCTTTTTCAGACTATTAAGCAGGAAGAAGGGTAAATTTATTTCATCCTCTTAGAAATTCATCATCAGTCTAATATGATAGACATACAAAGTGCCAAATCTACCCTCACAGGTTATGAATTTTTGTAAAATCAACAACATATTCCTTCATTTATTTTTCAAAGTTGTACTAGGAATACCTTTTCTAAACACTGAAATGTCCATACCTGGTTTTTTAGGCATTTGTTTCCAGGTTTCATTATGGAATTCTTTGTTTTTGAACCAGCGTTCACCCTATCATGGTAATTCTGTGGCCTAAATGACTCTGTGATGGTGAACTTAATATCCCTAATTTCTACCTCTGATCTATCGAATGACCTTGCAAATGACTTCGTGACTTCTTTGTGGAATCCATTGAACTTATTTATAAAGCTCAACCATCCTACCTGCTGTAACAATCCCTTAACCTGAGGGTACCCTTATAAATATTTAGTCCCAATTGGCTTTGATCTCACAATCAACCCCATTTCTCTCCTTGATACAAATTACTTCCTTTCTTTGACTTATATCCACTGCTCTGTTTCTGCTTTCCTCTCTGAAGAAAGAGTAGCTGTGGAAGGTTGTTTTACCCTTTAAAATGACTTCTCTGCAGATGAAAATTGGCTACAGAATATAATGGCAGTGAGTGGATGTGAATAAATGATTAGGGTAGTGGTAAATCATGAGGATGATTAGGTTTAAGAGTTTGATGTGGGATAAAAGACTGCGAAGAGATCTTGTAATGATTTTCAAAATTCATCAATAAATGATATGATCTAAAGACGTGTCCTAATAGGTCACATCAAAGTTTTACCCGTTAATCTTTTAAATGATGAATTATTATGGAGCAGAATGTAAGGAATTTGGTAAAGAGGTTTTTATGATATGCAAGGATTAATTCGAATGATAAGATGAGTTTAGGAAACATATGATTTAATTATACTATATCTTTCATGTTTTGCTATCAAAATAATTTCATACAGTTTACCTTAACCTTTTTTTATCTTTGCTGCTTTGTTTTTCATCTAAAAAATATTGATCTTGTAGGCTCCATGATCTTCTTTGACTCATCCTCTGTTTGCTGAAGTAGGTTTGCAAAATCAATTGGTTGCAGAACAGGTTTGGCTGCAGAACTGGTAGCTGCAAAATGTACCTGTAAAAAAAACTTTGAGATATAGAATGGAATGAAATGAAATATGGATGGAGTGAAGTATGGAATGGAATGAGATGGATCATGAATATGTAGTGGAATGAAATATGGATGAAGTGAAATATGGATGGAATGAGATGGATCATGAATATGGAGTGGAATGAAGTATGAAAAGTGAATCTGCAACTTATGATTTTATGATACTTAATTGCAGAAAAAGAACAGTTTTGAAAGTCTAAAGTGTCAGAAGAATTCTGATTTTCACCTTAGATTTTCTGTATAAACATGCAAATCAATGATTGGTTTTCATGTTTATACTTTTATTTTTATTTTATTTATTTATTTTTAAATTTTATTATTATTATTATTATTGTTTTTAAATGATTGAAAAAAAATACAATTAAGTTAGTGAAGAAGAAGAATTCTTCTTCACTAACTTCATATCAATGTTATCTTGAAATTTCTTGACAAATTCTTCTCTTGAAAGTGGCTTATGACATAATTTTAGTCTGTGTCCATTTACAAGAAAATCTACCTTTCCTTCATCTATTGTCCTGATTTTTATTGCTCCATTTTCAAAGTTTTTCACAATCTCATATGGCCCAAGCCAATGAGTTTGAAATTTACCTTGAAAATCCTTGAACTTTGAATCAAATAAGAGGGTCTGGTCACCTTATTTAAATTTCTTTTCTTTGATGTACTTATCATGCCATCTAGTCCTTTGATGTTGGACTATGCTTGTTCTTTGGACTGCATCTTGTCTGATTTCATCCAATTCATTAATCTACTCCAGTCTGTGCTTTTGTGATTTTGTTAGATCAAGTCCTAATTGGATTGCCATTTTGAAAGTTTGGATCTGAAACTCTATGGGAAACAAGACTTGTTTTCCATAAACTAGTTCATAAGGGGTGTGTCCTATTGTGTTTCTCCATGTAGTTCTGTAGGCCCATAAGGATTCAGGGAGCTTTTCTGCCCAATCTCTTCTATGTAAATGTACAATCTTTGTCAGGATCCCTTCAATGACCTTATTGGTAGATTCTACTTGGCCATTTTCTTGTGGATGGTAGGGAGTAGATTTCCTGTGTCTGATTTTGTACTTTTCTACCATTTGCTCCACCATATTTGATGTGAATTGAGCTCCTTGATCTGTAAAAATTTCTCTTGGGACACCAAAATGAGTAAAAATATCCTCAAAAATAAAATTAAATACAGATGCTTCAGTAGAAGAAAGTAATGGTTTGGCCTTTACCCATTTGGTAACATAATCAGTGCAAACTAATATATATTTATTTTGCTTTGATGGAGGATTAATAGGTCCTACAAAATCTAAAGCCCATTTCTCAAAAGGTTCAATATGTACCTGAGGTTGTAATGGCATCTCACCTGAAGGAGAAGGTTTCCCTACCCTTTGGCAACTGTCACACCTTTTGACACACTCTTTAGCATCTTTAAAGAGGGATGGCCAATAATATCCTAGATGAAGGATCTTATAAGCTGTCCTTTTATTAGCAAAGTGTCCACCACAACATTCATCATGACATGCTTTGAGAATTTCAGGCATCTCATCTTCTTGAACACATATTTTGATAATAAATTCTGGACCTGTTTTGTATAACCCATTAGCAATCCATGAATATTTTTCACTATCAAAAATGATTTTTCTTTTGTCTCTTGCATTCATAATTGAAGGAAATCTCCCTAAAACTAGATAATTGGCAATATTAGCAAACCAGGGGGTTTGAGTAGTAATTGCAAAGAGATATTCATCAGGGAATTGATCTTCAACTGGAGTGTTGTCCTTAATGTTTTGAAGTCTAGATAGGAAATCAGTTACTATATTTGGTTTTCCAGGCATATCTAGAATGGTGATGTTAAATTCTTGTAAAAGCAATAACCATCTTGTGACTCTGCCATTAGTAATTGATTTGTTCATTAAATACCTAATTGCAGAGTGATATGTGTGGACAAAGGTTTCATAGCCTGTTATATAGTGTCTGAATTTATTTATGGCATGAACAACAGCTAAGAACTCTTTTTCAGTTACAGTATAATTCAAATCTGAAGGAGTCAAATTTTTACTTGTATAGTAGATGGCATAAGGAATCAGGTCTTTTTGTCCCAGTACAGCTCCTAAAGCTGTATCTAAGGCATATTTTGAGACGTGAAAAGGTAATTTCTAGTTAGGTCCCCTTAAAATAGGTGCTTCAGAGATTTTTGTTTTCAGGGTTTCAAAGGCTAACTGGCAGTCAAAATTCCAATTGAATTCACAGTCTTTGGTAAGTAGTTTGAAAAGTGGAGATGCTATTTTAGTGAAGTTTTCTATAAATCTTCTATAATATCCTATAAATCCTAGAAAACTCCTAACATCTTTTTGACAACTTGGAACTGATAGTCTAGAGATGACTTCAACCTTTGACTCATCAACTCTAATCCCATCTCCTGAAATATGATGTCCCAAGACAATACCTTCAGTGAACATCATGAAACATTTTTCATGACTTAATGAAAGGTTTTCCTCTTTACATATTTTTAGAAATTTTTCCAAGTTTTCTATGGCTTCTTCAAATTTATTTCCATAGACTGTGAAGTCATCCATGTATACTTCTACACAGTCATATATTAGATCTAAAAAGATTCCCAATACTGCCCTTTGGAATGTTGCAGGTGCATTGCATAATCCAAAAGGTAATAATCGGTAAGCATAGGTACCCCAAGGACAGGTAAATGTGGTTTTATATTGATCCTCAAGTGCAACTTGAATTTGGTTGTAACCACTGAAACCATCCAAAAATGAAAAGTACTTTTTGCCTGCTAATGTATCTAACACTTGATCTATGAAGGGTAAGGGAAAATGGTCTTTAAGAGTAACTTTGTTTAATTATCGGTATTCAATGCATACCCTCCATTTACCATTCTTCTTAGGTACAATCACCAAAGGAGAGACCCACTGATTGTCTGAAATGGGATAAATAAAGTTGACATTTAACAATTTCTGCAATTCTTCTTTAACAATCTCCCTAAGATTTGGATTCATTCTTCTCTGAGGTTGTCTAATTGGTTTACAATTTTCCTCTATATAGATATTATGAGTGCAAGTCTTAGGGTTGATCCCTTTCATGTTAGTGTATTCCCATGCATATGCAGAAGAGTGTCTCTGTAATATTTTGACTAGATTTTTTGTTGAAATTTCTCTAGGTTTTTGTTTATGTTTAAGGTTTTTCCTGGGAATATTTCAATTGTAGAGCTGCTAAATTCTTCCATGGAGTAAAGAGACATCTGTCTTGGTGACAAGAACTCAATGTTAGATTCTTCTTGAAATTGTTCATGTTTAAATTCTGAAGAAGATTCATAATCTTCCAAAGTATTCAGAATCTGACTATCTTCACTAATTTTTGAAATAGTGAAGAGAGGTTGTATATCTTCTTCATCATCAATCCATTGAGTATCATCTAATTTTGTGATTGTTATTGCTGGAGGATACAAGGTGAATTTATTGGTTGAATTTCCATCAAAGATGTACATATCACCAGATCTACAGCTAATGAAAGCATCAGCTGTAGCTAACCAAGGTCTTCCTAATATAATAGGATGTCCTCCTAGATCATTTTTAGGAGTTAGGATCATGAAATCCACAGGATACTCCCAAGAATATAAGGACACTGGAATGTCTTCTAATACCCCATCTGGTTTGATTACAGATCTATCTGCCAATTGTAATAGTGTGGGTGTAAAAAGAAGATTAGGAAGTTTTAGTTTTTCCATGATTTGTCTACTCATGATATTGATTGCTGCTCCTAAATCAATAAGTGTGTTTGGGATTTATGTTCCATTGATATGTATTTTAAAAACTGGATTTCTGGGATCTAGATATTTTGGAATGGAAATCTTCCCCATCATTATGTCTGTTATTTTTCCTACTAGTTGTATTTTCTTTATCTCTTTTATTCTTTTTCCCGTTTTTTTCACACTCAACTCTTTTATTGTTTTTTCTAGAATTTGGATTTCCTTGATGGCTTGTAATAATGGAATCTTGATACAAACATTTCTTAACTCATCTAAGAAATAATAGTTAGGCATCATTATTGTTTTCTCTACACCCCTATCAATTTGTAATCTTTCAGGAAAATGTGGTGTAGTAGTAGATGTTGATGGCTGTTCTAACATAGGAGTTGAAATTTTTGGTTCTTTCTGTTTTTCTTTTCCAATGTTTTGGTCTTGAAGAGAAATGTTTTCGTCAAAACTTTTATTTACCTGTAGAGAATCTTCCTCAGAATTGTTATGTTCTTGTATAACTACAAAAGGTTTATTTCTTTTAAGTATTCTTCCAGACCTAAGTTGAACATCATTAAGGTCTAACGGAGTAATCAAATAGGTTGGAAATTGTTGACCTTCTATCATATATGTATTCTAAGGGCTTTTATTGTTGGGGTTTGGTATTGGCTGGGTAGGCAACTGATTTTCTTTTTGAGGAAATGGTAATGGAAGTGGTGAATTTTGATTTTGGTTTTGATGTTGTGGATTCCGCTGAGGATTTTGTTGAGGAAAAAAGTTTGAATATGTTGGATATGAGGGATAAGAAGGTGGATATTGATAATACTGGGATAACCTTCCATAAATTTTTTTTACTCCTTGAGCCCAAGGTTGAGATTGATTTTAAAATTGGGGCCAAGGTTGCTGCCAAGAGTTCCAATTAGGTGAGGGTTGATTGTACATTTGATTACTAAACCCTTGTGTTTGAGGTCCCTGCCAAGGTCTTTTGGAGGAAAAATTAAGAGATTCTGTGGAATTTGTGGTTGTTTCTTCTTGAAAGACAACTTTAAGGCCAGGGATTGAGGGAGAATGCTTGGTCTCATGTTTTTCACAAAAAATTGCACAAGTCTCTATTACGTTTGCATCCAAAGGACACTCTCTTAAGGCATGATTCTTTCTACATTTGGGACAAAATATTGCTAAGGCATCCGTTTCATCTTTCTGCTTGTTTTGTAACTTAAGGGTGTCTATTTGCTCACTAAGACTCCCTAGAATGTCAGTTTTGAATTCATCAAACATATTACCTATCTTTGCCCTACTTACTGTTCCAGCTGCAGATTTAATTGCCCTTGCAAGAGTAGAGTCTCTTGGTCCTTTGAGAATCTTAGATTTTCCTCTTGAAATATTAATACATATTTCTGCTATATCAGGTAATGAAAGTTGAGATATATCTCCTTTCCTCATCATATTAAGAATATCTATCCATTTATCCCTAATTGTCTTCAACAAAATAGCTTTCAAAGTATCTTGGTCTAAGTTTTCCATTTTTTCCCTCTTGATGTTATAATTGAATCTTTCCAACAAATCTTCCAGATTTTCATCCTCTTTTTGCATCATTTTGAACACTTCCTCCTTTTGGTTGACTAGTATACAGTAATCCAAATATCTGTCTAGAAATGCTTTCCTCATTTCATCCCATGTCCTAATAGACCTAGTGATTAAACTCATAAACCATTTTAATGCTGCTCCTTTCAATGTTGAAGGGAACAGTTTAAGTTTTTGAGCATCTTGTAGGTAATCATAGGTTCTACATAGAACTTCGAATTCAAATAAGAAGGTCTCAGGATACTCACTTCTTAGTCCATGAAAGTTTGGAAGAACAGAGGGTGAGATATTTTTCATAGTTGCATTAGTATCTTCATATATTATAGGGAATCCAAAAGGACTTCTAGTTTCCCTTCTACCTCTTCCTCCTTCTGCATTTCCTCTTCCTCTACCTTCTTCTGTACCTCTACCTCTTCCTCTACCTCCTCCAAATAGTGTATGTTCTCCATTAAAGACTTATCCTTCCCCTTCTTCTGCCATGATAGAATCCTTTGAACTGATATAGGGTTCAGTTGGAAGAGATAGTTGTTCTACTGGTTCTTCTATCAAGGGTATATTGAAGAAATAGTTCTCTTCTTCCTCTTCACTAGGGATTTGTAATTCTTCTGCTGGAATATATTCCCCTATGGAAGTGAAAAAGGTTATCCCTTCTGTAGGAGTCCTTGGATCTTCTTCCTCTAGAATTGCTTTAGTGGATGAAGTGGAGGATCTTCCTGATGGGATATTTGATCTTGAGACTTCTAGAAGCCTATGACCAGTATAGTATGGAATGTGGGTTTGAATTGGGGGTGTGTTGCTTCTTGTTCTTGGTGTAATAAGTGGAGTTGTGGAATTAAGCTTCTGCCTCTTACAAATATACCCCTAGAATCTCTCTCTCTATGCATATCATTATTTTTGAGAAATAGGAAATAAGGCTACCTAGTTACAACTCCCCAACAACGGCGCAAAAATGTTTAGTCAATTTAGTGTTCCTAAATTGATAGCATAAATGATCAACTAGGGCTAGTAAACTGATGAGGTTTATTTGCAATATATGTGCCTAAATATCCTTTTTCTTATTTCATTGTTTTCAGTATTTTATTGATGTTTTTGGGTTTTGTTATGTTTGAGTTTTAGTATGCTACTTATGCTCAAGAGATGAAGTTAAATCTATGTCAAAAAGGAAAGAAAAGGAAACCTTAGACTTAAAACTGAGTTTAGTTGCAAATTCTGTCTCTAATTAGAAAAATGGTGAAAAACAAAGTATCCTAATCCATAGATGTTATAGCTCGCAAATGAACATTTAGGAAAATGAAAGGTAGCTCAAAACGCTACAATTTAATCTGATCCATTTAGTTAGAGGTTTGTTGGAATAGTTTGTGAAAGAGATTAAACTCCAATGTGATGAGGATCTTCCTAAAAAAAAAGCAACTTAGAACATTATAGTGAAATCTTATTCATATGATAGAGGTGTTTTGGAATAGCTTGAGAAAAAGATTGCTATAATGTAATAAGGATCTCCTATGGAATGTTTGAAACAACTTATGACATTACAATCTCGTTCATCAATTAGAGATTTATTGGAAGAGTTTATTGAAGGAGATTAGACATAATGTGATAAGGATATTCTAAAAAACAATCAAGAAGTAACCCACAGTATTACAACTAAGTCTTATTCGTGATTTAGAGATTTATTGGAATAACTTGAGAAGAAGACTGTTTGTAATAGTATGAGGATCTTCTATCTAATTGTAGAACATGAAATGCTAATAACTCAACATAGTACAACCAAATATCATTCATATAGTAGTGATATATTGTAAAAGCTTGAGAAAGAGAATGGCTATAGGATAATGAGGATCCTCTTAATCTAGATGAAAAAAACCAAAGTGCTAGTAACTCATAACATTACAATTAAATCCATTCATTTAATAGAGATATATTGGAAAAGCTTGAGACAAGACTAACTATAATATCATGAGGATATTTTATATAAGCAAATAACATGAAACATAATGCTAAAACAAGAAAGCGGTTTAAGCAAAGAAATATAACAAAACTGATTGAAAACTGCTTATCTAGAAAACATGTAAGGCTTCCTTGAATAGCAGGGGCCCTCTGCTATCAATTTAGCATTAATTATTCAACTCCTCAAGGTTGTATTTAGAAAAGCATCAAAGTTTACTCCTTCTATTATCAAAATTCTTCGAAAACAGAGTATCACAGGAATGATAAAATATGTGCCCAACTTGTTCCTCTCGGATTTACCAAGCTGAATTTATATGCAATTACATAACTAATATTGAATAAAAGTAGGTCCAGGTGTAGTTTTAAAGTTAAAATCAAAATAGAACTCTTTTAGGATTCCTGATTTGCTGTGAAGCAAATCAGGAGTCCTGATTCCTGTAGAAGACAACTTGCTTGAATTTTTCTTTGACCACGTACATAGGCACATCCAGATTTTGATTCAGTATTCGTGGAAGGGAAAAAATGATGTAGGAAATATTTGGAACCTTCCTATGTGTGCCTTTCCTCCAGATGACACCTGTAACATATGTAAACACCAAAACAACTACATAACACTGAACTAGCTACAGAATGACTTTTTTCTGTAGCTAAAACTATTCAAAAACCATTAAGACAACAAAATCACAAAAGTACAATAAGTTAGTCATTTTATGCAACCTTTAAGTAATCTTAGTCATTCTCATTGAGTTTTAGGTTTATGAAAGGATAAAGGAATGATGAAATGAAGTAAATTTTGGCAAAAGAGAAGACAATTTCAGGGCTCAACATTAGGTCCCCATATTACTAGTGTAGTCCCTTATTTTTATTAGTGTAACCCCCATATTGTTATTATTATTCGCTTACATTATTATTGTTAGGTCAGATAGGATTATATTGTGACCCCATGGACCTCTATATATAGAAGGAGGTTTTGTCATTTGTATCATCCAAGAATTTTTCATTTATGTAATGTATTGGAGGTTGCCCCCTCGAAGTGGTTGATTTCTAAGGTGTTGATCTCTCTTCTATTCTATTTTTGGAGCTGGTTTCATAACAATTTCCTTATTATAAATCAGAGGTGTTAGTTTTACTATTGGCCAATGGATGTAAATTCTGAGTCTTTTGTTATTTAGTCTTCATGCTTACTATGTCTTACATGGTTGGATACTTATATTCCAAGGTCAGCCTTTTTGGAGGACATATGGTATCAATGTAAAAATTATATTTATTAATAGAAATATTTTATACTGGATTACAAAAAAAGGATAGTAGGGAACTATCATCTCCCTCTTAATTCTAACATGCTTGCAGAAAGAATCAATTCCTTATATACATATTCTCCTCCATTGTCAACATATTCTTGATCCTTTTTCTTGTAGCATTCTAAACATGTGCTTTGAATTCAAGAAACTTCTTAAATGCTTAATCCTTGGATTTCAAGAGACACATCCATGTCTTACGAGAGTAATCATCAATAAAAGAGACATAATACAAATTTCCACCCAAGGTCTTGTCATACATAGTCCCACAAACATCAAAGTGCAAAAGATCCAAGATTACTTTGGATCTACTATTGCTGCTAGTACATATTCCTTCAAGATTTTTCCTAAAGGCACATACCTTGCAAACTCAATCATGCTCAATCTTAATTTTAGGTACGCCTTTGATAGACAATGCTTTATAATGACCATGAGCGTACCTTTGATGCCATGGTTTACAAATATCAGTGATGTTGTGTAGCAAGGCTTGAATAGAATGTTCAAGGAGATGATATATGCCTCCAATTTGCACACCAATGACCTTGGCAGATTCAAAGGAGGCATCCATCCATACTAGAACTTGTCCATCAAAAAAATAAATTCTATATCTTTTGTCTTCAAGAGTTGAAATAGACAGAAAATTCTTCTTCAAACCAGGAACATATAAAATTCTATTAATTAATACATTACCTCCTTATTCCAATTGGAAGGTTGATGAACCAATGCCCTTAACTTCATATTTTCCATTGTCTCTAAGTTCAACCCTTTGAGAAATATTCTTTTCTACCAATTCAGAGAGATGTTGATGACTCGAGTCATGTGCCTATAGGCACCATAGTCCACCAAACATTTTTCATGATGAACTACAATGGAACCTGTAAACGCATAATAAAATGAGTATTCATCATCATAATCATTCTTTTCATGCATTTTCTTATGATAGGATTCACCAAAGTCAACTGTGTAATCATGATGCGTCACTTTCCTCGTTCGATCTCCATTTGATAGTCATCCCTTTGATTCCTGTGAGGACAATTAATTTGATAGTGACCATATGCTTGGAAACGATAACATGTAACATTTGTAAAATCTTTTCTATATCTTCTATCTTGAGAGGGAGGAGGAGGTCCTCTTTGTGGACCAAGTTCCCTTCTTGGTGTAGATCTCATAGCAGGTCTTGAATTGGGCCTTGTACCATATCTTCTTTGAAATATTCCAAAGTTAATTATTCTTCTGTTGCTCTTAGAATGAGCTGTACAAGCTTCTTCACTTGGATCTTCAATCTGGTCTCTAGAAAGGAGTCTTGATTCTTATTGAGTGCAAGAGAACCATAGAGTATCAAAATTAGGTGCATTTTATCTTCCGCAAATGCTTTCTATAAAAGGATCCCACAGTCTATGAAAACGACCCAAAGACAAAACAACGAATTCTTCGTCAGATACTTCTTCATTAGTGGCTTTGAGTTTATCACATATTTGAGAAATTCTAATGAAGTATGATGCCATAGTATCATTCTTTTTCATCTTGATATTCTGAATTTGACCCCTTAAACTTATAGATTTATTGATGTTGTTGATAGTGTACAATCTAGTAATGGCATCATACATCTCCTTAGAAGTTTGGTGATTAGCAATACAAGGAATTATATTATCATTAACATATTCTATAATGGTGCTTATTTCCAAGATGCCATCTTTTTGAAATTTGTCTTTTCCTTCTTGATCAACTATTTCATTAACTTGTCCTGTAACAATGCCCATGGCCTTGTGCCTTGGAAGTACTAGGTCAATCCTAGCCTTCCATGTCGTGTAATTAGTAGCTCCTTCAAGCTTGTTCTTTGTCTTCATGAAGGAATTTATGATGAATATTATGAAGATAACCAACCAAAACAAAAAAGATGAAGAATCCCAAAGCTCTTCAAGATGCTCTCAATGCTCTTCAAGGTGACTCACAACTCTTTCCCTTCACCAAAGCTCTGATACCATGTTCATTTTCTAGTGCAATCAAGACTAGTACAATTTTTCAAAATTGATAACTGCTTCCATTGATACAAATAATATTCTTAGGGAATTCCAATCATTAAGCAGTTATACATGAAAAACTTCAACCATTCACTTTCATCAATAGTGTTGGAAAATGGCAAGTGACAACTATTATTCTGATTTTCCTTTAACCTTGATATTTTCTTGTGAATCCTAGTTGTCTTCTTCATTTATTTAGTTAGATATTTTCATAAAACAATATCAAGAATAGTAACAACAACAATAGAAGACACAAATATTAAGCTGTCAGTTATGGAAAAACCCCTCCAGGAGGAAAACCTGAAAATTTTCTCTTCTTATAATTTTCTTCAAATGAGATACAAATACCCAAACCCTATACCAAGTCCTTCTCCAAGTACCAATTCATCCTTTCTTCAATTCATTCCTTGATTATGCACCAAACTGCTATACACTACAACTTCGGTCTGTCAGCTTTGATATTGCCACTTAGCCTACAATTTCGACCCTGCAATTTCGGTCTTGCATCTTCCAAGGAAACCCTAGATAAATCTCCTCTTGAGACCTTCTTGGAGAAAGATAGCTCCTCCTAAGGTTAACGAGGTCTAGATCGAGTATCCTTCCTTCCAGCTACAAGATGCTACACCTCATCCTACTGTAATTTGGCCTCTTTTTGCAGTCTGGAAACCTTAGAATTTCGCACGTGTGAGAGAGAGAGAGAGCCCAAAACAAGATATTTTCATCCTTCTTCCTTCTCCTAGACCTTCACTCTCCTTTTCTACTTCTCCCAGCTATAGATAGAACTTTTTCTTGATATATCCAACTTATGAAGTGAGTGAGTCACAAATGAGGTTGAACAACTTCTTTAGATAACCTTCTCAAGGGGCTGAATTTCATCTTTTAGGCCGACCTGTAACTGATAGGGTCAAATTTTACTTTTGGAGTTTCTCAGACTTTCTAGACTCAAAATAATTATTTTTTACAATTCATTTTTCCTTGAAGAGTCTTATAAAGATGATATTGACTCATTTGACTTATGAAAATTAATCCTAAGACCTAAAAAACCCTAGAAGCATGAAGAACATGTTTTTACCTAGAAGAGCATCAATAATGAGCATGAAATACTTTTTTTCATTGGTATAACCCACGAGGATTTGAACTTCAAATCTCATGATTTACATATTACTTCATAAAAAGGTGATTTCCAATTGAGTTACACCCTTGGGTCGAAACCCATGCTTTAATAATAATATTTTTTTCTTTTATTTACTTATTTGTTACATATGATACATATTGAAATGAGTACAACAACAATCATGTAGATTGAAGCTAGTTACATTTCTCAACACTCCCTCTTTGCTAGGGATGTATTCATAATTGTAAAACCAATACAACATCATATCTCAAAATGAAGGGTTCTCACAAGAAGAGTCAGATTGATAAGCCATAATGTAAGCACCATCATCATGACCACCAATGTCTTTGAGGCCTAACCAGACAAGCTATTCTTTAATCAAAATCATTATGCTGGGAGGCTTTATGCATGATACCACACTACCTCTACAAGGTACATACCCCATCTGGATTTATACAAGGTATCTCCTTTTAGGACTATTATTACCTTGTATCTCTAATCCTGAGTGCTCAAAGAATATCGGTCCCCTTTGACCACTCTTCTCTTGTATACCTTCCACCTCCTCAAAGAGTGTCAAAACCTTTCCTTTCTTGGATGTCTTATCCTCAAGGAAACCACAAATTCTTATCCAATCCTTCATCATTCTCTCTTCATCACATAAATAGGATAATGCTCATGTGATGTCCAAGATAAATCCCTCTCAACTAGAAAGGAAATCCCTATTCTCCTTTAATATTGAGAATAGAACCTTGCTTCAATACAAGGAGACTCCTTTACTCCCTTTTCAAAATTAGAGGATATCTAGAATTCATTTCTATTTGGGAAGTCATCATCGCAATCCTTACAACTTTTATTCATAAGAGTATCAACTACTAGGTCTTCATAGTTTCCAAAATCCATCTTTCCTCTACATCATCGAGTTTTTTTCATTCAAGGTATCATGGAGCCACCTTCTCTCTTCAATATTATGACAAGTTCCATGCCAATATTCTTGCTCATCATTTTCTTCTTTGATATGAAGGCATTGCATTGAGCCTTCCTAAACTTCAAGATGATCATAGTTTTTTTTGGAAAGTGATCCTCCTTTGACCTTCATGTTATCTTCTCACACTGCTACCTTTTAATCCCAAGATGTTTGTCTCTTGACTTCATAGGTGTCAGTTGTTGAGAAATCAATGCAAGTATATTAGGGTTTGATTCCTCGTTCTTGATAATTACTTGTGAATTATGTTGGCTTCTTTATTATATTATCTTTCATCAAGAAACTAGCAAATTTTGTGTGTATGAAGATCACAAGAACACAAGACACAAGATGTAGGAACTATGCCAGTGAAAAACCTCTCTAGGGGAAAACCCAATCAAAATTCTCTTCCCTCAATAGTTTTCTTTGAGACTCTTCACCCTAGACATAGACCAAAAATTTCCTCCACACCAAGCCAACCTTTCCAGATCTCCGACCCTATAGCAGTATCTTGAACCCAAAAAATTCGAATATGCAACAACTTCCGACACCAGGAAGCAACTGGAAACAACAACACAAAAAGGCTTTGATCTCCCAAACTAGGGCATGAAATAGAGAGAGAGTAGTACCAAAACTTCAATTTTCTTCTTCTATTTGAATTTTCACTCAATTTGCACTTATTTTGGCTTCCTTGACCCACTTCACACTTTTTTCGGCTTCCTTAGAGATATCAAACTTGCTTGAGATGAGATGCTCCGAATGAATTTGATCTCCTTCCTTTTATAGGCTCCAGGTTAGGTCGAATTGGTCTCCTTTAGGATGACTTGGTGTGGAGGTGAGATAATTCATATTTGAATCGATAATAAATTTTTTTGCATGATTCAAAAGCCTAATAAGGGTCTCTTTAAATGTACAATGACTCTATTAACTCATTATTAATACTAGGATTCCACAATGGATACTTTTACTAATATAATGATGACCCAAGCATGAAACCCATGCTTTAATAAGTCATTGTTACAATAATAAAAATTATTTTCTTTGTTATTTTGACAAGTACGTTACATAATGACTCGAATATATTTTATGAAGACTGAACCTAGTTACATTCTTCAACACTCCATCTTAACTAGGGAGGTATTCATAATATACAAATACAATGGAAGATCTCAAACGATATGAACTATGAAGAGTTTAGGCACCGCAATGCCATGGGATAGATTGTAATATTCCTAATTAGAGATAGCTAGCTAGGCATGACTGGAAAACACATTTTCCAGTAATGGCAGCTATAGGATTCGAAACTAGGACCTGGATCCCTTATATCTATGCATCTAAGACCTGAATCCAAGAGGAGGCTCCAAATAAATCCTTCTAGAGTGGTTAAACAGATCTCCCACTACTGGATGTCCTCAGAAAGTGCCTAATGAGGGACTGCAACAAATGTATGAACATACAATAGATCAACATCGTTATTTTATGAGCTGTGAGACAAGAAGATATACATATAGCCAACAATGATGTTATAGCAGTAAAAAGAGTACAAGTTCTTGAGGAAACATCCACTCAAAAAAGGTAATGCAAGCCTCAACAAGACATGTACATGAAAATAGAAGAACACTGCTATTTCTGCATAAACCCAGGCTAAGAGGACGTAGTTTATAGAAGGTACTGCTCCATATTACATGATAACTGAAATATATGACAAGATATGGCTCAAATACACTAGGGGAGAAAATCTCTAACCCTTAGAAGCAATAATACATCAATCCTCCAAAGGATTGGCGGAAATACACAAAATGGAAAAAATGTCGGAGTTATTGAGCAGCAACTGCAACTCAAATATGGATCTGAATAGAGAAGGCTGAAGATGATGGGAAATCTGAAGTAAACCTCCTCCAATGGATCTCCAAAGTGGAAGGGTGATCCTTACACTTGAGATCTCACCCTCCAAACAACACTGCAAGCCCTCACTGCAAGTGCTCTATGAAAATAACGCAGTCTAAGAGGGTAACTGTGTTGTAGGTGGAATAGACTGAGTTGGCCAAGTGCCAAGATCTGCAAATAAGCTCCAAAGCTTCCAAAATAATCCTCCAAAGGAAAGAGAGAGTCTCCCTCTGAAAAACAAGCAATGGAAGAGGTGTTGTGACTTCTCATTGCAACACCCTGCAACACAGAATTATGATGCTGCAACAATAACATTGTCCTGGAGGAGGATGCTTGGCCTCAAGCCTAGATGTGAGACAAATTAGCACAACTCCTTCAAGAGGGTTCTCAAGAAATGAGGAGGAATCCTAAATAGGAATTCCCCGGAAATTCTTGCTAAATAGCAAAAGAATGCACAATGTCTGAATAGACATGAAATGAATAATACAAGCATGAGAAACAATGGTTGCCTTGCCCTCCTTTTAAACAATGTGAGCTCCCTCTCCATGGGTCCCACTATATTAGGGTTTCTTCCATAAAGGAATATTCCCTCTATCTCTGCGCTGTCCCATGTAGTGCTTTCCATCTCATACCCTGCGCTGTTTGACTTGGTCAAACTTAACCAAGCCTCTTTGCAAATGTCTTCTTCCACACATGAGGGTGTGAAATCTAGTTCCAAGGCTGAACCCCTTTCATACTAGAGGGATTTTATCCATGCTTTTATTTTCATTGGGCCTCCTTACCCAATTATTCAACTTATAAGTGAAATTATCAAAATATAATGTTCCAATTTATTAAAGGAAAAATTTGGAACATTACAGTCCTCCCCTCCCAAATGTTGCTTGTCCCCAAGAAACTGCAAGGATAGAACTGGAAAGTCTCCACTCAAGACATGGAGTCTGAAATTTGATGAGGAAAATCTTCCCCATGTGGATCCTCCATCCCCAAGCAATCATCCAAACAAAATAAGCCACCTCCCAACAAGGCAACTCCTGAAAATCTCCTTCCACCTCAAGCTCCATAAATGAAGGTGGGATGAAAATATGAACATGGAAAGTATTATAACCTACCCCAAGTTTTCCTTCTCTCCACTTATGATAAGTGTATCTTATGTGCTGATCCTGGGCTGCAAAAGTGTTTCCCTTAAATGGAAAAGTGAAGAACAATCCTCCAAAGAGTTCTCCTCCAACAATGAAGAACAAACTGGCCCAAAATATTCCATCCATGATGAATATGACATGATCATCATAGAACATCCTAATGAGAGGTTTGCTGCAAGTTTTACATAATGATGCATGATACAAACAATATCTTAGAAGGATATAGTGTAGTATCATCCACTGCAACATCAGAAAGTAGGATGGCAAGTGAGGTACAAAATCCATCACATCTACTAATGGATAGTAAATGGCTGAATGTTTCAATAGTACATGATCCAATAATTTCCCATGGCTATACAATGGATGAATAACGATCTCATGGCCCACCTCAAAAGAGAGTAAACATGTGGTTGTGGTGACCATATCTCCTCCCATGCTCCCATTAGAACATGTAATGCAGAAAATGTAGGAATTCCCCCCACTCAAGGACACATCCAACTCATGTGTCTTTCTTATAATCATGCTTCTCATAAAAATCTGATTCATATCAGAAAATGAAGTCATGATCATCAAAAAAATGAAGAAAATGCTGAAGGTTTCATGTGGTGCAAGGAGGTACCAATAGTTTCTCCAATAGTGACAGTGCAGTTTCCAAACTACTGCTTCAGAAAATTACATGGCAAGTTGTTTTGTATTACATGGGTGGTTATGTATGTCATGATATCTACTGATATATAGCAAATGGCTGAGTATATCAACTGATCATACATGAAAGAAAACACTTTCCCAAGGCCATATAAAAGATGGTTGTCTCCATCATACAAATTGGCCCAATTTTGTCCATGGAGCCCAATGAAAAACTTGCCCTTTTGTGGAGCAATGCACTGAATATGAATGGTAAGAGCATCGAAATGTTGTGTTAGATAATCCATGGGTGAAAAAACAATATTCTTACCATATGTTGGAAGCAATATTATGAATGATCCCTCCATAGTAGTATGGCACATTCCCTGGAAGAGAATTGAACCATATGTTGCATAAAGATCACCCTCCTTATACTTGGAAATCCAAGTCAGGAACATCATAGCAAGTGAGGTCATACCAATGTAATAGATGTATCCATCCACTACTCCATCAATCTCATCTCCTCTTCGTCTTCCAAGTGCATCAAGTTTGAAGTGATCCTGGGGAAACTCCATCAATAACCCCCAGCTCTCAAATGACAACGTTGTTGGCTCTTGCAAACAATATCTGGCCATCTCATAGCTCCATTCTTTGACATGCTCCTTGTCAAAGATATCTCCCATAATGCTGCAAAACATAAGAAGTTCCTCCCATGGTGGAAGTACCTCTCTATCATCAAAAGCCAAGGAGGTAATGCCATCTCCTCCTCCTACAACATCATGCAAAGTGTGAGAGCAAATTTGCTCTTGCTCTCCCCAGAACAAGCAAAGCAAAAAAATGTTTTGCTGCCTCCCTATACTTCCATCATACAACTCATGTGATGAAGACACAATGAATGATATGAGTATCACATCAACACCATGCATCCATACTCTATGCTGCTCAAAGATGAAAGTATCCTGCTACATACCCTTAGAAAGAGGATGATGACCAAACTCTTTCAAGAGCAACCAGCACAGCCAAGCCTCCTGCTGCCCGATATCATAAATATGCAAGTAGCTCTCTAGCTTCTTGCTCTCCATCCAAACCCACTCAACCAATTTTGGATGTCTCCTTCCATCCTTCATCTTGGTACTCCTCCCATGAGGACTTATTCATTTTCCTTAATTCTCACAAATCTTCCAAAAAATACTGCGCGTACCCTGATGATGGGCTCACTTAAGAAGTTCAAACTCATAAGAGATTATTCCTCTATTTTCCTCTATTTTGAAAATTATAGAACTCTTTTATAATCTTGTCACATTCCTCTTGCATTTTTTTAATATCAAATTTATTATATATGACTAGATAATATATTGTTTCCATAAATAGTTCGAGGGAAAGGTTTTTAATAACATTTCCTATATAAACTCAAAGCGGGTAGATTCTTACTTGATGATTTTACATAGCACAAAACTATGCATTATATGTATCTATACATGTAATATTCTGTTGCGCTACAATGTCCACTAACCACTCCTTCCATTACGTTATGCACATTTCGAATTAATTCATAGCATTATGACTTATCATAAGTTACCAGTCTAATTTCTAATCTGTCTTTGGATTAACGTTGAATATTGTTGCGTTCTTATGTGAAATCATCCGTCCAACATTTTCTCAATGTCTCATAGTTTCATATGACCAAACATTAGATTTACTTATAAATGTAATTATACATAACGTTATGACCTAAGGTTCCATGGAAATTCTAAAATTCCACATGTCATGTGAAGGAGGGCTAGCGTTATGTTTTGTCACTTGACATGTGTTTGATCCTTATCGTCACTTCTTAGGGTTTCTTTCTAATTGGACGGCCGTGATGTGAGAAAGATGGTTGAGGTAACCAACCCCTCCCCTACGTGGCAACAAAAACTCATTTGGGATTTTTGTTTTCTATGGAACGGCTTTGCAAATTTTATATCAAATTTTAAAATGTTTTTGGATTAATAACATCATTAAGGATTTGGAGTACCTGCCCGTAACCACGAGGTAAATTGATTTATTTTTATTTTTATTTTTAAAGCAGCCCTCGACTGGTAGATTTTTTATGGTTTCCTTTCTTTACTAATCTCAACTTTTGGCTTCTTTTCAGTATATTTTCAATTGGTTCGTCGACGACCTCTGAAGGTAATATATCTTTTCCTTGTTCCCTTCAATATCCTTTCCTATCTTGCTTCAACACAAGTCTAGATATGCATACATTTATTGTCGTCTTGATGTTGCAGGTAAAATTTCCAATGAAGTCATTGCTTCTTTCCATCCTCCTGGCCTCCATAGCACCATGATTTTTTACCTCTTACCCTAATTCCTACAAATTCCTGACTTGGTTCATTTGTCTTGGCTTCAAGATTAAACTATCATTTACAAACAGATCGAGATAACTTGTAGTATTTTTCAATTCTATTCATAGAATATACTTTGTAATGATTATGACTTGAGGGTTAAAAAAGAAAATTGTTCGGCAACGTTGGTTAGGGCAGGTTCGTGACAATGTGTGGCGAGATCTACCATGTTTAATGGTTGGATGTTCCTTAGTTGTCAATGAATTAAAAGACCCATTCGAGGTGTTCAAAATTATTTCCTTTTATTTAGTTCTTATTTAGTTCCAATCTTTAGGGTTTGGAACCATCCATTTAGTAAATATTTCCTTGTTTATCATCAATTTGAGTGTTGTTAAATATCACTTAAATGGTCTTTAACTTCACTAGATTTGTCTCAACAATTATTTAGTAGATTTGCTTCTGGTTTAAGTTTAAGTTTAGCTTGAAGAGCTTGGATTTCAAGTCATTTATTTTGTACAACATTGTTGTGGAGACAATTATTGAAGCATAGAACAAGGAGACCTTGTATTTTTTTTTTTACGGATTTAGTTATGCTTACCGAACTTGTTCCATTGAATTAGTTAGCCTCTTTTTTTATTCAAGATAATTTTCTTAGAGAAATTTGTACCCATTCATTCTATTCTTCATATCATAAGTGTATTGAGTCCAAACTAGTTCCTGCTTACTGGTTCTCGCTGGTTGGCTGAGGAACTAAACTAGTTCAGTATGAATAAACTTTGTCAAATATTTGTTCTTCTTTCTGTTAATTATTATTTAACACCTTGGAGTTGAAACAAGGATTTTTCCTCTTGAATCTACTCTTTCTTCCCTTTTTATGACTTGGGTATGTATAAAGGACAAAGACTGCTTCAAATATAGACCGGGGATTTTTATGACTTGGGTATGTATAAAGGACAAAGACTACTTCAAATATAGACTTCGGTCTATAGTTTGGAATTTAACCTATTTCAAAATAATTTGTAATATTTACGCACTAGTACTTTTACATCTTTCAGATCAGCCTTTTATAATTATTCTGCCACAACCCAGTTTTCCTTCAGAGAAGTTATGTGGTAACCAGTAATTCAGAAAAAAAATTATCATATAATTGCAGTTATAAGAAAACACTTAGTTCTGGAAGTAAATCAAAATACTTATTTGTTTTTGGTTTAGATTGCTAGGGAATTCACAAGGGGAAAACCAGTGCTCCAAACCAATGGGAATGGAAATCAAGTCTGTTCCCCCTGAGCCAGTTTCATTTCCAGAACAGTAGTTGACAGAGAAGTCAGTAGGTCTGTATCATAGAATTCAAGTCTGATTCAGGGATTCACTAACCAACCAACTCAAGAATATCCAATTTGGCAGCATTCTACCCTTCCTCAAAAACGTCTTAACTTTCCTCAACAACGTCTTGTTCAAGGAATCAAATGTTTCCTAGTATACCCTCTTAAATTCCTCAGGTATTTTCCTCACATATACTCTTCCCTTTGTTTCCCCAACTGAGATGATCTATCTCTAGGGCAAGAGTAGCTATCTTTTAACTGTTTGGTAGATGAAACTTTCACTCTGTGACTTTTCCCTATAAATTCCTAGTTACCATAACCAACTTTTAAATAAAATAAAATTTAAACATTAAAATTTCCACTAAGTTTCCACACAGCCTATGATTTGCTGAATTAATATAATAAAAGTAAATAAAATATTTTATTTTCACCTACCTCTTCCCCCTTGAGCGAAACACAATCCTAGGTGTTAAGTGTTGCCTCTTCCCCCTCTAGCGAAACACAATCCTAGGTGTTTCTTGGCCTTCAAAACAGGTTGGAATATGCCTTGCGTGTATGATATTTTGTTCTCATATTTCCAGGTTTCCTCGTGAATCTGAAGTGCTCTACTGCACTCAACCTAGGTTGCCTCTTGAATCTGAAGTGCTCTACTGCACTCAACCTGGTTAAATTCTTGTTTCTGTAGCATACTTTTCCTTTGCCGTGGTTTGACCAAGAATAGTCCATCTAGTTTGACCTACACTCACAATCATGATGATTCTCACAATCACAATGATTGATATTAATTTCCAACAATCATTATTTAAGAACATAAATTTATATATCATTTCCAACTTTATTATAGACATGAGTAATTATTATTTATGTACCCTTGAAAGGGTCATCCTCATGCATCAGGGTGAAAATGTGAAGTTTGGTTACACTTTTTGCCCTTTTTTGAGAAAAAACTTTCATTTTTTTTCAGTTCTTCAACTTTATGCAAGCTAAAACAATTTTTCTGTTTAGAATTTCTTTTTGTGATAAAAATAAAATTTGTCAGAAATTTTGTTAGCTTTCTATTACTTATTTTTTGGATTTTTTTTAGATTTTGAAATGCAATCTTCTCAGGGATCAATTTGATCCCATAAGGACTCAAATAGGTGGTAGGAAAAAACCTCCCATCATGATGTGTATGGCTCAAGAAGTGTCCAACACAAACATGAGAGATGTTATCCATTCGAAGATGTCCTCCATCATCTATCTGCTCCTCCTTGAATCTATGAAGATCCAAGTGTGAGAAGGGAAGATCCTCCTCAAACTATTGAAGAAATTTTCACTCCAGGATGTGTTGAAGTGCACCTCCAATGAATTCTTCCCATGAGGTCTTCTCCTCATGCATGGTCTTCCAAAACCAAAGGGGCCTTGGATTTGCTGCAAGTAGAAGTTTCTCTTTGAGCAGGGGTGTGCTCATTGAGAAAGGGTCATCTAGAAAGGAGAAAGGGTTTCTCAC
Source organism: Pinus albicaulis (assembly GCA_034641835.2). Lineage (NCBI taxonomy): Eukaryota > Viridiplantae > Streptophyta > Pinopsida > Pinales > Pinaceae > Pinus > Pinus albicaulis. The sequence goes on along the minus strand of CM076571.1, from coordinate 840,564,667 downwards.
TTCAAGATGTCTACCATCCATCATTCCATCCTCTATTGCTTCATGAATGAAGCTTTCATGTGAATGCTCCAATGAGGAATGGTTCCTCTCTTATTCCTTACTTCCTTTGCACAGCGCAGTGCAACTCTATTGCTCTAAATCAGTAGCATGCAAAGATGTAGATCCCTTCATACAATGTACTGAAATGGAAATAGATGGATTTTTTGTCGTACCTTGGTGGGATGTAGAAGCAAGAGCTTATTCCTCAACTGTGTTATCCTCCTCCATTGAACATGAAGGCTGCTCCTCCAAGGTTGTACCAGCGCTGGTACAAGTCTCCACCCTTTCAATCTCCTTTCAATCTTCTTCAATACCCTTCATGGTCTGGAAAAGGAGCAGGGAGATCTCCTCTTCTGTCATTCTTCCAAGTGGTGGAGCCATGCTCTTGTTCTCTATGTATAATTCATCTTATTTGTAAGGGTAGGAAGTGCATGGGTATTCCTCTCCTTTTTGAAACCTTCTGTAGGTCTCACTGCAACCTTCTTCTTCTTGAAACCCTCTAGGAGTTTCATTGCATCTTTCTTCTTTTAACTGTTCAACCTCCTTGGAGAGGCTCTTCTTAGATCTGAATATTGATGAGAGTGATCTCATCCTCTCCATCATTCTGGTCTCTGATTCTTCTCTTTAATCCTCTAATAGCTTGATCTCACAGGTTGTGTCAGAGATCATACTCTAATACCATTGTAATATTCCCAATTCGAGACAGCTAGCTAGACATGACTGGAAAACACATTTTCCAGTAATGGCAGCTACAGGATTTGAAACCAGGACCTGGATCCATTATATCTATACATCTAAGACCTGAATCCAAGAGGAGGCTCCAAAGAAATCCTTCTAGAGTGGTTAAACAGATCTCCCACTACTAGATGTCCTCAGAAAGTGCCCGATGAGGGACTGCAACAAATGTATGAACATACAAATAAATCAAAAGCGTTATTTTATGAGCTGTGAGACAAGAAGATATACATATAGCCAAAAATGATGTTATAGCAGTAAAAAGAGTACAAGTTCTTGGGGAAACATCCACTCAAGAAAGGCAATGCAAGCCTCAACAAGACATGTACATGAAAATAGAAGAACACTGCTATTTCTGCATAAACCCAGGCTAAGAGGACGCAATTTATAGAAGGTAATCCTCCATATTACATGATAAATGAAAGATATGACAATATATGTCTCAAATACACTAGGGGAGCAAAGCTCTAACCCTTAGAAGCAATAATACATCAATCCTCCAAAGGATTGGCTGAAATACACAAAATGGAAAAAAATGTTGGAGTTGCTGGGCAGCAGCTGCAACTCAAATATGGAACTGAATAGAGAAGGCTGAAGATGATGGGAAATCTGAAGTAAACCTCCTCCAATGGATCTCCAAAGTGGAAGGTTGATCCTTACACTTGAGATCTTACCCTCCAAACAACACTTCAAGCCCTCACTTGAAGTGCTCTATGAAAATAACGTAGTCTAAGAGGGTAACTGCTTTGTAGTTGGAATATACTGAGTTGGCCAAGTGCCAAGATCTGAAAATAAGCTCCAAAGCTTCCAAAATAATCCTCCAAAGGAAAGAGAGAGTCTCCCTCTAAAAAACAAGCAATGGAAGAGGTGGTGTGACTTCTCACTGCAACACCTTGCAACACAAAATTATGTTGCTGCAGCAATAACGATGTCTTGGAGGATGATGCTTGGCCTCAATCCTAGATGTGAGACAAATTAGTACAACTCCTTCAAGAGGCTTCTCAAGAAACGAGGAGGAATCCTAAACAGGAATTCCCTAGCAATTCTTGCTAAACAACAAAAGAATGCACAATGTCTGAATAGACATGAAATGAATAATACAAGCATGAGAAACAATGGTTGCCTTTCCCTCCTTTTAAACAATGTGAGCTTCCTCTCCATGGGTCCCACTCGATTAGGGTTTCTTCCATAAAGGAATATTCCCTCCTATATCTCTGCGCTACCCCATGTAGTGCTTTCCACCTCATACCCTGTGTTGTTTGACTTGGTCAAACTTAACCAAGCTTCTTTGCAAATGTCTCCTTCCACACATGAGGGTGTGAAATCTAGTTCCAAGGCTGATCCCCTTTCATACTAGAGGGATTTTATCCATGTTTTTATTGTCATTGGGCCTCCTTACCCAATTATTCAACTTTAAGTGAAATTATCAAAATCTAATGTTCCAATTTATTAAGGAAAAATTTGGAACATTACATAGATTCTCGACCAGGGAAATCTATCTAATGGTCTCTCAATGGTTTAGGCATCATAATGCCATGGACAAGATTCCTAACCAAGGAAATCTATCCAAGTGGGACTAAGGTGGACTAAAGCTTTCAGCATGTTTAAGTACCATCAAGCTTACTTACTAACCACCAACCTAGGGATCTAGGTGCACAACCGACCAATGCCACCCTCCCTACTTGGGGACCTAGACATCAATAAAAAGTGTCGGTCAGATTTCCTCCCAAGAAATGATTAACTCGCAAAGCCTCAACTAATCTCTTCCAATTTCTTATCATCAATACAATAAAAAATATCTACTAAACCAGGCATGTTTCTTAGATATTCAAACTTCTTATTAGGAAGACACTTTGTCGGTATGTCTGCTACATGTTCATCTATCGAGACATACTCCAACTTCACGATCCCATCCTGCACCATGTTCCTAATTAAGTGGAACTTATTGTTGATATGCTTCGTCCTAGCATGAAAGAAGAGATATCCAAACATCTTGATACAAATTTTATTGCCACAATTAATCAGAGTAGGACCCAAATACTTCTTGAACAAATATCTCAGAAGATTCCTTAACTAAACAACCTCCTTTGCTACTTCACATGAAGCTACATATTCTGCCTCAACACTACTTAAAGCAACAATACCTTCTTTCTACTCATCCATGAAATCATAGAAGACCCCAGACTGAAACATCCATTTGTAGTGCTTCTTCTATTGGTCTCATTGCCACCCCAATCAGAATCTGTGAAGCCAATTAGCTTGACTTCCTTACTATTGTACTTTAGGTAGTGATATATAGTGCTACGAAGATACCTAAATATGTGTTTGGAAGCTATCCAGTGATCATGATGAGGCTCCAACTAAAACTGGCTAAGAATGCTTAATACAAAACATATATCTAGCCTAGTGTTTACCGGATACATTAGAGAGCCCATGAACTAACGATAGGAGGTAGGATCCATGCAACTTGAGTTAGAACCCCACAACTTCTTAAGATTGGCGATCATAGGAGTAGTCATGGGCTTGGAGTACATCATCCTGAATTTCTACAAAATTTTGATGATGTACTTTCCTTGCCCCAAATATAACTCCACATGTTTCTACCATACTTCTAGACCCAAATAGTAGTGCATTAGTCCTAGATCCTTCGTCTCAAATTCAGCTGCCAAAATATTCTTGCATTCTTGAATTCTTTGCTCCACACCAATGATGAGTATATCATCCACATATAATAGAATAATGATAAACTCATTCTTCACAACTTTGATGTAGATATTTGGATTAGCAATACTCTTCACAAACCTAATTCTTAGGAGATATGCATCCATTCTTGCATATCGTGCCCTAGGAGCTTGCTTCAAGACATATAGGGCCTTTTTGAGTCTAAAAACATGAGATTCCATGTCATTCACTTAAAATCCTTTGGGTTTTTCTATGTATACTTCCTCGTCAATGGTCCTATTCAGAAATGTGGTCTTCACATCCATTTGATGGATATTCCAACCCATTATAGTAGCTAATGAAACCAAAGATCTAATGGTAGTATACCTTGTTGTGGGTGCAAATGTTTCTTCATAATATATGCCTTCCTTTTGAGAGAAACCCCTTGCAACGAATCTCACTTTGTACTTATCTATGCTTCCATCAACAATGTGTTTGATCTTGTAGATATATTTAGATGTGACAACCAATTTGTCACCAGGTCTAGGAACGATATCCCAAACCCCATTCTTCATAATGGATTGATATTCTTCCGGCATCTCCTTCTTCCAAACTTTCTGATGAGCAACTTCTTCAAATGTAGATGGTTCAACTTCAATTAACTTTCTCATATATGCATCATATCCATAATATCTCTTTGGTCTTTCACTTTCTCTAAAGGTTCCTTTCTCAACTTCATGTCCTTCAACATATTCCAAGGTAGATTTTAGACAATTTTTCCTTTTCCTCGTGGTCGAGATGATTACGGGTTTAATAGGCTCACTTGGTCCTTCTTCTTCTTGATTTGTAGTAGGGTTTTCATGGTGTACTTCTTCTTCTTCGAGTATTGAAGTTTCTTTATCATCACAATCAATAGGGATATCCTTTGATTTCTTGTAGGCTTTATTTTCATCAAATATGACATCCTTTCTTACTTCAATATGTCTTCCTTCTTTGATGTAAATTCTATATTCTTTTGAGGAGAGACTATATCCAACGAATATTCCCTTGATGCTTGTAGAATCCAACTTCTTTCGCTTATCCTTTGGAACATGGATGTAGGCAGGGCTTCCAAAGATTCAGAGATGATCCACACTTGGCTTCTTCCATGTGAATATTATTCAGGATTTATATTCTTGAGACTTCTATGAGGAATTATATTTTGAATGTATACGACTGTCATTGCTACTTCTCTCCATAAGAAGTTTGGTAGGTCTTGATCAAGGAGCATTGTTCAAGTGCCTTCTTAACCTGTTGGAGAAAATCAAATTTGTCATAGGAAATGATAATAGTAAGGGATTACACGTTGACCTATTATTTCTTTCAGCAACTCCATTTTTTTCGGGATAGTAGGGACCAATAAGCTACCTCTTAATTCTTGCTTCCTTACAATATATAATCAATTCCTTAGAATTTTATTCCCCACAATTGTCGGTTCTTAGAGTCTTTATCTTTCTTTCGGTTAGGGTTTCAACTTCAAATCGAAACTCCTTGAAATTCTCAAATACTTCATCCTTTGTCTTAAGAAGGTAGATCCATTTATTTCTAGAATGGTCATCTATAAATGTTACATAGTAGATATGACTTGCAAGTGATTTGTTAGACATGTCACCACACACATCAAAGTGAATGAGGTCTAATATTTCTTTAGACCTAGTTTCACTTTTCAGAAATGGATTTCTTGTATGTTTTCCCAAGGAGCATCCCTTGCACACATCTTCATGATCTTCCTTGATACTGGGGATGCCATGAACCAATTGATTAAGAGTAGGGATAACCTTGTAATGTAGATGACCATATCTCCTATGGCATAGCTCAATGGGACTAATTTCCATATGAACCAAATATTGAGGAGGTGGTGTGATGACTCTATATAATCTTCCTACACAAACTCCAATAAACATAGCTTTATCAATGCAGAGTCTTTTCCCCAAACCAATACTTTTCCATCAACAAAAGAAAACCTATCCCATTTATCTTCTAAATAAGAAATATAAATAAAATTCTTTTTAAAACCTGGAACATATAGTATATTGTTGAGATGCAACTTTGATCCATTTTCCAACTTCAATGATGTTGATCCCAGGCCTCTAACAACATAGCTTTTGTTATCAACCAATTTCACTACATGAGAAGATGGTTCCTTTGATAGTGTATGAAGTTTCTTACTTTCTCTTGTAATGTGCCTTGATGTCTACTATCAATGATCCATGCATTTTCATCACTAAGAGAACCTGTAAGAGCAACCAAGAACCCTTGATTTTTGGCCTTGTTGAATAAGTAGTGGATGAATTTCTTGATCCAAATTCTAGCAAGTTCAATACCCATTCTCATATAGCTTATTAAAGAGGTAGAATGCATCTCCAATTATTTTGAGCCAACAAAGTGATATTCAACCTTTCCTGATGTTAGTATGAATCTTAATTGCAAGTGTACGAAAAAAGAACACTTTAGCTGTACATAACAAACAACCCTAACAGAAAATATGGTTGCCAATATCTTCAGATCTGCAATTAGGTGATCAAGATAAATGCTGCAAAAATCTAGATATATGCATTAAAAGACATTAAGCAGTAAATAAAACGAGATTTACTCCATGCATCCAATAGACAAGATAAGAATATGTTGAATGAATTTTATATTAAGGGCACCTGGGAGGAAAACATAGAAGGATGCTACCAGTTCTCCTCAATGGGATGGGTTCTTATAAGTCCTCAGCACTTCAGATCTAAAATTCATCTCTCTTGATGGTGTAGAAAACCTAGAAAAAAAATGGAACTCAAAGGGAGCTCACAAGCAAAAAGATAGAAAAATATGACAATGATGGTGGATCAAAGTCAGACCAAAAGTATAGATCCAGAGTGATCTTTAGGCAACAAAATGTGGTGAATGAATGGAAAAACCCTTCTATTTATAGCAAAATATTGAATTAGTCTAGATATTGGTGCATAATTAAAATATTATTAACCAAATCAAGAACCAAATTTTATGGAATATTTTATTATATTTGTTGGAGGGAAAAATAATTTGACTTGGGTCAAATCCCTTTATTTGTAAATAATAAAAAAATAAATGATTTATTTATCATTTTAAGGATGTGATTGAGTAATAATCAAATAAATAATGATTTATTTAATTATTAATGGATGATTTAGTCAAATTTAACAAGGAATAATATTTCAATAAGGTTTAAATAATTATTACTAGAAAATAATAAAATAAATAATAATTTATCAAATTAATTTTCTTGTTTTGGGTTAAATATGACCAGGAATATTAATTAAATTGTTGTTTAACTAATTATTCCTTGAGGAAAATCAAACAAATGTGGATTTATTTAATATTTCCTCACAGGGTTTCCTGTTTAGACCCTAAACAACTTAATAAAGGTGTTTTACTAAGTTATTTTTCATAGTTATGACCAGGAATATTAATTAAATTGTTGTTTAACTAATTATTCCTTGAGGAAAATCAAACAAATGTGGATTTATTTAATATTTCCTCACAGGGTTTCCTGTTTAGACCCTAAACAACTTAATAAAGGTGTTTTACTAAGTTATTTTTCATAGTGAAAGCAATTTTAAAAATTGGTCTTACATGGTGTACTTAGGTCCATCTAATAGTAATAGGTTAGATGGCCAAAAAATGGTGTAACAGATTTCCTCCTAGTGTGCAAGCATTAGAATCTAATCGTATGACCGAAGTACGTTGTAAGAACTCAATCACTAGACACCGAAGGGGAAGTCAAAGAGAGAGAAATATAAGGTATACTGAAGCGCTAAAGGAATAGACCTTGAGGAGGCAAGACTTTTAGGTCCGAGAAGTCTCTTTTATGAGTGAGTACCTGTGCTATAGGCGGCGGGGGAGGCATACCTATGCCCGTCAAGACAAAGTACAAAGAATAATGCATCCAGTAAACAAGGCACTAAACAACATAGTACATGATGGTATAAACATGAGCCAGGTAAAAACATGATAATGAATCCCACATACATAATGTGCCTAGGATAACAACTAGGACTTATACAATAATATCTGAGTACATGAGATACAAATACAACCCAAATGCCCCTGTAAATAGGAAAGGACTCTGAAAATTTGACTGATACATGCAAAAAAAAGGCGTTGCAAGCGGTTGAGGTTGACATCATCAAATATAGGGAGCTGCATCAAAGGCTGTAATGAAGAGGTTATTCGGGCATGTTGGGGGCTACCTATAGGGCCACCCCCTCATGAGGTCTGAAAACATCTCACACACACCCGGGAATCACTGATATCAGCTGCTGCATCACTGAACCATCAAGTATACAGATCTCGATCACGCTGAAAGGAGCTGGAGCTGAGAAACAATCAAGTCAAAGGGTGATCCAGGTGGATATCGGTGGCCACCCACCTATTCCATTTGGACCAGCACCATCAATTCTTGCAGCTTTTCACATTCATCACAACTTACTATTTTTAGCAGGTTTTCGGGTCCTCCACTCTCGGAGCCGTTTTGGGGGCTTAATGATCCAGGTGGATATTGGTGGCCACCCACCTATTCCATTTGAACCCCCATCTTCAGTTCTTTCAATTTTCAAGTTGCAACAAAACTTACTATTTTTAGCACTTTTTTCGGGTCCCAAACTTCCGGAGCCGTTTTGAGGCCCTAAACGACATTTTTTGGGAAAACGGAGAGCAACATGGGTCCATGGACCGATGTTGCTCATTCAAAAATTGAAGTCCTCGGATAGATCTTTCTAACGAGCTATTGAACGCGTCAAACGGAGATCGGGTGCCAAAGTTATGCCCCCGGGAAGTTGAACCACCAATTTACCCCAACGGGCGCCCACAGTTTTGGCGCCTCATCTCCTACGGTTAGGTTTTTTGGACGTTTCAGATTCTACATTGTTTCTCAACAATAAATAGGCCCTCGAGCCTCATTGTAACACGTCAGAGGCCCTGTAGCCACATCTCTTCTCATAGATCGCTACCACACCCTAGCTATTGTATTTCCATTATGTCTCGTACATATTTCCGTTATTTGATATTAATGAAATGACACATTATTTCCACTGCATCTCTATGTTGATGGTTATTTCTGTATTTTTTTGTGTTCCTGTATAAATTCGGATCAGTGGTATCAAAGCAGTTTTTTATTTCTTTGTTTGTCTTCGCATGTCCCCAACGCAGTTAGGGTATAAGGAGTTAGGGCTCGATCTGGTGGAACCTTTGCAAGATCAGCCTTGCAAACCCTAATAGACGCCCATGGGGAATGAAAAGAAAGATGAGGGAGCAAGAGATCCTATCAAAATATTGCTCGAGGAGGCCCTCAAAAAACAAAGGAACGTGATGATGGATAACTTTGCTTAAAATCCTTCAACTATCGCCCACATATGGCGCATCTCGCATCCAACAACCACTGGAGGCGCCACTTTCAAGGTACGTGGGTAAACCTTGACATTCCTATATATTTGAAGGAAAAATAGATGCAAACGCCGTAGACAGATATTAAATTTGTTGGAAGGGTATTTCTCGGTCCATGACTCTCCGACCGAGAAAATCTTATTTTCAGACTCTCAAAGCCGCCCCATGTCAAAGACTCGGTGGGAAACCTACCGGTGAGCAAGAGGGTATGTGGAACCTCTCTGCTTCTGACCACACACACTTGGAATTCGTTCTGAGATGGCATCAAGGAACAATATTACCCCATGGGGAGCTATGAGGACAAATACATCCAATGGACCACGCTGCGACAACAAAAGGATCAAGATGTGCACGAACTAACGAATCTTTTCCATACCCTAGGCACAAAGTTGGGTATTAAAGATTCAGAGAGACATTTGGTGCTCAAGTACCGCGGCTGTCTGCACAAACACATTCAGGAGGAAATGGAGTTCCTCGACATTACATCGCTTGGCACGGCATATCGCTATGCCGCCAAGATTGAGCAGAAATTTAAGCAGAAGAAGCGAGACTTTGGATCTGCGAATCCGAAAGGTGCCCCCGAACCGAAGAAAAAGGGGCAAGGCCAAAGCAATGCGACTCAGAACAACACCACAAATCCAAATAAGGACACAGGGAAGTGGTGTGAATTTCATAACAGCCCCACTCACAACACAAACGAGTGTCGGGCCAAACAGTCTTTGGTGGCTGAACTAAAGGCACCCGAATCAGATGCATTTTCTGATCCTGAGTTAGAACCAGACAAAGGCAATGACAAAGGGAAGCAGATCATTGATGCGGATCCCAATGCCATTGTTGCCACCACCAAGATCCAGAAGGAGGGTCCAGAGGATCCAGAGGAGGGGGAGCGCCTCTTCCAGTCGCAGATGTGGGTGAAGGGTTCTCCGCTGCAGTTTCTCGTCGATAGAGGAAGCCAAAAGAACCTCATTTCAGCAGACGTCGTGAAGCGGCTCGGCCTACCAACCATAGCACACCCGCAGCCGTATACCATCGGGTGGCTCCACCCAGGGAGAGATCTCCGCATCCGCCAGCAGTGCCGACTTCCATACAGTATCAAGCCATTCACCGATGAGGTATTGTGTGATGTTGCTCCTCTTGATGTAGCTGATGTATTATTGGGCCAACCATACTTATGGAGACGACATGCTGTGTATGAGTCTAGGCCTCGTGCTGTTATTATTACTTTGGGAAATAACTTGTACAGGATACCGGAGGTAGTACCGCCTCCTGCCATCTCTTTGACTACTGCAAAACAACGCAGTAAGATTGTTTCCCAGACTAGGAAATTCATTTTCCTTACGACTCATTCACAGGGAAAGAAGAATATTATGGCCACAACCTCGAAACAGGGCTCCCTTTCACGGCTGCAGCAGATGGACAAAGTCATGGAGGAATACGATGACAATTTCTCCTCACTCATAGAGGTTCCTCTACACTGTCAGGACAAGCACTCCATTGATCTGAATCCCAATGCACCACCACCTGATGTTGCCATACATCCCGCAACTACACATACAAAATCCAAACATGTACTGTATGAGGCTGATAAAGAAACCAAATTTACTAAACGCATCCAGCATGCCCACCCGCAGGTCCAAGACATCTTCAACACATCTAATACTCAGTTCAACATAATTTGCCTCATCTCATGGAGGATCTCAACGCAATGGGGACCATTGCTTCCTAAGGAGGGAGGAATGATCCAGGTGGATATCGGTGGCCACCCACCTATTCCATTTGGACCAGCACCATCAATTCTTGCAGCTTTTCACATTCATCACAACTTACTATTTTTAGCAGGTTTTCAGGTCCTCCACTCTCGGAGCCGTTTTGGGGGCTTAATGATCCAGGTGGATATTGGTGGCCACCCACCTATTCCATTTGAACCCCCATCTTCATTTCTTTCAATTTTCAAGTTGCAACAAAACTTACTATTTTTAGCAGTTTTTCGGGTCCTGAACTTCCGGAGCCGTTTTGAGGCCCTAAACGACATTTTTTGGGAAAACGGAGAGCAACATGGGTCCATGGACCGATGTTGCTCGTTCAAAAATTGAAGTCCTCGGATAGATCTTTCTAACGAGCCATTGAACGCGTCAAACGGAGATCGGGTGCCAAAGTTATGCCCCCGGGAAGTTGAACCACCAATTTACCCAAACGGGCGCCCACAGTTTTGGCGCCTCATCTCCTACGGTTAGGTTTTTTGGACGTTTCAGATTCTACATTGTTTCTCAACAATAAATAGGCCCTCGAGCCTCATTGTAACACAGTTCAGAGGTCTGTAGCCACCACATCTCTTCTCAGAGATTCGCTACCAACACCCTAGCTATTGTATTTCCATTATGTCTGTAAGCATATTTCTGTTATTTGATATTAATGAAATGACACATTATTTCCGCTGCATATCTATGTTTATGGTTATTTCTGTATTATGTTGCGTTCCTGCATAAATCCGGATCAAAGGGAAATAAGGAGTCCCTTTGCCTGATCTGAGGCACCGAACAAGAGTGGAATGTGGAACCAAGGTACACTACCCTCTAGACCTGTCTTCTAAAATGAAGGATTTGATGTCGACAGGAGGAGGTCTGCCATAGATGAGGAAATAAGGGATCCTCAACTAAGGCACGAGAGAAAATAGTAGAGCGACTGACAGAATGACACCAGGGATGATGATGAAATGGGGGGTATTGAGTAGCGGACGAACGACTTCCCTTGTTAGAGCATAAATGGCATGGATGAAATGGCAGCGACTGACACAATATCATGAGGGATAGGGGACAGTAGGACTGAAGGCCATAATGTGTGACACAAGAGAGGAACCAAGCAATGAAGGATGGAGGAATATAGCGGGATACAAAGGGACTTGGGATAGACTCCATGGGTGCGATGATGACTCAACTTGGATGCTCTAAACAAGGGTGACGTGATGATATTGCCACACAGAAAAGGTCCAATGGGGACCATAAAAACATGAATACATGATGGTTACTCCCGACGAAAATCGACACGAGCATGGACAAGTATGAAGGAAAAGTGGTGCCACAAGTTCTAGTGTTGCAAGTGAAGAAATTCAATTTTTGGGAGTGGTGAAGTGACCCTTCTTGGACGAAACATGTCCTGGTGAAGTATCAAATCACAAAAAACTAACAGATACCCATTTGAGGGCTTGGTGAGAGCTTTCCAACGGTACAAACGGTTTGTAAAACTAAGCTACGGTTTTTCCGTAGTAGGTGAAAGAAAAATGAGGGGTTTCTCTTTTAATAAGGCATTTTCCCTCCAAATTCACTCATTTTCATGTGGAGCTGTGGTGAATGTAGAGAGGAGAGAAGGCCCTAAATCTTGCGGTGATCGTAGTGGACAAATCGACCATTGGAATTGAGAGTCGTCAGTTGCAGGTAAGAGGCCTAACCCAAATCTTTCATTTCAGTGGATTCAAAGTTCAGTTTAGGTGCCTAGAGCTCATGAACAGGCCAGGTCGCACTTTTTGGGGTCTATTCTGTGACTTGGGTAGCAGGTTCTGGGAAAAACACTGTGACCTGTCCTAGGAAATGACCTGAAAAGTGTGACCTGTCAGAGAAAGGAGTTTCAATGCTATTTTTGGATGAGATCTAGGATTTTTATGGTTGAGGGACATGGGTTCCCCTAAGCATGTTATGGGCATGCCAAAATGTATTTATTAAAAGGGGAATCTAAACACATTTAAATGATGTGGTGTGCCATTTGTTTTCGTTATGGTTATGCAGTTTAAGAAAGGGAACGGAGGATTACCAATATCTTTTGGTACTGCATATATGAAGCAAATGGACTAAGTTTCTAGGTTTGCATACATGGTGTCACTATCCCAAAGAGTGGATTTGGAGATAGTGAACTGTTGCTCTCCTAGAAAGCCCATAGGTTTGTCAACAACAATGTCGAAGGGACTAGGTTGTTGATGTAAGATGAAGGAATGATAAAGGGTATAATCCCTAGAGTGATATGAAGTGATATGGGACTCTAGAGGTTTTTCTAAATGGGGAAGAATAATGGTACGAGAGTCGACATGATCAGATACACTAGGAGAGATGCAGAGAATTTCTTCTCCGGGTCTCTCAAATATGGGTGCCCCCTTACCCAAACATTGGGTGTCAATGTAATGGCCACAATGTGTATGTGGTTCAAATGCATGGATTCGATGTATGGGGGGATAGATAAAGTTAGGGGTGGTGACTACTCCCATAATGTCTTTATCGTAATAGAAGATGGGGTGACTGGTGGAAGAAAGACCACCTGACGCAGCGAAGCTACCTGACTCATCATCATGAGAAGGGACTTTCACATGCACATCATCACAAGGGGTGACAGAAGAACAAGTAGATGATGGATCCACTGATGTTGAGCTCAAGGTGATCACTGAAGGGAGATCAGGCGAAACAAAAGGGGAAGGCCTAGGGGGGTCTTCCATCGAGGATCTCATAGATGATGATAGGTAGTGGACAGTGGCTGAAGAATCTGTCATTTTGAAATCCGGAGGGGGAATGTCAATAGGAGTGGATGTGTCCTCTAGCTTTGCTAAAGAAAAATGCACAAATAAGGGAGCAGTGGACTCATTGCGCTTGGCCTTGCATTAGCGAATTTCCACTAGAGAGGTGCAGAAGTCCTCGAGGCGAGGATAAAGGTGGGTATAATGGCCATGGATATCACAAGAAGCATAGGGGTGGTTGGTGTGAATAGTCTTGGGGTTCCTGGCTGTAGTCGAGGAAGGAATAGAGGTTTTTGGGACCGTAGACTCAAAGAACGCGACATTAACCATGGGATTGAGATGAGGCAACTCTAGACAAGTATGGGTGGCATGACCAACAACATCACAAAAAGAACACTGAAGGGTATTCTTTGGAAGCTGAGGAGGGGAAAATTTTGTTTGGGCAGCCTTGTCTTGAGAGGCCTTCTTGCGAGCTTTTCCCTTCTTACTCGAAGTGGTCACAACAGGAGAGGGTTCTTGTTGAGGTGGCTGAGGCACTGTAGCAGTGGGAGAAGTCATAGGGACTGGTTGAACCGGGGTCAAAGCAAGATAACGTTTCGGTTGACCAAGTGGGGTAGCGGTTGGGGGGTCAAGGTACCATACGGGAATCCCAAGGGTCAGGTTAGGAAGAGAGAGGCTAGCCATGACAGGTACCGTGTATACTCCTGGAGGGGGAGCTAGGAACGGTATTTGACTGGAGGGGTAATGGCCAGGCGGGATGGCTCCAAGATGGTTAAGGCCTAGAGGAACTATTCCAGGAGGGTAAAGAGGCTCATGGATACCAACTGTAGGTGAAGGCCCAGGAGGAGGAGGTCTAGAAGGATAATTCGAAGGGCTAGGAGTAGCCTGTGGAGGGCGAGGAGGCTACTGACTAGCCGAAGTGGGCCGCTTGAGGGCAGCCCGAGACGATTACATCATGCAAACATTCGATGAGCTAGGATCAGAGACAGGAGGAGGAAGACCAGGGAATGTACCAAGCAATGAGGAGTCTTAATAGACACTGGGTGAGACACTGGTCAAAGGATCGATAGTTTTCTTATTGGCCACTGAAGAGATGATGGACTCACGGGAGGTCTGAGACTTTGGTTCATAATATTTCAAAGGGTCAATGGTGAATATCTTTCCATTACGAGGGAAGGAAATCTTGCGGTGAATCGCAGATGGGACAACAGACATCGCATAGGTGTAGCTACGACCCAACAGAATGTTGTAATCTAAGGGGGCATCTATGAATTCTACGTCAATGCAAACAGTCTTGCTCACAAGAGTAATAGGACAGTTGCGGAATAGGCTAATGGGCTGGGAGGCGTGGCCATCCCACGCTCAGAGAGTGATCAAGGAAGGAGCCAACTCAGGTGATCCAAGTTGCTTCCAAACCGAAGTGGACATCACATAGGTGGATGCCCCCTCATCAATCATACACCCAGAAATGTTGGCGTTCTAGATCTTGACTGGGATTTGGAAGGCAACAGAAGCAGGAAGAGGAGGATATTCTGACTGGTCAACATTAAAGACAATTAATCGATCATCGGAAGGATCTACAGCGCCCATGGTAGATAGTAGAGCTTTTCATTGTGAAGGGCACAACTGGAGGAGTTCCAGCATTGAAATGGCAGCAGGAGATTGCACCACATCATCTACTATACTATACGAATGGGCAGCTTTTCTAGAAGCAGCATTTCTATGTAGTGGTCCCTTAGGGATCTTGGTATGAACCTCTGTCTTAGGCTGAGGGATCTACAAGGGACCGTTGGGTGTCGAAAGAGGCTCTGTAGGGACCGAAGGAGGTGGCTCGAGGACAGACATAGCGAGAGGCTTGTTGTACTGACGGGACCGAGTCTGAAGATTGATGTCTATGGTTAGAGGTTGATCAGAATTCATCATGAGAATCTGGTAATCAGGGGTACCAGATGGAAGAGGTTCAGTGGCCACCTGACCTTCAGGTGGTTGGGAAGCTACAAATCCTTGCTGAGGGAAAGGATTAGTAAACAAAACTGGTTGACTAGGTGCAACACTGGGAGGGACTGAAGGGGAGGCTTTCTTTCATCACAATGTTGCTTGAGACTCCCACATCTGCTTCATCTGTGGTAAAATAGGACAATCGTGTGTGTAATGACCATAAACACCACAACAAGAACAAGGTTTGTTCGTGCGAACATGCCTGTCCTGCTTGGGTTGAGTGCCCTATTGTTGGTTAGTAGTGTTATTACCAGGAGCATATTGAATTTGAGTGCATTTGCTCTTCTTTTTAGGGGAAGGAGGATTATTCGTGCCCTGCTGTGCATACACTTGCCCCTGAGGGGGCGGTGGCTACTGTTGCGGGGATTGAGAAGGTAAGGGAGGAGGAGGTGCTAATGCTAAAGGAGCTGGAGCACCAGGTTGCAGATACACATAATAAGGAGGTTGGATAACATTGTGGTAAATAGGAGGTTGGGAAAAAGGAGGAGGCATGTCATATCCTGATACATGCTATCGGGAGGGGGAAAAGTGCAAGAGGTGCTGGCCCCCCCTAAGGAAAACCATAGTACATGGGAGGTTGAGCGTATGGATGAGAGAGAGCTCCAATGATGCCGTTGGCGGCATGAGGTGCCCCCCATGCATTGGCACCACTGGGTCTAGGAAGATCAGTTAGAATGGTATAAACATAACCCGACTGAGCATAGATCAGGTCATATTTTAACGCAATTTGGAGAGCGGCTTCTTCAGTTTGAGGGAAATGTGATGCGACATCTTTGCCAATAGAAAGCAAGAGAGATCTAAGGAACCAGTCCATGTAGACACGGTATTCAAAGGTAGGGGATCGACATAGGCTCTTTCTTCTCTGCCATTCCTAGACATGATCGAATAGGCGGGTCGCAGAAAATTGACGGAAAGAAGTCAAAAGTTCGGTACCAGTGTCATAGCGAAGGGGAAGCTGGAAATAAGACAGAAAATCCTGAGAAAGAGTTGCAAAGGTGGTATGAGAGGATGAGGCCTGATCAACATACCACTTAGAAGCTTCAACTGTAAGCGTACGTTGTAACAACCGAAGACAGACAGAGTCATCGGTAATGGAGTTAGACGAACACCACATGTGGAAATATCTAACATGATTTGTAGGATCTTCTCCAGCAAGGCCTTCAAACTTGGGGATGTTTGAAGGGAGCTTGGTTAGAATAGTAGTCCAACTAGCGTTATGGTGTATAGGGTCATTGATCAAATGTTTAAAATTGGGAAGACTGAGGCTTGCCATATAGGGGAGCAAGGGAGCAACCGGAGTAGTTCTTGTTGCGGTCCCACTAGTAGTATTCCCAGCATTAGGTCCGGGGCCACCACCAGCATTAGGTCCTGAATTAGACATGGTGAAGGTGACAGGAGGAGAACCGGGAGAGGAACCAGAAGGAGAACCTAATGAACCAGAAAAGGAGTCGAAGTGCAGAATCGGTGGAGGACTAACTCGAATCCAACGCGGAGAAGTCTTCCTACCAGAAACTAATGATGAAATCCAAGAAGTCTCTGGGATAAATGCCTTGGTGGCGCATGATGACGACACAAACACGACACAAGGGGAAGAGAGACCAACAAGGGAGGAAAGGTGCAAGATCAACTGATTACAATGCCGAAATAAGGGCAAAGAGGTGCAGGATCAATTGATCTAAATGTTAAAGTCTTTTCTTGTCGGTGTTAACCAAGCTCTTCTTCACTTAGGTGTGTGTGTAAAATGTGTAAATTTTAATTTTTAAACCCAGACGTTTGTAGAGAAAAAGAAAAAGTGTGTTGTATAATTGTAAATAAACCTGCAGATAACAGTATATGAAACTGGAATAACAGAAAATAAACAGCTAATTATGCATTAATCTAAACCCAAGGAGGCAAGCCTCTCAACAAATAGTCTGTAGGTGGGAAAAAATCTAGTCAGAACACACCAAAATAGCCAATAGATATAAGGTCAGGAGGGACACGGATCTAAAGGTTAGATATGCTGGAAATTGGTGCAGAAAAACAACAACAAATCAAAGGAAAGATTGTTGTGAATGAGATGGAGAAAGGCTATATCCTGGAGGGAAGCAGAGGGGACCCTAGAGGTAAACCCAAACAAAACTAAATGAGGTGATTTGGATGGATAAATAGCCAATCTGAAGTGGATCTAAAGGTGAGGTATCAGATCTGAAAAATGGTTGAACACTTTGAAAATTTCAGACATCCTGTAGCAGCTAAAACTCTTTCACAAAGTGTGGAGGGTACTGAAGACCTAGGGGGCTAGGTTCCCACTTATTTGAATAAAACAAAACAAGTACAGGTCCAAAACGGGCGGAGACGGAGGTCAGACAACCCCGAACAGAGGCCTAGACAAACCCAAAAAACTTTCAGAAAAACTCCCGAAAAAAGTGTAGGTCACAGTTTCTGACTTGTTTCTTGCTGAGGTCGCAATTTTTTGGGCAGATTTGTGCATCCTGAAGCTCCAATTTGCAGGTTTAGGGCCAAAAAGTGCAACCTGCACTTCCGACACTCTTGGCAGCAAATTTCAGCAGAATGTGTCATCTCAGCTGCGGCTGATGTCTATCACCTGCATCATAGGTCCGAAAACACACGGAAGTTAGAATTTTTAATGTTTTAGGGTTTTATAGGTTAAAAAAAACATCAAGAAAAGAAAAACAAGAAGATGAAGAGAAATCCTAGGGTTTGAGGTAGTTGGATATGCAAGGATCAGAAAAACAAGAACGGTTGTAATCGTAAACCCGTGTGGAATTGCTAGTTGTTAGTATGAATCTTAATTGCAAGTGTACAAAAAAAAACCACTTTAGTTGTGCATAAAAAACAACCCTAATAGCAAAGATGGCTGCCAATATCTTCAGATCTGCAATTAGGTGATCAAGAGAAATGCTGCCAAAATATAGATCTATGCACTAAAAGAAATTAAGCGGTAAATAAAACGAGATTTACTCCATGCATCCAATAGACAAGACATGAAGATTTTGAATGAATTTTATATTAAGGGCACCTGGGAGGAAAACATAGAAGGATGTTACCAGTTCTCCTCAATGGGATGGGTTCTTATAAGTCCTCAGCACTTCAGATCTAAATTTCCTCTCTTTTGATGTCGTAGAAAACCCAGACAAAAAATGGAACTCAAAGGGAGCTCACAAGCAAAAAGATAGAAAAATATGACAATGATGGTGGATCAAAGTCAGGCCAAAAGTATAGATCCAGAGTGATCTTTAGGCAACAAAAGGTGGTGAATGAATGGAAAAACCCTTCTATTTATAACAAAATATTGAGTTAGTCTAGATATTGGTGCATAATTAAAAGATTATTAACCAAATCAAGATCCAACTTTTATGGAATATTTTATTATATTTGTTGGAGGGAAAAATAATTTGACTTGGGTCAAATCCCTTTATTTGTAAA
Source organism: Pinus albicaulis (assembly GCA_034641835.2). Taxonomy (NCBI): domain Eukaryota; kingdom Viridiplantae; phylum Streptophyta; class Pinopsida; order Pinales; family Pinaceae; genus Pinus; species Pinus albicaulis. Next base: position 840,545,865 of record CM076571.1, on the reverse strand, counting down.
TAATAAAAAAATAAATGATTTATTTATCATTTTGAGGATGTGGTTGAGTAATAATCAAATAAGTAATGATTTATTTAATTATTAATGGATGATTTAGTCAAATTTAACAAGGATTATTATTTAAATAAGGTTTAAATAATTATTCCTAGAAAATGATAAGATAAATAATAATTTATCTAATTAATTTTCCCATTTTGGGTTAAATATGACCAAGAATATTAATTGAACTATTGTTTAAATAATTATTCCATGAGGAAATTCAAACAAATGTGGATTTATTTAATATTTCCTCATAGGGTTTCCTGTTTGGACCATAAACAACTTAATAAAGGTGTTTTACTAAGTTATTTTTCATAGTGAAAGCAATTTTAAAAATTGGTCTTACATGGTGTACTTAGGTCCATCTAATAGTAACAGGTTAGATGACCAAAAAATGGTGTAACACCTGACCTTAACTCTGATACCATGTTGAGAAATCAATGCAAGTAAATTATGGTTTGATTCCTCGTTCTTGATAGTTACTTGTGAATTATGTTGGTTTCTTTTACTTATTTACTAGATTATATTTCATCAATAAATTACCAAATTAGGTGTTTATGAAGATCACAAGAACACAAGACACAAGATGTAGGCACAATGTCAGGGAAAAACTCCTCTCTAGGGGAAAACCCAGTCAAAATTCTCTTCTTTCAATATTTTTCTTTGAGACTCTTCACCCTAGACATAGTACAAACCTTTCCTCCAAACCATGTCAACCTTTAAGAATATTCGACCCTATAACATTATACTAACCCCAAAAACTTTGAATATGAAACAACTTACAACATCAGGTAACAACACAAAAATACTTCGATATCCCAAACTAGGGCACAAAAGAGAGAGAGAGTAGCACCAAAATTTTGATTTTCTTCTTCTCTTTGAATTTGACCCAACTCACACTCCTTTTGGCTTCCTTGACCAACTTCACACTTTTTTCATCTTCCTTAGAGATATAAAACTTTCTTGAGATGATATTCTCCAAATGAATTCAACTCCTTCCTTTTATAGGTTCCAGGTGAGGTCGAATTGGTCTCCTTTAGGCCGACTTGGTGTGGAGGTGACATAATTCATATTTGACTCAATAATAATTTTTTTTACATGATTCAAATTCCTAAGAAGGGTCTATTTAAATGTACAATGACTCTATTGACTCAATATTAATCCTAGGAGTCCAAAATGGGGACTTTGACTAATATAATGATGACCCAATCATGAAACCCGTGCTTTAATAAGTCATTGTTACAATAAAAAAAATATTTTCTTTATTATTTTAACAAATAAATTACATAATGACTCAAATAGATTTTATGAAGACCGAACCTAGTTACATTCTTCAACACCAGGTACCATATATCAAGCTTCCCTCAATATCCTTCATCCATATAATTGAACTTATCTAAACTGCCATCATATATTCCTGCAACATTCTTCATGGTAGAAAAATAATATGTTAACCATATAACCAATAATAATGAAAATCATACTTACCTCATCATGATGACCTTCTCATTCTGTCAACATCCTCATGTTCCATCTCCATATGACTTTTCCTTCATGCATGGGAGTTCCCAAGGATCGAACTTGATTACCAAGTTACAATTTTTTTATTTCGGAGACTGTACTAGATTTTAATCACTATTATATGCATCCTTAAGTCAAATCTTATTCCTTTCAACCATCATATATCCATAGACCTAAGCATATTTTATGACCAAATTTCTTTCCAAAAGATTCTATACATATAAATCTTATCCAAAATTTTATGTCCAACATGCGTTCCTATTTTTTCATCTAATCATCTAGCTATCTATATATCTCATAAAGAGCCTGCATCCTGACCCATTGAATTATTTTATTCTTTTACCAATATTGATTCCACATTACATGGAATGTATAATAACATTTGTCATGATGCTTCTTCCAAGAACATTTCATGATTATGGTTCTTCTAGGATCCAAATGATCCACCTAAGAAATATTACTTCCTCTAACGTAATGTTTGATAATGTATATATGAATAATATGCAAAATTGTCTATCTATCCATCTATCTAGATGATCTCTACAAAGCAACTTAATCATGTAAATTCTAGATATGCTACTATCATATGCTTCTCTCAATGATGCTATGAAAAAACATATTGTCCTAAAGATAAATCTTTACAAAGAACCTGATGATCTATGAACCTTCTTCCTTATATGTCTTCTTCTCAGGTTGTCCCACTACTTAGGCTATATGAGCTTCAATCCTCTCCTTTCTCTTATTGTTTTGTTTATTTTTATAGTCCCTTTTAAAGTGTCCAAACTCATTACACTTGAAGCATTGAAAATTGGACATGTATTTAATTTTGGACTTACCAAACTTTCCCTTCTCTAGCTTCTCGAATCAGGCTAGAAAGGCTTGATACTGCTTATCTGATCCAATATCATCCTTTAATTTTATCCTTGATTCTTCCAATATGCATTAAGCACAACTCATCAAAGGGGATGAATCCTTCTTGGAGTAGATTATTGTTGCAAATCTACTCCATTATGGTGGAAATGCATTTAGTACACAAATGATTACTTAGAAATCAGTAATTGGTTCCCCAAGTCCTTATAGATGGCCTCTTATTCGAGGGACTCTCATGATATAGGATGCCACATATTCATCCTTTGATTTATTCATTCTATACAACTTGTTCCTCAACGACATTTTTTGTCCTTCCGTACTTACTAAGTACAAATTCATTAGATTTTCATACATAGCCTTAGAAGTCTTCAAATTTGCAATGAATGGAACAACAAAATATTTAATGGATTCCACTTCGATCCTTTGTGCCCTTACTTCCCCTTTCTTGTATTTTTCTAGTTCTCGTGTCTTATATTTCTTAGATTCAATAATTTCCCTAGTAACACGTTCATTACTTCTTGTTCTATGAGTATCAATCAATTCTTTTCTTCCATGCTAGATAGTTTGATGCCCCAATGAGATTCTCCTCCCATTATAGAAAGAACCCATATGACTTGAAGATTCAAACATCATGTAATAATATGATACTTGAGATTAAGATTATTCTTGATGATGTCTTCAATACTCTTGATACCTTCAATATCTTTGAAGTTATTTTGATAACAACTTCTGATATCCCTTGATGCTTCCTTCAAATATACCTTCCAAATAAATCTTCTTCCAAAGAGAGATCAACAATATTCTTGAAGTATTTCTTTTAGATCTTCATTTTATGCGAGGTTGATGTAGACTTGATCTTATTTAAATTAGAAACCCTCCTTAAGTATTGAGCCTTTTATAAAAGTTTCCCTTTCCCTTCCCTTTGAAAATAAATTCCTTCTAGTCTCCTTTCAGTTGCCTTCCTTGTTCACCTTAGCTTTGATACCATGATGGAAAATGGAAAGTGGCAACTACTAATCTTATTTTCCTTTAACCTTGATATTTTATTTTGAATATTAATTATCTTCTTTAGTTAGATATTTTCATCAAACAACATAAAAAACAGTAACAAAAACAATAGAGGACACTTATATTAGGCTCTTAACCAAGGAAAAACCCCTCCAAGGGGAAAACCTAGAAAAGCTTCTCTTCTTAGAATCTGCTTCAAATGAGATACAAAGACCTAAACCCTAGAACAAGTCCTTCTCTAAGTACCAAGTTATCACTTCTTCAATTCCTTCCTTGATTCTGCACCAAACTTCTACACACTGTAAATTTGACCTACTAGCTTTGATATTGCTACTCAGTCTACAATTTCGGTCTTGCAACTTCCAAGGAAACCCTAGATCAACTTCCTCTTGAAACCTTCCTGGATTAAGATCGAGTATCCTTCCTTCCAACTACAAGATGCTACACCTCGTCTAACTGCAACTTGGTCCTGCAATTTCGGCCTCTTTCTGCACCCCAAAACCCTATAATTTTGCACGTGTGAGAGAGATAGAGCCGGAAAAAAGATAGTTTCGTCTTTCTTCCTTCTCCTATACCTTTTCTCTCATTTTCTTCTTCTCCCAACTACAAATCGAGTTTATTCGTAATATATCAAACTTGTGAAGTGAGCGATTCACAAATGAGGTCAAACTGCTTCTTTATATAGCCTTCTCAAGGGGTCAAATTCCCTCCTTTAGGCCGAATTATAATTGATAGGGTCAACTTGTACTTTTGGAGTTTCCAAGAATTTCTAGACACAAAATAATTATTTTTTACAATTAATTTTTCTCATAAGGTTCTTATAAACATGATGTTGACTCCTTTGACTCATGACAATAAATCCTAAGACCTAACAAAGCCTAGAAGCACGAAGAACATGATTTTAGCTAGAAGACCATCAATAATGAGCATGAAACCCAAGGCTTTAATAATAATAATGTTTTATATTATTTTCTTGTTTGTTACATCAGATTCATATTGAAATGATTACAATGACAATTATGAAGACCAAAACTAGTTACATTTCTCAAAAAATAAAGCAATAAAGATCACAATGAATAATCAAACAAGAGACAAGAGACACCAAAAATTAGGCTAACAAAAAGGATACAAACCACAAGGGGAAAACCCATCCAATA
>CM076571.1:840313770-840536270 GCA_034641835.2 Pinus albicaulis | reverse complement strand
AAAAATGTAGTAAGAAATTCTCAATTTGATTTTTCCTTGAGAAAATTGAGAAAATTCGAATTTCCACATCAACAAGAAACTTGGATGATGTAAACTTGTGTGAAATGGCTTGTGTCACCTAGTTTACTATGTAAATCCATGTTGGAGGAGTTATATTTCAATTAAGCATGTGTGATTTCTAGTTTGTAGCAATCAAGGTCAATTATCTAAGGTTGTTTTTAGTTAAACTAGTTCTAACTGTTGAAGGAACTAGTGGAGGTTCAATTGTGTAGTGGGACTTTAGTCAAACTCACTGATCATCCAATTAACTGATCAATCAACCCAAAATAACTAGTGAATGGAGAGAATTTGAGTTCCTTGGGCTTGGTGGAGATTCCAAGGAATTGTAACATCAGTTGTAGACTAGTCTTGAGTGTACAGGTGTTGCATGCAGTCAGATGATCAACCTAAAGAATTGCACAATAAATTATCGAGAAATTCCTACATAATAGTAGCCTAATTTCTCAAGGAACAACACAAAGAATAAGAGCTCAAGCAGAGGCAGAAATTGACCAAGTCTGGGTCAGAGCTTCTCAATGAGCAGAGAGATATGTTATGCACTTGCAGGTTTTGCTCAGTTGATAAAAGCAACTGTAATACATATCTATTCATTTGATTTTTTTTTGGTAAGTTGTGCTAATCTATTAATTCAGAAACATATAAGTACATAGTTTATAGGCAGGGTTTGTAAGTCGCGCTTAACCAATCCCTACCTTTGTTACATTGATTCTGGGCTATTTCAGGGGTGGGGGCTGGCCCATAAAAAACTTGTGAGAATTTTTTTTTGTGTGTGCAGAAGCGTTGATACATTTAGGAGCATGAGAGGAGGACATAATAGTGTGGCCCTGTGGGCACGCATGATAGAAAAAAAAAAAGAACTGAACAACAACACAAACATTACGAGCCCTCATCATCACTGCGGTGGGGAGCTTCGTCAAGGATGGCACAGGCAGGGGCCAAGGTGATGGCCAGTTCCTTGGCAGCTTCCACTTCAGCAGCAATGTGAATGGGGAGATTATATGGTGTGCAAAGGATGGGGGAGTCTAGATCTAATCCTTCCGGAACCTTCGTCCAGACGCCATCGTAGTCCATGATCCAAATGTCCGAGTCTTCAGCTGCTTGCACAAGGCTGTTCGGAGGTGCTGGGATGCTCTGTGGAGAGGGAGCCCTGGAAGTGGAGGTGGACCTCCTCGCACCAAATCTTCCTCTTGTCGCCGGGTTACTGGAAGAGTTTGCACGCTACTACAGACCAGAAGGATGGCTAGCAGGGGGATTAGTTGAAGAGCCCTCAAGCCATTCGAGCCGATTGTCCTCGCCGCGATGATAGCAACCCGGGAGAGCCCCTCGTTGACCACCACGGATGGTGCATTGGCACAAACTGGGAACCATTGCCCACTTGGGAGGGATGGCAGGGGGAGCACAGGGTTCAGAAAAACTACATAGGCTAGGGGGAAGGTGCACAGGATAAAATGGACCAGGTGTTAGTCATCATTATTTTTCACCCGTTGATGATGACTAGTTTTTAAAGCCAAGTTTTCTAGCATCTGATCTCAAATTTGTCAAATTTTCCAGCTGGAAAACACCCATAAACATTTTTGCCCTCCTACCTTTTAAAATCAGCCCATGATGAGATAAAGCCTCATTGTCAAGCCCTATCTAGTTTTATCCATACAAACTTGTCCATCAGCTCCAAAGAGAATACTCCAAATTTGTCCAAAAAGTCTCCCCTAAGTTAGGTAGTGGTGCTTTAGGCATTCCTCCCTTGGCAAACTATCCTAAAGCCAAAAAACCTCTGTCTAATATCAACCAGTCATAGATAACCTTCCTATTCTGCAAATAAAGTTGGATACACTCTTAAGTCGCGCCACTAACAAACCTTGATGTCTTAGCAATGAATATGCCATAGGTCAAAATGATATTAGGTGGATTTACAGTGTTTCAATGTCTTTTTCAAGAGCAGAAGTGTAACAGTGTTCCAGAAGACATTATTGAACTTAACATGATAAGACATTTGCTTCTCATGTGGTTTTGATCCTGGGATGCAACTATAGGACAGAGAGTTATTTCAATAAGCTCCTGCAAACATAGTCAAAGGTTAGTGACTTATGAATAACAATAAATACTCTGCAGATAATGGTCAGGTTGCTTCTGATGTCTAAAGATGCATAAGGGTATTTGCAACAACAAGATTATATGTCTCAAAGTAATGCCCGTCATGGCATATTGTCAATTTGTCACTTTATTTTTTTAAGCATGAATAGGTAGTGAAAGGAAAGATGACGTTGTTTTGAAAGTAGATGAAATGGCATCACTGAGAAAACCTCCTCCATACATGAGCAGATGGTCAGGTCCATGGTTGAAAACCTCCTTCATTTCACAAGCAGAGGGTTTGGAAAACTGATAAAGGCCTCCTTCATCTAATAAGCAGAGGGCCAGGAATAGAAGTATGGCCTCATTTAAAGGGCACAAAACTAACAATGATGCAAAATTCCTGAAAAACGTGTTTAAAACCTTGTCTCCAATAGATTCAAAATCACTAACACAACAGTGGTGTCTCAAATACTGATTATAAGGTTTCACTGATTGAAAGGTAGAGTCTAAGTGCAGTGGGGAAACAATTGACGTCTTATGAATAGAAAAATGTTGTTAAGAAGATGGCCAAGCAGTGGCGCTATGATAATCAAAGAGGTTTGATTTTCCTTCTATCAAAGATCTCCTTCAAAGGTAATTTGAAGCTAAAGTAAACAAAGCTTTGACAGGTTCATCAATGTGAAGAAAGGAATATGACACCATGTTTCAAATTCAAAATGAAATTCAGAGAAATGAAACATGATATTGTCACAGACAAAATCCTGTTGTGGACATATGAACAAACCTTGCTGAGGTATGAAATTTCATTAAAAGTTTCCAGAGATTTTCTCCTTGATCAACAGGCATGAACTCTAGCCATTATTTTCCTTTAAAAAACAGAGTTGAAATTAGTAGAAATCAATTCAAGATTTATGAGTAGAGAGATGGGTTAAACATAGGCCAAGGAGTGATGTGTTGATGGTTCAAAGAAACTTTTCTCTTCCTGTCCATGAAGATATTTTTCAAAAATTCATCAAAATTGACAGGAAGATAGCCTAAGCCTTGCTATTCCATATTATTGCATTGAAGGTCTATAAAGCCCTTTTTCCTTCATGAAAAGGTATAGTTAAGAGCCATGAGTGGATGCAAATGAGGTTTGTCACCCACATTCAAAGGGAAATATTATTCAAAGGGTGCATCTACCATCATGTATATGGTTTTGAGCAGGTTTTCGTCTAAAAAACAGATATGAACAAAGGAAACAAGTTTCCTCCCTTGATGAGAAAACACTAAGAGAGATTGTGGCTTTTAATATGTTTTCTTAACTTTTAAAAGGGTCTTATCTATGAAGATCTTCAAAAGTGTCATCCAGAACACTTTTAAGAGTCCTAGTCGAATATTGGATTTTGTGATGTTTTAAAAATGATAAAATGGCAAAGCAGTGCTTCATGTTTTGTTTACAACCAAATTTTTTTTCAAAAAACATTCAAACCCTCACAAGTTAAGTTCAAAATGTTTTTGGCTTTAAAAAGGGTGGGGAGACCGTTGCAAAATCCATTTGGCAAATTCAAAACTGAACAAGCGTTCACAATCTCTCTCCTAGCTGTTCACCAGACCAAGCAAGAAGTTTGAGCAGATTTCAAGTTTTTTCAGGCTTAAAATTTGCGCGGTGTGCCTGGAAGAGCACGCGGTGCATTTAGAAGAAAAATTACACAGAGTTTATATGGCTGCGCGGCGCGCCTGTAGCGTCGGTTACCACTGCCCGAAGGCCGACCCAACACCTTTTTCACCGTGCGACGCTCTTCCATCTGAACGTGTCGTGCCTGTTTGAACGACCAAAACACCTTAAAATGGTCTGAGACCTGCTCAACTCATCAAGCAAGGGCCATAAGCCATATTCAAGGTATTCTCCATTTCTCCTTACTATTTTTTGAAAATTTGAAAGGGGTGACAAGGTTATTTTCACAAGACAAAAACAGTGGTTGGAAAGTAAGGTGTTTGAGAAAAATCCAAGGTTTTTGTCGCCATGATTTCCCAAGATTAGTATAGTGAAAGGTGGTGTGTTTGTGTCAGTTTCAAAAGGCCTGAAATTTCCTTCAAGCAAAGTGATAAACCTTATACTAATGACAAGACAGAAAACACAGTGGTAGAGGTTTCAAGCTGCTGTAAGGTGTCCCAGCAGTGGTAAAAATAAAATTAACCCCTCTCTACGAAATCTAAAATGAAAACAGTGTCTATAATCTAAAAGCCTTGTCATTTTGAAAAGGTCCTCTCTGTGTGATGAAACAACCAAATCTGTGCAGCCTCTATAAGTCCCAAAAGCAGAGTGTGCGAGAGATTTTGCAAAGACAGTTGAGGGTGTTTTTTGTCTGCCTCTGTAAAAACAATGAATAGCAGAAGAGTGTTGTTTGGGGAAGGGTGATTTTGTTTTTGTCTGAACACAAGGAGATCCTTGTTCTAACAAGAAAACACAAACACCTCTTTTCAATACCTTGCCCAAACATAGTAATCAATTGACTGTTTACTTTTAATTTGACAAAAACTTGTTGTTTGGCATAAAAGAGGACAAAATAGTGATTTATAAGGAGGACAAAGTTGGTGTTGGGGGACTATTTCACAAAAAATTTGAAGTAGCTTGTCTTGGTCAAACAGTGACTGAAAAGGAGGACAGAGGTGTGGTTGAGAAAAACATTCCAAAGGCCATTTGAGACAGCTTGGTTTTGCAAAGAACATTCAAAACAAAATGCCTCCCAGGCAAGACAGTAGGAGTGGCCTTCACAGGAGGTTTGTGCCTATTTCCACTGAAGAGGCAAATGCTCATCCATCAATCCTGTTTAACTTCCATGAGGTTGGGTGTCTAGATTTTTGTCAAAGGGTGCAGGAGGTGAAAAGCTAATCCCCTTTGACACATCTTTGTGCTTTGAGATTTCAAGAGAAGCATTTTCAACTGGCAAGCCTAGATTTCAAATTCTCTCCAAGGTCCATTTCCAAGGCCACCAAAATCCCTTATGTCGGAGAGAAGTGGTTTAAAAAAAGCCACCTAGACTCAGAACAATACAAGCTTTTTCTGAAGCCTGAGCATAGAGATTCATGTCCATCCATTTTTCCCTTCTCATATCTATTGACTAGTTATGCCCCCCTCATGAAGATAATCATGAAATACTTCACTTGTGAGGGAATATTCTACCGAGTCTATGCTTACCATGTCCGATTGCTCATGCATTTCACGAGAGCCAAATTGTTAAATCTCCCTTTCTTCCTACATAGAAGTATTGAGAAAATGGCCTCCACTATTCAGAAAAAACCTCCTTCTCAGCAGTCAGCCTGCCTCTTCCATCACTCCCTCATCAAGGTTATAATTCTTCATTAGCTTGAGAAGAAAGAAATCTCTTGGGATACTTTCATTACAAATCTAGATTTCGCCATTGTCCCTTCATTTCATACATCTCCTTCACCTTCCACTCACCACCCTTTGCCTTCTTCAAGCAAGCCCATTCCTAAGAAGCTCAAATTTCCCATTGAACAAGAAAAAGAGCATGATGAGGAAGAAGAGCATGAGAAAGAGGAGGAAGATGATGATGAGAAGCATCATGATGAAACATAGCAGCAAGGGGAAGAAGAGCATAGTGAGGCAGAGCAGCAAGGGGAAGAAGGGCATGATGAAGAGGAATATGATGATGAGTAGCATGATGATGAATAGGTGCAGCATAGTGAGGATAGCAACCTCATGAAGAAGAAGGGCAGCATGATGAACAGGTGCAACACAGTGAGGAAAGGTAGCCACATGATGATGAACAACAACTACATGATGATGAACAACAGCCTCATGAAAAAGAACAACATAATGATGAAGAGGTGCAACATAGTGAGGAGGACAACCCTCAAAAAGAAATGCAAAATGATAGCCAAGGCATCCATGAAGAAATCCAAGACAGTGGTAAGAATGATGAGCAAAGTAACAAGGGCAAAGAGCCAACAGAGCATGTGCTAGCTGCCTCTCCTAGGCAAGGGGCCATGCTCTCTTCTCCAAAAGTGGCCAAGCCTTGGACATCAAGGAAAAAGGTGCCTAAATATGTAACTCCAAATGTTACTAGGGCCCTCTGAAGCAAGGGGAAATTTCCCAAGAATCCCATTTTCGAATTTCCCAAGAGGAGGAAGACTAAAAGAGCCACCCAAAGAAAGGAGAAGGAGAAAGAAGAAAGAAACCATGAAAAGGAAAGGGACTTCGACATAATTCAAATCCAAAGTGATGATAGCGACAATGAATCCCGAATCCTAGAAACTCTCTTGATCAATAGAGAAAACCAAATTGATGCTTTGAGGACTGATCTAGAGAGGGCTAGAAACTTCAATCACTTTTTGCAAATTCAAAACAAACAGATGAGTGTCCATATGGCGGTATATGAGACACAGGCCATCAAATACAAAAAATAGGCCTCCAAGGCACAAGTGAGATTGGAAGAACTCATGGGTGAGTTTGATGAGAGAAAAGATGAAGATCAGCCCAGGAGAAAAATGCCACGAACCATGGGGCTCAAAAGAGCCCTTGAGAAACAAAAGGAAGAAGAAGTTGCCCTTCTCCAATCTACCTATCTCACTAAATTGTTCACCCAAGAGATAGAGAACAATTGAGAAGCATGGCTTGAGAGTGTAAATGATCACTTGGAAAAGAAGTTGGAGAAGGCAAATAGAGACTTGGACTTTCAACGGAGGATGACTGGGCATTATAAAAAGCTAAATCAGTTTGCCCAGCGGAAATTGAAGGCCACACAGAAAAAGCTCAAGGAGGCTCAAAGGAAGCGTCCGGGACCAAAATTGAAGAAAGACACCTCAAAGCTCCAAATTCTGGCCTCAGCTTCACAACATGTTTCTGAAAACCCTTGAGGGTCATGCTCACCAAAATTGGGCGAAATTCAACAAGTTTTGGTTTTTTGTCATTTTTGGGTTTTTGGCTAAAACTCATGGGCATCACCATTTCAGTTTGGGGAATCCTAAAAGGATGGAAATGGTATCATTGGATGCCATAATTTCAGGGGCATATACTCAGCGATTTTCAGATCATTTGAACATGATTTTCTCTCCCAAAATGGTGGAAAACACTCACTTTTTCCACACTCTGCCCCGTTTATTAGCAAGGCCTATTTTTTGGGTTTTTACACACAGGTCTATTTTTGGAGGACTTCTAGTGGTCAGTTTGGAGAAAAATAAACATTTTCAGAAAACATAAATTCAGAGCTTTCCAACGAGCTGTCATGGGCCTCATTTCGACATCAGGAAGGCCTCCAAAAGTTGATGGCAAGTTAGAGGACTTTCTGCCGATGTATTTCTTAAGTATTTTTGTAAAAAATGCACCTTTCAAAAGTGACTTCTCCTCATGTGCGTTTAGCTATTTTTGTGCATGGTTAGTTAGGAAAAGTCAATTTATTTTCCTTTTTTAGAATTTTTGAGATATTTTATTAGATATTTTGTGCCTTGGGCTTTGCAAAGCCTCAAGGACAAAATCAAATATTTTGGATATGCTAATGAGATTGCAAGTTGAACTAGGAGGTTTTCCCTCATATTGGCCTATATATTCCAAAGGCTTTCATTGCAAACAAGGCTGAACTTGATGAATAGAAGCAATATATGGTCATACAAGCTTGGAAGAAACACTTGTCTCATGCTTTTGGATAGTTTCTTGGATGTTTTTGGATGATGAAAGAGGATTGTTGTTGGATTCCATGACTTGGTAGAATGGTATAGTCTCTCTCTCTCTATTTTGTTTCTTAGTTTTCATTCATAATTCCATGTTCTTTCTTGCTATAAGATAGTAGAGAATAGATTTGAGACATGCCCTTGGAGGCACCTCAAATTTCTTGTTTCTTTAAAGCTTCTATGTTTTCTTCCTTCTTAGTCATATCAAAGAATTCTTTATTTCTCTTTGATAACTGAAGAATATTGTTTGCTTGTTTCATTTATGGTTTTATGCATGATAAGTATGATTCACGGTATGCCCTGCTTACTCATGGCTAGTCATAGTTCCACCTCTGAAACCTTTTCTTTGATTGATTAGATTGTTACTTTTTGAACTAAGGAGGTCTTGTACTGATCTTGCCCTTTGCCTAAAACTATGCAATCTTGCTTTCAAAGTGCCCAATAGCTTGAAATACTATGTTTAGGCATTCCTTCATAGTGATTTGAGTTGTTTTTTTGTCTTAAATATATTTCCCCAAAGTCTGATATCCATTTCCTAAAGTTAGAGAGTCATATATCTCTATGCATGGATTGAATGTTTATGTCTATGCATTGATTAGTTTACAGTTACATTTCTCATGATTAATGGTGTTAGTATGATTCTTTCGTCGTAAAAGATCACTTTAGCTACGCATAAAAAATAGCCCTAACATCGATTATGGCCGCAAAATATCTTTAAGTTTGCTGCACAAATTCAGATCTAAGCACAAAAAGACATTAAGCAGATAAAATATAACATGGCTCCATGCATCCAATGAACAAGACAAGAACAAAGTATTTAAAAGAATATTTTGTATTATATTAAAGAATGGGGCACCTTAGAGGAAAATAAGAAAGGTGTTTTTCGGTTCTCCTCAGTGGGATGGGTTCTTGGAAGTCCTCAGTGTTTCAGATCTAACATTTCTCTCTCTTATGGATGTAGAAAAGCAAACATGGAACTCAATGGGAGTTCACAAAACAAAATGGAAAATGGTGACCAAGAGTAGATCCAGAGTGATCTAATGCAATGAAGGTGACTAATGAATGGGTAAAACCCCCCTATTTATAACAAAATATTGGGGCGGTCTAGAACTCGGTGCATGAATAAAATATTATTAATCGAATTCTAGAAACACCTTTTAGGAATATTTTATTATATTTGTTGGAGGGAAAAGGATTCTTGACTTGGGTCAATTCCTTTATTTATAAATAATAAATAAATAAATGATTTATTTATCATTTTAGGGGAATGATGGGAATATAATTAAATAAATAATGGTTTATTTAATTATTTATTTATGATTTAGTCAAATTTAACTAAGAATATTATTTAAATAATGATTTAAATAACTTGTTCTTAGGAAATAATTAAATAAATAAGGATTTATTTAATTAATTTCCTTTTTTTGGGTTAAATATGACCAAATAAGTTATTTTATATGGTGAAAGCAATTTTACTTAGGGTAAAATTGGTCTTACATGGTGTACTTGGGTTCATCTAATAATAATAGGTTAGATGACCAAAAAAATGTTGTAACAGATTGCCTCCCAACGTACGAGTGTTAGGAGAAAATCGTATGACCGAAGTACGTTGTAAGAACTCAATCACTAAATATCAAAAGGGAAGTGAGAGAGAGAAGTGTAATGTTTTCTGAGGTGTTAAAGGACTAGACCCTGAGGAGATGAGACTTATAGGTGCAACAAGTCTCTAGTTGATGAAGTGGTACCTGTGCTAAAGGCGGCGGGAGAGGCATACCTATGCCCGCCGAGACAAAGTACAAAGAATAAGGCGCCCAGAACACCACGGAACACAATAGGTACAAAGAGTAAGGCGCCCGGAAAACCACGGAACGCAATGATGAAGCATGTGCTGGCCGAAACATGAGCCAGATAAATCATAGGATGAATCCCACATACATGTGATTCCTGGAATAATCTTTAGGACTTATACAATAATATGGTAGTACATGAGATACAAATATACCCAAATTCCCCCTACACATGGGGAAGGGCTCTCAAAATCTGACAGAGACATGTGAATTGAAAATGGCGCTGCAAATGGTTGAAGCCGATATCATCAAATGGGAGGAGCTGCATCAAGGGCGGGAATGAAGTCATCCGGGCAGGTGGGGGGCTACCTGCAGGGCCACCCCCTCATGAGGATTGAGACATCTCACACGTGCCCGGGAATCACCAATAACTGTTGCGGCATTACTGGACGATCGAGTATACGTATCGCGAACATACGGAAAAGGGGCTGGATCCAAGGTACCCAGACAAAGACTAATGGTGATGTTGAAATGATGAAAGGTCCAAAGGGGACCCGAAAGACATGAGTATGAAATGGTATCTCCTGAAGAAAATCGACACAGACAAGAATAAAGATGGAGGCTAAGTGGTGCCCCAAGGAAAAGTGTTGTAAGTGAGGAAATCCGATTTGAAAAAGGAGGAAAGGAAGACTTCGTGGACAACATGTGTCCTGGTGAAGTAGTGACTGATGAAAACAAACATATGCTGGCTATCTACAAGAAAGTAAAACATGCATTTCGAGCGGGAAATGCTAAGGGTAATATCTCTTGAGATAGAGTGCATTGCGAGGATTAGGAAGGGGGTGGCCTTCAAAGTCCTTTAAAAGATATGCCCCTTCCCAAGATCTCTACTGATGATGTAAGGACCTAGCCATAATGAGTCGAAATTCCCATGACCAAGGATATCGTGGGCCTGGTCATATACTAGAACAAGGTCACCTTCATGAAAGGTGCGAGGATGCACTTTTCGGTCATACTGAGCTTTGGTGCGATTTTTAGCCGCTTCAAGAGTTTGTGATGCAACATGATGATCTTCAGAAGCACGCTCAAGCATGATAAGTCGTTGTTCTAGAGGTTGGGTATCAAGGAGAAGTTCGACGGCCAAATCAAGGGAATGGATTTCATATTTGATTGGTAAGACTGCCTCCTCGCCAAAGACAAGGTGGAAAGGAGTGAAACCGGTGGCAGTTTTAACAGAAGTACGATAAGCCCATAAAGCAGGGAAGACCATGAGATGCCAATTGGTTTTGTGTTTATTCACCGTTCGTTGAAGCATGGTTTTAAGAATTTTGTTGACCGCTTCAACTTGGCCATTACCTTGGGGGTAATAGGAAGAGCAATATTGGTGTTCAAAACCCAATAAGGAGGAGAGCTCATGCCAAATTTGATCTTCGAAATGTCGACCATGGTCGGAGACTAACTGTTTTGGAACTCCGAATCGAGCAATGACATGGTTAAAGAAAAAGAGGGCTGCGGTGGCTGCCGTATTGTTGACCGTAGGCATAACTTCGGCCCATTTAGTGAAGTATTCAATCGCCACGATGATATATTTGTGGTTACCAGTAGATGGAGGTCAAAATTCCATAAAGTCGATGGCCCATTTACAAAAAGGACCAGCTGTGACGACAGGATGGAGAGGAGAGGGAGGAGCTCGTGCCTTGGGGGCGAAATGTTGGCAATTGGAATAGTGTTTGACTACTTCAATGCAATCACTGAAGAGAGAAGGCAAAAAATACCCAGCACGCATGATTTTTTGGGCGGTGGCGAGGCCGGAGAGGTGACCACCACAAGCGCCACTATGACAGGCATTTAGGACTTGCTCGGCTTCAGCGTGGGTGAGGCAACGATGAAGGATAGTATCTACGCCGCGACGATAAAGGTCATCGCTGATTAGAAGGTAGCGAGAGGCTTGGTGTCGGATACGTCATCGAGCATCACGATCAAGGTGAAGGGCGAAATTTTGGGTTCGCAAGTAAGTAAGGATGTCACCGTACCAAGGATTGTCGGTGGTGATGGCAATAAAATGTTCATCGAGAAGAGCGTCATTAATTGGAGTATCTTGCGTCTGGGTAGGTAAATCAGAAATGAGTTCAACTAGGACTAAACCTTTTTTAATTTTTGGGGTGACAAATTCAAGGTCTAATTCTTGGAGAATAACGACCCAACGGGCGTACTTCCCATTGAGGATGTGGCGACTCAATAGGAAATCCATGGGGTTTGAATCAATCACAACCTTGGTGGAATGCATGAGGATATAATGACACAATTTTTGGACCGAGAACACGAGAGCTAGTGCTAATTTTTCTTCATACAAGTAGGACACAGGTGGACCGGCAAGGTTCTTACTGACATAATAGATCACATGCTCAACACCGTTATCATCCTTATGGATAAGGACACCACCAACCGAATATGTGGAAGCAGAGATGTATAGGGTGAAATCTCGGTCAAAGTCAGGGGGATGGATCAAGGGGGCTAATGTGAGAGCATGCTTGAGGGCATCAAAATACTCTTGAGCATATGTATCCCAGACAAAAGGGGTGTGAGATCGAAGAAGTCTAAGGAAGCCGTGTGCGGTAATGGCGTAGTCAGGAACGAATCAGCGAAGGAAATTAGCTTTGCCTTGGAGACTTTGTAGTTGGCGTAAGGTACGAGGTAGAGGAAGTTCAAGAATGGCTTGAACCTTCAAAGGGTCGAGATTTATCCCATCTTTAGACACGATGAAGCCGAGGAGACAACCGGCGAGAACACAGAAGACACATTTCAAAGGGTTAAGGCAAATGTTATACTTGCGGCATCGGAGAAAAATGGTACGCAGGTCATGAAGGTGTTGCGCCCTATGTTTAGAACGTGCGGTAAGGTCGTCTAAATAGGCAAGGATAATATAGGCTAAGTCATGGAAGAAATAAGACATGGCTCGTTGAAAGGTGGCACCAGCGTTTTTAAGGCCAAATGGCATGACTCGGTATGCGAAAGTGCCCCACGAACTAATGAACGCGGTTTTAAGTTGATCAACACAACGGATAACAATTTGGTTGTATCCGGAGAAGCCATCCATAAAGGAGAGAATCTCATGCCCTGCACACTCATCAATGATTTTGTTAATAAATGGTGTGGGGATGTTGTCTTTGGGACAAGCTTTGTTCAGATCGCGAAAGTCATTGCAAACACGAATGGTGCCTTATTTTTTGAGGACGGGAATTGGGTTAGACACCCAAGTGGTATATTCAATGGGGTAAATGAAACCAGCCTGCCGGAGCTTGTCGATTTCAAATTTGATGGCATCATGTCTAGAAGGATGGACGGGTCTCAAATTTTGACAAACTGGAATGGCATCAGGCCATGTGTCGATGTGATGTTCGACAATGGCAGGATCGAGTCCGGGCATTTCTGAGTATGACCAGGCGAAAACATCACGAAATTATTTGAAGAGTTTTGTGTAGGCTTCGATTTCTTTCGGAGTGCATTGGGCGCCCATGGTGATATGTTCTTCAATACCTGGCTTGACAGAAATGTTGATTTTGATGGTGGGAGGGATAGGGTGGCCAAGGTAGGGACCTAATAAGCACCAGGAGGGGGAGCGAGGAAAGGGATCTGACTAGCATGGAAATGGCCAGGAGGAAGGGTGCCAAGGGGGTTGATGTTGGGAGGGATCGATCCAGGAGGAATGTGCGTAGAAGAAGAAGATTCAGAAGGAAGAAGGGTGGCAAACGGGGGTGAAGGGAGAGGAGTTCTTTGGGGTTGAGGTTGCTGACTAGCCAAAGTGGGCTCTGTAAGGTCAGCCCAAGAGGATTGCATCATGCGGACGTTCGCCATGTTAGGATCAGATACGGGAGGAGGGGAAGGACCAGGAAAGGTTCCAAGCAAAAAGGAGTCTTTGTAAACGCCAGGGGAAACACTGGTCAAAGAATAAACAGGTGGTTTATTGGTGACAGCAGAGATGATGGACTCAGGGGAGGTCTGAGATTTTGGTTCATGGTAAGTCAACTGGTCAATGGTGACAATCTTGTCGTTATGAGGGAAAAACATCTTGCGGTGGATGGCGGATGGGACGGCATACATGGCATAGGTGTAACTACGCCCCAAAAGAATGTTGTAGTCAAGAGGGGTGTCGATAACTTCAACGTCGACACAGGCAGTCTTACCGGCAAGGGTGATAGGACAGTTACGGAAGAGGCCAATGGGTTGGGAGGCATGGCCATCCCATGCACAAAGGGTGATTGTGGAAGGGGCCAGTTTGTGAGATCCAAGTTGTTTCCAAACCGAAGCGGAAATTACGCAGGTAGATGCCCCCTCATCAATAATACACCGAGCAACATTGGCGTTTCCGTTTTTAACTGGGATTTGGAAAGCAATTGAAGGGGGAAGAGGGGGATGGTTTGACTGACGGGTGTCGAAAATAATCAATTAGTCATCAGCAGGATCTACAGCGCCCACGACAGATATTAGAGCCCTCTTTTGAGAAGGACACGACTGGAGGAGTTCCAGTGTTGAAATGGCTACAGGAGATTGGGCCAGATCATTTACTATGCTGTATGAATGGGCAACCTGACCAGAGGCAGCATTTCAGCATAATGGTCCCTTAGGAGGCTTGGGATGAACCTCGGCTTTAGGCAGAGGGAGTTGCAAGGGACCGTTGGGTGTCGATAGAGGCTCTGTAGGACCTGACGATGGAGACTCAGAGACAGACGTAACAGGAGGTGTGGAATACTGACGGGATCGAGTTTTAAGGTTGAGGTCGACAGTGAGAGGTGGGTCAGAAGTCATCATGAGAATTTGGTAATCAGAGGAACCAAAAGGGGAAGGTTGAGTGGTTACCGGGGCGTGAGGTGGTTGAGTGGCCACGAATCCTTGTTGCGGGAAAGGATCGGAAAACACAACAGGTTGAGAAGTAACAGGGTTGGGAGGGGTAGTAGGAGAGGAGTGCGGTCCCCGTACGGTGGCCTGAGAATCCCAAAGTTGCCGCATTTGTGGTAATAAGGGACAATTGTGAGTGTAGTGACCATAAACACCGCAACACGAACATGGCTTATTGGTGCGAAGTGGCCTGTCCGGCTTGGGCTGAGAGCCTTGTGGCTGGTTGGTAGAGTCGATATTGGAAGGGTTGGGTCCATGATTACCAGAAGCGGATTGGTTGCCTCTTCTCCTTCTTGGAGAAGGAGGAAAATTAGGTGCCCCTTGCTGTGCAAATACTTGCCCTAGAGGGGGTAGGAAGTGTGGTTGTGGGGGTGGAGAAGGCAAGGGAGTGGGAGGTCCAAATGCTGGAGGAGCCGGGACACCAGGTTGCAGATATGGATAAGGAGTAGGTTTGGCAGCAATAAGGTAAGCAGGGGGGTGGGAAAAAGGAGGAGGCATGCCGTAGCTGGAATACATGCTTCCTGGAGGGGAAAAAACGCCGGAGGGGCTGGCCCCTAGAGGAAAACCATGGCCCGGAGGAGGTTGGGAAGAGGTATGTGACAGGGTTCCAACGATACCGTCGGCAGAATGAGATGCCCCCGAGGCATTAAGGCCACCAGGTTTGGGAAGGTCAGGAAGGACAGTATAAACATAACCAGATTGGGCGTAGATAAGGTCATACTTCAAGGTGATTTGGAGGGCAGCTTCTTCGGTTTGGGGAAAATGGGATGTGACATCTTTGCCAATGGGAGGTAAGAGAGAGCGAAGGAACCAATCCATGTAAACCTGATCTTCAAAGGGGGGAGCTCGACACAGGCTTCTCATGCGTCACCATTCCTGGACATGAGCGGAAAGGCGGGTTGAGGAGGATTGACGGAAGGAGGTTAAAAGCTCGATACCAGTGTCGTATCGGAGAGGGAGCTGGAAATAAGATAAAAAGGCTTGGGCAATGGTTGCAAAAGTGGTATGGGAGGAGATGGCCTGTTCAACATACCATTTAGAAGCTTCGCCTGTAAGTGTGCATTGGAACAATCGAAGATGAATAGAGTCATCAGTAATGGAATTGGAGGAACACCACATATGGAAGGATCGGATATGGTTGGAGGGATCCTCACTAGCAAGGCCTTCGAACTTGGGAATGTCAGAGGAGAGCTTGGTTGGCATAGCAGGCCAACTAACATCGTGGTGGATAGGATCATTAATCAGCTGATTGAAGTCGAGGAGACTAAGGCCGGCCATATAAGGGAGTAATGGGGTAGTTGAGGTAGGTCCCGAGGTATTTCCACTGGAAACAGACCCAGTAGTAGTACTGGGGTTACTGCTGGTGGTAGGCCCTGAAGTAGACATGGTGAAAGTGACAGGGGGAGAACCAGGAGGGGGAGAACCTGAACAATCAGAGGAGGAGTTGGAGTGCGGACTCGGGGAAATACTTACTCGATGACGACGGGAAGGAGGAAGTCGACCAAGCGGAAACTGAGGGTGAAGGCCAAGAAGTCTCCGGGAAAGGCGCCCTGGGGGTGCAATGATGATAGGAAGAAGAAAGTCCGACAAGGGCAGGGAGGGAAAAAATCAAGTGAGGTCAAGGGCAGAAAGGTGTAGTGACAATTGATTTTAAAGTCTTTGCTAGGCGGTGTTAACCAGGTGCTTCTTCACTTAGGGTTAGTGTGTGGCATGCATTAATTTTAATTGTTTAAACCCAGACGTTTTGAGAGTAAAAAAAGTGTGTTGCGTAATGGAAAAGAAATCTGCAGTAAATAAAACTGAAAGAACAGAAAATTTAAAAAATGCAGCAATCTAACCCAAGAAGGCGGGTCTCCCAAAACTAGTCGAGAAGAGGGAAAAACTAGGCAAAGCACATTGAAAAGAGGCCAATAGATCTAACGTCCGGAGGGACTGGGATCTAAAGGGTAAATCTGCTGAAAAGTGGTGCAGAGAACAACAAATAGGCAGAGGCAAGGTGGCTGCTAAAAAGGAGGAGATTTGCGAAAAATAGGAGAGATAAGGCAGTGGCCTTAGAAGTGAACCCAAACAAAACGATAGGAGGTGTTTTGAGAGGGAGAAGAGCTGATCTAAAGGGATCTGAAGAGGAGGTATCAGATCTAAGAAAAATAGGGCTGAAACTCTGTAAATTCAGATTTCTGTAGCAGTAAAGACTCGCCCACAAAAAGTGGGGGGTACTAGAGCCCTAAGGGGCAAGATTCCCTCTTAGTTGAGTAAATAAGATCAGAAACAGGTCCAAACGGGCAAAGACAGAGTCTGGAAACCTTGACAGAAGCTTCAGACAAACCCAGAAAAAGTGCTGAAAAATTTGTAGAAAAGGTGCAGGTCGCAGGTTCTGACCTGTTTTCAGTCCAGGTCGCAGGTTTGGGGCAGAAAAGTGCGTCTTGAGGCTCAGGTCGCACTTTTTGGGCTGATAAGTGAGACCTGCAGAGCCGGCTCTCTCGGCGGCAGATTTCAGAAAAATTTGTCGTCTCAGCTGCGGCTGATGTCTGTCACCTGCGCAATAAGGCCAGAAACACACGGAAGTTAAAAATTTGACTGTTTAAATGGTTTTGGGGGTGAAAATCACCATAAAAATAGGAAAAAAAAATGGAAGAGAAACCCTAGGGTCTGAAACAGCTGGATATGCAGGAATAGATAAACGACAGTGGTCGCAAAAGAACACCCGTGTGGAGTCGCCAATTTTTAGTATGATTCTTTCGTCGTAAAAGATCACTTTAGCTATGCATAACAAATAGCCCTGACATCGATTATGGCTGCAAAATATCTTTAAGTTTGCTGCACAAATTCAGATCTAAGCACAAAAATACATTAAGCAGATAAAATATAACATGGCTCCATGCATCCAATGAGCAAGACAAGAACAAAGTATTTAAAAGAATATTTTGTATTATATTAAAGAATGGGGCACCTGAGAGGAAAACAAAAAAGGTGTTTTCCAGTTCTCCTCAATGGGATGGGTTCTTGGAAGTCCCTAGTGTTTCAAATCTAACATTTATCTCTCTTATGGATGTAGAAAAGCAAACATGGAACCCAATGGGAGTTCACAAAACAAAATGGAAAATGGTGACCAAGAGTAGATCCAGAGTGATCTAATGCAATGAAGGTGGTTAATGAATGGGGAAAACCCCCCTATTTATAACAAAATATTGGGGCGGTCTAGAACTCGGTGCATGAATAAAATATTATTAATTGAATTCTAGAAGCACCTTTTAGGAATATTTTATTATATTTGTTGGAGGGAAAAGGATTCTTGGCTTGGGTCAATTCCTTTATTTATAAATAATAAATAAATAAATGATTTATTTATCATTTTAGGGGAATGATGGGAATATAATTAAATAAATAATGGTTTATTTAATTATTTATGTATGATTTAATCATATTTAACTAAGAATATTATTTAAATAATGATTTAAATAACTTGTTCTTAGGAAATAATTAAATAAATAAGGATTTATTTAATTAATTTCCTTGTTTTGGGTTAAATATGACCAAATAAGTTATTTTATATGGTGAAAGAAATTTTACTCAGGGTAAAATTGGTCTTACATGGTGTACTTGGGTTCATCTAATAATAATAGGTTAGATGACAAAAAAAATGGTGTAACAAATGGTTAGCCCTACCATGTTTATGTCAGATATTAAACTAGTTATGTTTGAAATCCTTTGTTCTTCACAAATTTAATGTCCACCTCACTCCATTTTACCCAAAGATCCATTTTACCTCGAATCAAATCGGCCCTTCAACAACCTTGTCTCACCACCTGAAAGCTTTCTTGACCTTTTTCGACCCCATAGCCCAGTTGATCTGACATATTTTTACCTATCTTATGTCTTTGATCAGTTCATCCCTCACAACCTAAAAACCAAAAACAAAAACCTACTTCATAACTAGCAAACACACGGATATCCCTTAGACAAATAGAAAGAGCCCTCTCTGAGTCCAGGAAGGCTAGGTCCTTGTGCTCCAAAGACTGGTTTGATGTTACATTGTCATTTGGCTTGCCAATCAGCTAAATCACGGGACCTTAACATAATGGCGATCACGGTGGGACCTTGAATCAAAACATCCTCAGTATCCCTTAGGATCTCTCAAAATCTCAGTCAAAATTAGAAAACTTAGGTATTGTCCGAAGAGTAGAAACTAGCTCCTTCACCATCTTAGCAAAATGATGATTCAATTATAGGAAACTCTTCCAAACCTCAAGGCTACATATAGGAAACTCAGAAAACCCCAAAATATCTTTAGACTGGTGTTTATCAATATTGGTGGTGGACCATACACATATACTCTCAAAATAACTAAAAATCCACTCGGCGACTCCACTAGCCTCCAGTAGGCCTTACTACTCTGCTAAATTTTAGAATATTGTCCGATCAACCACCTCATCGCCACCCTAACATAATGGCGATCACGGTGGGACTCTGAGTGATAAACAAACTTGGATTCCCTAATTATCTGATTGACTTGTCCCACTGCTCACTAACATAATGGTGATCACGGTGGGACTTTGAGTCAAAACATCCTCAGTATCCCTTAGTAACTCTCAAAATCTCAATCAAAATTAGAAAACTTAGGTATTTTTTGAAGAGTAGAAACTAGCTCCTTCATCATCTTAGCAAAATGATGATTCAACTATAGGAAACTTTTCCAAACCTCAGGGCTACATATAGGAACTTAGAAAACCGCAAAACATTCCCAGATTAGTTTTTCCCTAGTTATTGGTGGTGGACCATAGCTACATCTTTACAAAAAACAACCAAATTCCACCTGGCGACTCCACTAACCTCCAATAGGCCTAAAACTCCATAAAAAACCAAAAAATTCATACACCATACCTTTTTGTTAACTCATCCTTTCCGAAACTTAAAACTTATGGTGCAAACTCTGTAATCAGTGACAAAAAAAGTATAACTTAGTGATTCAGAAGACTTCACCTAAACATAGGAGATAAACAGAAATGATCTTTCAAATATAACCATTATCTTGTCCAAATAGCCTAGCAAACTATTGAAACCAAGTAAATCACTCTTCCTTGCAAGTCTTCATCTCAAATTTTGCTAGAAAATTTTTTCTGAAAGCATCTTTGATAGTGTTGGTGGTGGACCATATTTCTCACAGAAATCCACCTGGCGAATCCACTAATCCTCATTTTTTTTTTACCATCCTTCACATTAGTAAACCCCTAGAGGGGACATCCATCTGAAACAATAAAAAATACCATCCTCTCTAAACTTTAGATTTGAAATCTGGCTTCACAAAGAATCAACACTAGATTTCATCCAGACCCAAATCCTCCTATCATAGTAGATGACCCAGAGAATATTCTATGGCAAGCTTCTGAAACTGGAAATCTAACTACCGATAGGTCCATCTGTAAAGCAAGATCAGTACCTGAACACCTCACAGGCTTGCAGGATTCCCCATTTGATTTAAAATCAGCAAAAACCCTTTTTAGAAGCAAGTCACAAAGTAAGGTAAACTTTGACGATCTTGAGCCCCTAGATCCGCCAAAGAGTCCTAGTAGAGAAGCCTCGCCTACTACACCTCTCAACTTTCAACTTATCCATCACTTTGGCTCCTACCATCCTATATCTGCTCAAAATTAGATCACTAGTCCAAGTACATCTGCCACACCCATCCAAACCACTACTGTTCAAAACAGCTCAGCTCATCCTACAAGCCCTCATTTTGTACATCATCCATTAGCTCTCGCCATGGCAGCCTGGTATGCACCCTTGGTGTTGCCACACCCTTTGGCTCCCTTAAAAAATTAATATCAATCCAAAATCCTGCACTTTACCGGAGTTGAGACTACCACAGCTCAACAACATGTAGATAGAATTAGCGATGCTTTTGAATACATGGAAATAGAAGACGAGACCATCAGGATGAGGATGTTTGCCCAAAGCCTTGGTGGAGAACACAGAGAATGGTTTAAGAGCTTAACTCCAAACATCATCCACGATCTCCCAGAACTCTACCAAACCTTCATAAATAAGTGGGAAATCTGAAAGAACCCCATTCAAATCCTGTCAGAGTATAACAATCTAAAACGGGAAAATGGGGAGAGTGTCTAGGGATACTGCACTAGGTTCAATAGTGTTTGTAACGCCCTCCCCCCTCACTTCAAACGTCCACTTGGCTCAGCCTTAGCAAAATTCCCCGAAGGATTCAACCCAGACATGATTTATCAACTAAGAGACAAGGACCCCCCTACCTTAGAGGAAATGTAAAAAGTGGCCATAAGTGCAGAAGCCAACTTAGCAGAAAAGAGAGCTAGGACTAGATCAGAAAGGAAATTCACATACCGGGAAGAGGTCTCCACTTTAGCCCCTTCCTTAGATCCTAGAATAGATGACTTGGTTAGATCCATGGCGAAAATGTAGGAAAAGATAAGTGAAAAGACACCTCTCAGGGACAACCAGCCAAACCCTTCAAACAGAAACTGGAACCAAAATTTCAGGAGGAAATAGCCTCAAAACAAACCAAGGGAAAATGACCAACAAATTAAGCCACCCTTTAATGAAAATTATGTGGAAGAAGATGAAAGGGATACAGATCCCATTGATGAAAATCATTTGAACCTTATAGGTTCTGATAACGAGAGTGAGGTTTACCTCAGAGAAGAAGAACAAGCGTTCTTCTCTCCGAATCAAGATGAAACCAACTATGAAGATCCCTAAGATCCTGCCATAGATTTTTAGAATGCCATAGTAGAAGCTCACAGGTAGTATGACCTTAGAAGCAGAAAAAACCAAGACAACTCCAAGAAAGGTAGCTCAGACACTGCTAAAACCCCTGTTACCATCCTTAAAAAAGCAGTGGATAGCAACAAAATCATGATCAAGAAAACTGACCAAAAAAAAGATAAATTTATTCAAACAAGTCTTGGCTCAGATACTCCTAGTACCTCCACAAAGATTCCCGAGATGGTTGTGTCAAACAAAATCCCGAAACAAAGTCAACAAACTCAGAACATAGAGAAAGTCATGGCTGAAAAAACTGAAGCAAACCTGTCTAAACTACAAACATCTTTCAGTTTTGAGGGAGAAATCACCAAAATAAATATTAGCATGACCCTCACTGAACTTATTGCCCAAAGTTCTTATAAATATCAAGTGTTAAAGGTCCTGGATATAGGAAATTATGCAAACACCCTTAATCTAGCTGATGACACTCCTAAAGTGTTGTTTGGTCCAAAAATAGAATGGAAATTCCAAGAAGGAACCACTTTTCCCTTTTACATCAGTCTGAATATACATGACCAAATCCTACACAATGCCATGCTAGATTCCGGGGCCTCGCATAATCTCATGCCGAAGGTTGTGATGGAAATATTAGGCCTAGAAATTACAAGATTATATAAAGACTTATATTCATTTGATTCAAGTAGAGTCAAATGTCTAGGCTTGATCAAAGATCTTTGTTTCAATTTGGCCCAAGTACCTGCAAAACACCTAATCATGGATATAGTGGTAGCAGACATCCCTCCCAAGTATGGAATTCTTTTATCCAGATCTTGGGGAGCTAAGCTTCAAGGGAATATTCAACTTGATATGTCCTACGCCACTATTCCTGTGTTTGATCAAACTAGAATACTCTATTGGGAGTCACACACAAAATATATGATCAGCAGCCAAGAAAGGTCAGATAACATCCCGATGTACTCCTTGCATTCTGATCCGAACTCTTTCATTTTACACACTGATGAGGACATTGAAGAACATTCAGAAGGATTTGAAACAAACTTAGACCCACAACATCAGCTGCCCCAAGTTCTCTATGATGAACTAGACACTCAGAATTATCATGATCATGAGCAGCTATGTCTTGAGGAAAGAGAGTTTGGTCTTTTTGAAACAGGGATAGAGCAAGAAGCACAAACCATTATGTACTATCAAGCAAATTTCTCAAACCTTAGGCAAACATCAACACTAACATCAGAAGAATTTTTCAGAGTAGAGGCATTATAAGACTTACATATCACAAACCTCTTTGGAAATCAAGGGCAGGGGAGCTTAATGTTCTTACCATACCTTAAAGATTTACTAGTACATAACTCTACCCCTTCAAATGAAACCTTGACTGTAGCCATAACAACTCAAAATCCAAAAAAATTCCTGATAAACTTCTTATGAAAGGATATGATGACTGCAGTCCAAATATACCTGAGTTACTTGAATTGGCTAACATTCTGTCACTCCACCAAAGACTTAGAATTTCTAGAATTTGCAATCTTGTTCAAAATACTACTTCATATAGAGAAAGCAGTGAGAAACACTATGCCACTGCCATCACTCCTAGAAACAACTTCGACAAAAGAAAATACAAAAGTCTGAACAAAACAATAATAGTCAACGATAAAATAGCTGGTCATAGGATCTATTTTGATTTTAGAAACACTAATACACACCCTTGTGACAGAAATTTTATCCTTCCTACCCAAGACCATGATATACCAATGATAAGTGCTTTTAATCATATGTCTTTGCAAGATGATGTTTCAGGGTATAGCCAAATAATTCCTTTGCAAAGCAGACAACTCAAAGAATTTTTCAAGTATGGTGGAAGTAGTTCCATTTTCAAACCCAGAATTGCAAAACCATCGGATATAAAAAATATGCTCCTAAAAGCCATGTTTCCAGTTCTGAATTTCTATATTCTGACATACCTAGATGATGTCATCATATACTTCAAAAATGACAAAGAATATCTGCACTATTTGAAAAATATGTCCAGCAAAAGAAGGAGTGGAAATCAGAGGTATAAAGAGGTACAGTGGGAAGATACAGGGTTGATTAAGGATTCATGCATGAATCCTTATGTCATGCTTGAAAGAGAAAATTTTCCAAATTTCTCTTTTCAAGAGCTGAGTGGACCAAGAGTGGCAGGAGATCCTTATGAAGATAAGATGCTTAAGTTTCACCATTTCCAAGATTTCTGAGTTAAAACTTTTTCAATCATTGTATATATCATTGTTTGAAAAATAAATCAAAAACAGAAAATTCAAAAACAATAGAAAAATAGAAAAAGAGGGTGGTTTGAAAAATAGAAAGAAAGCCCCATGTTCAAAAAATAGTCATTCGGAAAGCGTGCAAGTCTAAATGCCGCTACTAGTGCTCAAATGTCTTGTTCAATTATCTAGCCTAATCATAACTGAACATGTTTTAAATTTATTTGCTAATAAGTTAGTGAGAGGAAAATATAGTCAACATTGTGTAAGCTTAACTTATCAATGAGAGTAGATTAGGGAAAGATACTGGTTCCACATGCTCAAAACATAACCAAAGAGGAAAGCAGGGATGAAAAACAAATTGTGTATCCTAGCCTTGTTTTGTTAGATTTTGTTTTATGAAAAATAATATTTGTGTGCAGCTTGTCTTTCATGCCACAAGTACATGAAAAATCAGACTGTCTAATCTTGATTTGGTCATTTTTCAATTTCATGTTTTAGATTAGAGAATAAAATCCTGTCAAACAGCTTAACCTTAAAAGTCGATCTAGGATAGGTAGAGAAACAAAGGAGTTCATTAGCTTAATCTGAACTCTCGACGGATATAAGTGTAGAACTAGAAAGTGTCATTTTTCAAAAATATTATGTCAAAGGGTTGCTAGTCCAAATGCACCTAAAAGAAGAAAAAATGTTAGAAAATATAGTGGGGTAGGTAGAAATATCGTTGATGCTAATCATGCTGTCAATTTTCAGAAATAGCATCAAGGAAGAAAGAAATTTGTGCCAATGGATAAAGGCACTGATCTTCAAAGAACTAAGATCTGAAATTCTGGACACCTCCCGAAAAGCAGCTGCCCTCCCCAAATGGAGCCACTGTTAGTCATCAATATTTTTCACCTATTGATGACGACTAGTTTTTAAATCCAAGTTTTCTAGCAGTTGATCTCCAATTTGTCAAATTTTCCATCTGGAAAACACCCATAAACATTTTTTC
Organism: Pinus albicaulis; assembly: GCA_034641835.2. Taxonomy (NCBI): domain Eukaryota; kingdom Viridiplantae; phylum Streptophyta; class Pinopsida; order Pinales; family Pinaceae; genus Pinus; species Pinus albicaulis. Next base: position 840,511,791 of record CM076571.1, on the reverse strand, counting down.
CCTCCTACCTTTTAAAATCAGCCCATGATGAGATACAACCTCATTGTCAAGCCCTATCTAGCCTCAACCATAAAAACTTGTCCATAAGCTCCAAAGAGAATACTCCAAATTTGTCCAAAAAGTCTCCCCTAAGTTAGGTAGTGGCGCTTTAGGCATTCCTCCCTTGGCAAACTATCCTAAAGCCAAAAAACCTCTGTCTAATATCAACCAGTCATAGATAACCTTCCTATTCTGCAAATAAAGTTGGATACACTCTTAAGTTGCGCCACTAACAAACCTTGATGTCTCAGCAATGCATATACCATAAGTCAATCTGATATTAGGTGGATTTATAGTGTTTCAATGTATTTTTCAAGAGTAGAAGTGTACCAGTGTTCCAGAAGACATTATTGCACTTAACATGAGAAGACAATTTCTTCTCATGTGGTTTTGAGCACGGGATCTGAGCTACAGGATAGAGAGTTATTTCAATAAGCTCCTGCAAACACAGTCAAAGGTTAGTGAATTATGAATAACAAGAAATACTCTGCAGATAATGGTCAGGTTACTTCTGATGTCTAAAGATGCATAAAGGTATTTGCAATAGTAGGATTACATGTCTCAGAGTAATGCCCCTCATGGCATATTGTCAATTTGTCACTTTATTTGTTTAAGCATGAATAGGTAGTGAAAGGAAAGATGACACTATTTTGAAAGCAGATGAAATGGCATCACTGAGAAAACCTCTTCCATACATTAGCAGAGGGTTGAAAGACTGAGAAAACCTCCTCCATACATGAGCAGATGGTCAGGTCACTGGTTGAAAACCTCCTTCATTTCACAAGCAGAGGGTTTGGCAAACTGATAAAGGCCTCCTTCATCTAATAAGAAGAGGGAAAGGAACAGAAATATGGCCTCATTTAAAGGGCACAAAACTAACAATGATGCAAAATGCCTGAAAAACTTTTTTAAACCCTTTCTCCAATAGATTCAAAACCACTAACACAGCAGTGGTGTCTCAAAGACTGATTATAAGGTTTCACTGATTGAAAGGTAGAGTCTAAGTGCAGTGGGGAAACAATTGAAGGCTTATGAATAGAAAAATGTTGTAAAGCAGATGGCCAAGCAGTGGCGCTATGATAATCAAAGAGGTTTGATTTTCCTTCTATCAAAGATCTCCTTCAAAGGTAATTTGAAGCTAAAGTAAACAAAGCTTGGACAGGTTCATCAATGTGAAGAAAGGAATATGACACCATGTTTCAAATTCAAAATGACATTCAGAGAAATGAAACATGATATTGTCACAGACAAAAGCCTCTTGTGGACATATGAACAAACCCTGTTGAGGTATGAAATTTCATTAAAATTTTCCAGAGATTTTCTCCTTGATCAATAGGCATGAACTCTAGCCATTGTTTTCCTTCAAAAAACAGAGTTGAAATTAGTAGAAATCCATTCAAGATTTATGAGTTGAGAGTTGGGTTAAACATAGGCCAAGGAGTGATGTGTTGATGGTTCAAAGAAACTTTGCTCTTCCTGTCCATGAAGATATTTTTCAAAAATTCATCAAAATTGACAGGAAGATAGCCTAAGCCTTGCTATTCCATAGTATTGAATTGAAGGTATATAAAGCCCTTTTTCCTTGATGAACAGGTATAGTTAAGAGCCATGAGTGGATGAAAATGAGGTTTGTCACCCACAGTCAAATGGAAATATTATTCAAAGGGTGCATCTACCATCATGTATATGGTTTTGAGCAGGTTTTCCTCTAAAAAACAGATATGAACAAAGGAAACAAGTTTCCTCCCTTGATGAGAAAACACTAAGAGAGATTGTGGCTTTTAAGATGGTTTCTTCACTTTGAAAAGGGACATATCTACGAATATCTTCAAAAGTGTCATCCATACCACTTTTAAGAGTCGTGGTCGAATATTGGATTTTGTGATGTTTTAAAAATGTTAAAATGGCAAAGCAGTGCTTCATGTTTTGTTTACAACCAAAAGATTTTTCAAAAAACATTCAAACCCTCACAAGTTAAGTTCAAAAGGTTTTTGGCTTTAAATTGGGTGGGGAGACCGTTGTAAAGCCCATTTGGCAAATTCAAAACTCAACAAGTGTTCACAATTTCTCTCCTAGCTGTTCACCGTACCTAGCAAGAAGTTTGAGCATATTTGAAGGTTTTTCAGGCTTAAAATTTGCGCGGCGCACCTGGAAGAGTGCGTGGCACGTTCAGAAGAAAAATTACACAGATTTTATACGGCTGCGCGGCGTGCGGCGTGCCTGTAGTGCCGATCACCACTGCCCGAAGGCCGACCCGACACCTTTTTCACTGCACGACGCTCTTCCATATTAACGTGTCGTGCCTGTTTGAATGACCAAAACACCTTCAAAGGGTCTTGAGACCTGCTAAACTCATCAAGCAAGGGCCATAAGCCATCTTCAAGGTATTCTCCATTGCTCCTTACTAGTTTTTGAAAATATGAAAGGGGTGAGAAGGTTATTTTCACAAGACAAAAATAGTGGTTGGAGAGTAAGGTGTTTGAGAAAAATCTAAGGTTTTTGTTGCTATGATTGCCCAAGATTAGTATAGTGAAAGGTGGCGTGTTTGTATCAGTTTCAGAAGGCCTGGAATTGCCTTCAAGCAAAGTGATAAACCTTATACTAATGACAAGATATAAAACATAGTGGTAGAGGTTTCAAGTTGTTGTAAGGTGTCCTAGCAGTGGTAAAAACAAAATTAACCCCTGTCTATGAAATCTGAAATGAAAAAAGTGTCTATAATCTGAAATCCTTGTCATTTTGAAAAGGTCCTCTATGTGTGATGAAACAGCTAAATCTGTGCAGCCTCTATAAGTCCCAACAGCAGAGTGTGTGAGAGATTTTGCAAAGATAGTTGAGGGTGTTTTTTGTCTACCTCCGTAAAAACAGTGAATAGCAGAAGAGTTTTGTTTGGGGAAGGGTGATTTTTTTTTTGTTTGAACACAAGGAGATCCTTGTTCTAACAAGAAAACACAAACACCTCTTCTCAATACCTTTCCCAAACACAATAATCAATTGAATTTTTTCTTTTCATTTGACAAAAACTTGTTGTTTGGCATAAAAGAGGACAAAACAGTGATTTATAAGGAGCACAAAGTTGGTGTTGGGGGACTATTTCACAAAACATTTGAAGCAGCTTGTCTTGGTCAAACAGTGACTGACAAGGAGGACAGAGGTGTGGTTGAGAAAAAAATTCCAAAGGCCATTTGATATAGCTTGGTTTTGCAAAGAACATTCAAAACAAAATGCCTCCCAGGCAAGACAGTAGGAGTGGCCTTCACAGGAGGTTTGAGCATGTTTCCATTGAAGAGGTAAATACTCATCCATCAGTCCTATTTAACTTCCATGAGGTTGGGTGTCTAGCGTTTTGTCAAAGGGTGTAGGAGGTGAAAAGCTATTCCCCTTTGACACATATTTGTGCTTTGAGATTTCAAGAGAAGCATTTTAAGCTAGTCGGCCTAGATTTCAAATTCTCTCCAAGGTCCATTTCCAAGGCCACCAAAATCCCTTATGTCGGAAAGAAGTGGTTTAAAAAAAGCCACCTAGACTCAGAACAATAAAAGCCTTTTCTGAAGCTTGACCATAGAGATTCATGTCCATCCATTTTTCCCTTCTCATATCTATTGACTAGTTATGCCCCCCTCATGAAGATAATCATGAAATACTTCACTTGCGAGGGAATATTCTCCCGAGTCTATGCTCACCATTTTCGATTGCTCATGCATTTCGTGAGAGCCAAATTGTTAAATCTTCCTTTCTTCCTACATAGAAGTATTGAGAAAATGACCTCCACTATTCAGAAAAAAACCTCCTTCTTAGCAGTCAGCCTGCCTCTTCCATCACTCCCTCATCAAGGTTATCATTTTTCATCAGCTTGAGAAGAAATAAATCTCTTGGGATACTTTCATTAAACATCCGGATTTCGCCTCTTCATTTCATACATCTCCTTCACCTTCCACTAACCATCCTTTTCCTTCTTCAAGCAAGCCCATTCCCAAGAAGCTCAAATTTCCCATTGAACAAGAAAAAGAGCATGAGCAAGAGGAGGAAGATGATGATGAGCAGCATCATGATGAAATAGAGCAGCAAGGGGAAGAAGAGCATAGTGAGGCAAAGCAGCAAGGGGAAGAAGAGCACAGTGAGGCAGAGCAGCAAGGGGAAGAAGGGCATGATGAAGAGGAAGATGATGATGAGCAGCATGTTGATGAACAGGTGTAGCACAGTGAGGATGAGCAACCTCATGAAGAAGAAGGGAAACATGATGAACAGGTGCAACACAGTGAGGAAAGGTAGCCACATGATGATGAAAAATAGCCACGTGATGATGAACAACAACCTCATGAAAAAGAATAGTAGCATGATGAAGAGGTGCAACACAGTGAGGAGGACAACCCTCAAGAAGAAATGAAAAAGGATAGTCAAGGCATCCATGAAGAAATCCAATACAGTGGCAAGAATGATGAGCAAAGTAACAAGGGCAAAGAGCCAATAGAGCATGTGCTAGCTGCCTCTCCTAGGCAAGGGGCCATGCTATCTTCTCCAAAAGTGGACAAGCCCCGGACATCAAGGAAAAGGGTGCTTAAAGTTGTAACTCAAAATGTTACTAGGGCCCTCCGAAGCAAGGGGGAATTTCCCAAGAAGCCCATTGTCGAATTTCCCAAGAGAAGGAAGACTAAAAGATCCACCCAAAGCAAGGGGAAAGAGAAATAAGAAAGCAGCCATGAAAAGGAAAGGGACTTCGACATAATTCAAATCCAAAGTGATGATAGCGACAATGAAGCCCAAATCCTAGAAACTCTTTTGATCAATAGAGAAAACCAAATTGATGCTTTGAGGACTGATCTAGATAGGGCTAGAAACTTCAATCACTTTTTGCAAATTCAAAACAAACAGATGAGTGTCCACATGGCGGTATATCAGACACGGGCCATCAAATACAAAAAAAAGGCCTACAAGGCACAAGTGAGATTGGAAGAACTCATGGGTGAGTTCGATGAGAGCGAAGATGAAGATCAGCCCAGGAGAAAAAGGCCAAAAACCATGGGGCTCAAAAGAGCCCTTGAGAAACAAAAGGAAGAAGAAGTTGCCCTTCTCTAATCTACACCTCTCACTACATTTTTCACCCAAGAGATAGAGAACAATCGAGAAGCATGGCTTGAGAGGGTAAATGATCACTTGGAAAAGAATTTGGAGAAGGAAAATAGAGACTTGGACCTTCAACGGAGGATGACCGGGCATTATAAAAAGCTAAATCAGTTTTCCCGACGGAAATTGAAGACCACACAGAAAAAACTCAAGGAGGCTCAAGGGAGGCGCCCCGCACCAAAATTGAAGAAAAACACCTCAAAGCTCCAAATTTTGGCCTCATCTTCACAGCATGTTTCTGAAAACCCTTGAGGGTCATGCTCGCCAAAATTGGGCGAAATTCAACAAGTTTTGGTTTTTTGTCATTTTTGGGTTTTTGGCTAAAACTAATAGGCATCACCATTTCAGTTTGGGGCATCCTCAAAGGATGAAAATGGTATCATTGGATGCCATAATTTTAGGGGCATATACTCAACGATTTTCAGATCATTTGAAGATGAATTTCTCCCCCAAAATGGCAGAAAACACTCACTTTTTCCACACTCTGCCCCATTTATCAGCAAGGCCTATTTTTTGGGTTTTTACACAAAGATGTATTTTTGGAGGACTTCCAGTGGTCAGTTTGGATAAAAATGAACATTTTCAGAAAATAGACATTCAGATATTTCCAACAAGCCTTCATGGGCCTCATTTAGACATCGGGAAGGCCTCCAAAAGTTGCCGGAAATTTAGGGGACTTTCTGCTAATGTATTTCTTAAGTATTTTTGTAAAAAATGCACCTTTCAAAAGTGACTTTTCCTCATGTGCGTTTAGCTATTTTTGTGCATGGTTACTTAGAAAAAGTCAATTTATTTTCCTTTTTTAGCATTTTTGAGATATTTTATTAGATATTTTGTGCTTTGGGCTTTGCAAAGCCTCAAGGAAAAAATCAGATATTTTGGATAGGCCAATGAGATTGCAAGTTGAACTAGGAGGTTTTCCCTCATATTGGCCTATATATTCCAAAGGCTTTCATTGTAAAAAAGGCTGAGCCTGATGAATAGAAGCAATATATGGTCATACAAGCTTGGAAGAAACACTTGTCTCATGCTTTTGGATAGTTTCTTGGATGTTTTTGGATGATGAAAGAGGATTGTTGTTGGATTCCATGACTTGGTAGAATGGTATAGTGTCTCTCTCTCTGTTTTGTTTCTTAGTTTTCGTTCATAATTCCATGTTCTTGCTTGCTATAAGATAGTAGAGAATAGATTTGAGACATACCCTTGGAGGCACCTCAAATTTCTTGTTTCTTTATGGTTTCTACGTTTTCTTCCTTCTTAGTCATATCAAAGAATCCTTGATTGCTCTTTGATAACTGAAGAATATTTTTTGATTGTTTAATTTATGGTTTTATGCATGCTAAGTATGATTCATGGTATTCCTTGCTTACTCATGGCTAGTCATAGCTCCACCTCTGAAACTTTTTCTTTGATTGATTATATTGTCATTTGTTGAACCAAGGAGGTCTTGTACTGATCTTGTCCTTTGCCTAAAACTATGAAATCTTGCTTTCAAAGTTCCCAATAGCTTGAAATAGTATGTTTGGTCGTTCCTTCATAGTGATTTGAGTTGTTTGTTTGTCTTAAATTTATTTCCCCAAAGTCCGATAGCCATTTCCTAAAGTTAGAGAGTCATATATCTCTATGCATGGCTTGAATGTTTATTTCTATGCTTTGATCAGTTTACAGTTACATTTCTCATGATTAATGGTTAGCCCTACCATGTTTATGTCATATATTAAACTAGTTATGTTTGAAATCCTTTGTTCTTCACAAATTTAATGTCCATCTCACTCCATTTTACCCAAAGATCCATTTTACCTCGAATCAAATCGACCCTTCAACAACCTTGTATCACCACCTGAAAGCTTTCTTGACCTTTTTCGACCCCATAGCCTAGTTGATCTGACATATTTTTACCTATCTTATGTCTTTGATTAGTTCATCCCTCACAACCTAAAAACAAAAACAAAAAACCTACTTCATAACTAGCCTAAAATCAAGAACACAATAAGCAAACACACAGATATCCCTTCCACAAATAGAGAGAGCCTTCTCTGAGTCCAGGAAGGCTAGGTCCTTGGGCTCCAAATATTGGTTTGATGTTACACTGTCATTTGGCTTGCCAATCAGCCAAATCACAGGACCCTAACATATTGGCGATCATGGTGAGACCTTGAGTCAAAACATCCTTGGTATCCCTTAGGATCTCTCAAAATCTCAGTCAAAATTAGAAAACTTAGGTATTGTCTGAAGAGTAGAAACTAGCTCCTTCACCATCTTAGCAAAATGATGATTCAATTATAGGAAACTCTTCCAAACCTCGGGGCTACATATAGGAAACTCAGAAAACCCCAAAATATCTTTAGATTAGTGTTTATCAATATTGGTGGTGGACCATACACATATACTCTCAAAACAACTAAAATCCCACCTGGCGACTCCACTAGCCTCCAGTAGGCCTTACTACTTTGCTAAATTTTAGAATACTATCCTATTAGCCACCTCATCGACACCCTAACATAATGGCGATCACGGTGGGACTCTGAGTGATAAACAAACTTAGATTCCCTAAACATTTTAGCAGCCTTAGGAATACTATCTGATTGACTTATCCCACCGCTCACTAACATAATGGCAATCACGGTGGGACTTTGAGTCAAAACATCCGTAGTATCCCTTAGTAACTCTCAAAATCTCAGTCAAAATTAGAAAACTTAGGTATTTTCTGAAGATTAGAAACTAGCTCCTTCACCATCTTAGCAAAATGATGATTCAGCTATAGGAAACTTTTCCAAACCTCAGGGCTACATATAGGAACTCAAAAAACCCCAAAACATTCCCAGATTGGTTTTTCCCTAGTTATTGGTGGTGGACCATAGCTACATCTTTACAAAAAACAACCAAGTTCCACCTGGCGACTCCACTAGCCTCCAGTAGGCTTAAAAACTCCATAAAAAACAAAAAATTCATAAACCATACCTTTCTGTTAACTCATCATTTCCAAAACTTAAGACTTATGGTGCAAACTCTGTAATTAGTGACAAACGAAGTATAACTTAGCGATTCAGAAGACTTCACATAAACATATGAGATAAATAGTAATAATCTTGCAAATAGAACCATTAGCTTGTCCAAACAGCCTAGCAAACTGTTGAAACCAAGTGAATCACTCTTCCTTACAAGTCTTCATCTCAAAGTTTGCTAGAAAACTTTTTTCGAAAACATCTTTGATAGTGTTGGTGGTGGACCATAGTTCTCACAGAAATCCACCTGACGACTCCACTAATCCTCATTTTTGTTTTGACCATACTTCACATTAGTAAACCCCTAGAGAGGACATCCATCCGAAACAATCACAAATACCATCCTCTCTAAACTCTAGATTCGAAATCTGGCTTCACGAAGAATCAACACCAGATCTAATCTAGACCCAAATCCCCCTATCATAGTAGATGACCCAGAGAAGATTCTGTGGAAATATTCTGAAACTGGCAATCTAACTATCGATAGGTCCATCCGTAAAGCAAGATCAATACCTGAACACCTCATAGCCTTGTAGGAGTCCCCTTTTGACTTAAAATCAGCAAAAACCCTTTTTAGAAGCAAGTCACAAAGTAAGGTAAAATTTGATGATCTTGAGCCCCTAGATCTGCCACAGAGTCCTAGTAGAGAAGTCTCGCCTACTACACCTCCCGAATTTCAGCTTATCCATCACTTTGGCTCCTACCATCCTAGATTTGCTCAAAATCAGATCACTAGTCCAAGTACATCCGCCACACCCATCCAAACCACTACTATTCAAAACACCTCAGCTCATCCTACAAGCCCTCATTTTGTACATCATCCATTAGCTCCCACCATGGCAGCCTGGTATGCACCCTTGGTGTTGCCACACCCTTTGGCTCCCTTACAAAATGACTATCAATACAAAATCCCACACTTTACCAGAGTTGAGACTACCACAGCTCAACAACATGTAGATAGAATTAGCGATGGCTTTGAATACATGGAAATAGAAGACGAGACCATCAGGATGAGGATGTTCGCCCAAAGCCTGGGCGGAGAACACAAAGAATGGTTTAAGAGCTTAACTCCAAACAACATCCACGATCTCCCATAAATCTACCAAACCTTCATAAATAAGTGGGAAATCTGAAAGAACGCCATTCAAATCCTGTCAGAGTATAACAATCTAAAACGGGAAAATGGGGAGAGTGTCTAGGGATACTGCACTAGGTTCAATAGTGTTTGTAACGCCCTCCCGCCTCACTTCAAACCTCCACTTGGCTCAGACTTAGCGAAATTCCCCGAAGGATTCGACCCAGACATGACTTATCAACTAAGAGACAAGGACCCCCCTACCTTAGAGGAAATGCAAAAAGTGGCCCTATGTGCAGAAGCCAACTTAGCAGAAAAGAGAGCTAGGACTAGATCAGAAAGGAAAGTCACATACCGGGAAGAGGTCTCCACTTCAGCCCCTTCCTTAGATCCTAGAATAGATGACTTTGTTAGATCCATGGAGAAAATGTGGGAAAAGATAAGTGAAAAGACACCTCTCAGGGACAACCATCCAAACCCTCCAAATAGAAACATAAACCAAAATTTTAGGAGGGAACAACCTCAAAACAAACCAAGAGAAAATGACCAACAAATTAGGCCACCCTTTAATGAAAATTATGTGGAAGAAGATGAAAGGGATACAAAGCCCATTGATGAAAATCATTTGAATCTTATAGGTTCTGATAACGAGAGTGAGGTTTACCTCATAGAAGAAGAACAAGCGTTCTTCTCTCCGAATCAAGATGAAACCAACTATGAAGATCCTGAAGATCCTGCCATAGATTTTCAAAATGCCATAGTAGAAGCTCACAGACAGTATGACCTTAGAAGCAGAAAAAACCAAGACAACTCCAAGAAAGATAGCTCAGACATTGCTAAAACCCCTGATACCATCCTTAAAAAAGCAGTGGATAGCAACAAAATCATGATCAAGAAAACTGACCAAAAAAAAGATAAATTTATTCAAACAAGTCTTGGCTCAGATACTCCTAATACCTCCACAAAGATTCCCGAGATGGTTGTGTCAAACAAAATCCCGAAACAAAGTCAGCAAACTCAAAACATAGAGAAAGTCATGGCTGGAAAAACTAAAGCAAACCTGTCTAAACTACAAACACCTTTCAGTTTTGAGGGAGAAATCGCCAAAATAAAGATTACCATTCCCCTCACTGAATTTATCACCCAAAGTTATTATAAATCTCAAGTGTTAAAGGTCCTGAATATAGGAAATGATGCAAACACCCTTAATCTAGCTGATGACACTCATTAAGTGTTGTTTGGTCCAAAAATAGAAGGGAAATTCCAAGAATGAACCACTCTTCCCTTTTACATCAGTCTGAATATCTATGACCAAATCCTACACAATGCCATGCTAGATTCTGGGGCCTCGCATAATCTCATGCTGAAGGTTGTGATGGAAATATTAGGCCTAGAAAGCACGAGACCATATAAAGACTTATATTCATTTGATTCGAGTAGAGTCAACTGTCTAGGCTTGATCAAAGATCTTTGTTTCAGTTTGGCCCAAGTACCTGCAAAACACCTGATCATGGATATAGTGGTAGCAGAAATCCCTCCCAAGTATGGAATGATTTTATCTAGATCTTGGGGATCTAAGCTTCAAGGGAATATTCAACTTGATATGTCCTACACCACTATTCCTGTGTTTGACAAAACTAGAATATTCTATCAGGAGTCACACATGAAATATATGATCAGCAGCCAAGAAAGGCTAGATAACATCCCAATTTACTCCTTTCATTATGATCTGAACTCTTTCATTATACACACTGATGAGGACATTGAATAACATTCAGAAGTATTTGAAACAAACTTAGACCCACCACATCGACTGCCCCAAGTTCTCTATGATGAACTAGACACTCAAAATTATCATGATCATGAGCAGCTATGTTTTGAGGAAAGAGAGTTTGTTCCTTTTGAAATAGGGATAGAGCAAGAAGCACAAACCATTATGTACTATCAAACAAATTTCTCAAACCTTAGGCAAACATCAGCACTAACATCAGGAGACTTTTTCAGAGTAGAGGCATTAGAAGACTTACATATCACAAACCTCTTTGGAAATCAAGGGCAGGGGAGCTTAATGTTCTTACCATACCTTAAAGATTTACTAGTACATAACTCTACCCCTTCAAATGAAACCTTGACTGTAGACATAACAACTCAAAATCCAAAAAAAATGCCTGCTAAACTTCTTATGAAAGGATATGTTGACTGCAGTCCAAATATACCCGAGTTACTTGAATTGGCTAACATTCTGTCACTCCACCAAAGACTTAGAACTGCTAGAATTTGCAATCTTGTTCAAAATACTAATTCATATAGGGAAAACAGTGAGAAACACTATGCCACTACCATCACTCCTAGAAACAACTTTGACAAAAGAAAATACAAAAATCTGAACCAAACAGTAATAGTCAAAGATAGAATAGCTGGTCATAGGATCTGTTTTGATTTTAGAAACACTAATACACACCCTTGTGACAGAAATTTTATCCTTCCTACCCAAGACCATGATATACCAATGATAAGTGCTTTTAATCATATGTCTTTGCAAGATGATGTTTCGGGTTATAGCCAAATAATTCCTTTGCAAAGCAGACAGCTCAAAGAATTTTTCAAGTATGGTGGAAGTAGTTCCATTTTCAAACCTAGAATTGCAAAACCACTGGATATCAAAAATATGCTCCTAAAAGCCATGTTTCCAGTTCTGAATTTCTGTATTCTGACATACCTAGATGATGTCATCATATACTTCAAAAATGACAAAGAATATCTGCACTATTTGAAAAAGATGTATAGCAAAAGAAGGAGTGGAAATCAGAGGTATAAAGAGGTAGAGTGGGAAGATACAAGGTTGATTAAATATTCATGCATGAATCCTTATGTCATGCTTGAAAGAGAAAATTTTCCAAATTTTTCTTTTCAAGAGCTGAGTGGACCAAGAGTGGCAGGAGATCCTTATGAAGATAAGATGCTTAAGTTTCACCATTTCCAAGATTTCTGAGTTAAAACTTTTTCAATCATTGTATATACCATTGTTTGAAAAATAAATCAAAAACAGAAAATTCAAAAACAATAGAATAATAGAAAAAGAGGGAAGTTTGAAAAATAGAAAGAAAGCCCCATGTTCAAAAAATAATCATTCGGAAAACGCGCAAGTCTAAATGCCACTATTAGTGCTCAAATGTCTTGTTCAGTTATCTAGCCTAATCATAACTGAACATGTTTTAAATTTATTTGCTGATAAGTTAGTGAGAGGAAAAGATAGTCAACATTGTGTAAGCTTGACTTATCAATGAGAGTAGATTAGGAAAAGATACTAGTTCCACATGCTCAAAATAGAACCAAAGAGGAAAGCAGGGATGAAAAACAAATTGTGTATCCTATCCTTGATTTTCTAGATTTCATTTTATGCAAAACAATATTTGTGAGCAGCTTGTCTTTCATGCCATAAGTACATGACAAATCAGAGTGTCTGATCCTGATTTGGTCATTTTTCAATTTCGTGTTTTAGATTAGAGAATAAAATCTTGTCAAACAGCTTAACCTTGACAGTCGATCCAGCATAGGTAGAGAAACAAAGGAGTTCATCAGATTAATCTAGACTCCCGACAGATATAAGTGTAGAATTCGATAGTATCATTTTTCAAAAAATATTATGTCAAATGGTTGTTAGTCCAAATGCACCCAAAAGAAGAAAAATGTTAGGAAATATAGTGGGGTAGGTAGAAATATCATTGATGCTAATCATGTTGTCAATTTTCAGAAATATCATCAAGGAAGAAACAAATTTGCGCCAATGGATAAAGACGCTGGACTTCAAAGAACCGAGATCTAAAATTCTGGACACCTCCTGAAAAGGAGCTGCCCTCCACAAATGGAGCCACTATTAGTCATCAGTATTTTTCACCTGTTGATGATGACTAGTTGTTAAAGCGAAGTTTTCTAGCAGCTAATCTCCAATATGTCAAATTTGTCAGCTAGAAAACACCCATAAACATTTTTGCCCTCCTACCTTTTAAAACCAGCACATGATGAGATAAAACCCAATTGTCAAGCCATATCTAACCTCAGTCATACAAACTTGTCCATCAGCTCCAAAGAGAATACTCCAAATCTATCCAAAAAGTCTCCCCTAAGTTAGGTAGTGGCGCTTGAGGCATTACTCCCTTGGAAAACTATCCTAAAGCCAAAAAACCTCTGTCTAATATCAACCAGTCATAGATAACATTCCTATTCTACAAACAAAGCTTGATACACTCTTAAGTCGCGCCACTAACAAACCTTGATGTCTCAGCAGTGCATATGCCATAGGTCAAACTGATATTAGGTGGATTTACAGTGTTTCAATGTCTTTTTCAAGAGTAGAAGTGTACCAGTGTTCCAGAAGACATTATTAAACTTAACATGAGAAGACAACTTCTTCTCATGTGGTTTTGAGCCTCGGATGCAAGTACTGGACAGAGAGTTATTTCAATAAGCTCTTGAAAACACAGTCAAAAGGTTAGTGACTTATAAATAACAAGAAAGGTGCTTACATGAGTTTCACTGTTAAAACATAGAATTGAAATATAGTGTGAAGCTAATTGGATGATTATGAATGAAGACATGTTATTAAGAAAATAGCCAAGGAAGTGAAACAATCTTGGTTTTAAACTAACTTATGCTAATAAATACAAGAAAACCACTAACAGTTGTTCATGGATTTTCTTCATTTGGTTAAAACAGGGGTTGAAAAGAGCCCATGCATTTGTCAAACATAGGCCTCCTTCATAAACAAGTAGAAGGCTCACCATTGTTTGAGGATGAAAAGCATTTATTTTGGTATAGCAAAGATTTCAAAAGGGACTTCTCTCAAAAATGGTGAAATGAATGAAAATTCACTATGCTTACATACCTCCTTCACAGAGGAACAAGGGACAACCTTCCAATGTTTACAATTTAACTTCAGCTCATCATCCCCTGCTATATCTCCGTAAAGATTGAAGACTAGATTACTTTGGCAATCCAAGGTTAATCATTTGCCTTGATGTTAGAGACTGTTTATGGAAGAGCTTTTCACTTGAAAGTTTCAAATAGGGTTTCAAATAAAAGAGATTAATTACCCATTCTAAGTACCAGCCTTGCAAGTTATTGATATGGACCAAGAATAGTTTTATTATTGAACTTGTGAAGTTCAGGATGGGCAACTCCTCAAGTTTGAAATTTTTGTAGTTGGCACATATAAGTCTTTGTGGATGTTTTTGTTTTTGATGCCCGAAGAGCAATTTTATAAACCTTTGCTGTTGAGCTTATATAATGGGCATGATCAACCATCAAACACCATAACATTTGGATTGTATACTTAAAAAATGGCCTCCCTCATGAAAGGCAGAAGGTCAATTCTTCTAAGGTTTTCAACATACAAATCACTTTATGCAAATGGTAAAAGAGATGCTCAAACAAGTTTTATATTCATATCAAAGGGCCTTCATTAGTTGATAAAGATAGAGATCTCATAACATGTCTAAAGGGTTGTTTTGAAGGAGCTGCAAGGTTGTTTTGTTAATAAACTCCTCTATAAACAACAGTCCAGGTGAAAGGTCTTTTATGAAATTTCAAAGGAATTTCCTATTTTATAAAGAGAAAGGAGGTCTTCAAAGGCATAAAGCAGTGATTCATGTTGTTTTAAGACAAAAAGGCCAAGAGGCATCCAAAACGCTCATAAAGTAGTTTCAAAGGTAATTGGCTTTTTCATCTTCAAAGGGAGTAAGAGACCATTGCAAAGCCCATTTGCAAGTTTCAAAAACATAAACAACCATTCACAATCGCCCTCCTAGCTGCTCACTAGAAAAAGCAAGAATTTCGAGCAAATTGTAGATTTTTTTAAGGCTTAAAGCCTGCGCGGCGCGTTTAGCAAAGAAAATAAAAAGGCTTTATACATTGGCGCAGCACGCCTGTAGTGGCGCGCGATGTGCCTGTAGCGTCGATCACCACTGGGCCGACCCTACAGCTCACATAGAACGAGGCTCTTCCATCTGAACGTGCCGCTCAATCAAAAGGCACTCGAAAAACATCTTTGAAGCTGCCCAATCGATCAAAAAAGGCTCGTGAAGGATTTCCAAGGTATTTTCCACTTCTCCTCTTGGGAAATTTCAAAGAGTGAAAAGGTGTTTGATGTGTTTTTCCATGAGAAGGAAATAGTGCCTAAAACCACTTCATCATATGAAAACTATGAAATAGACAGTGATTAGGAGGGTATGGTTTTTTATAAAAAACAAAGTTGGTTAGGGTTGTAAATGACACAGACCATTTCAAGTGATAGGGGAAAGTGTTGAAACAATCTTAAGGAGCCCTTATTGATTTTCAAAAATAGTGATAGTGAAGGAGTATGGTTCTAAAAGATGAAGGCTGGGTATATGAATAAATTTTCCTTTTCTATGATATGAGACAGCAACTCTGTGCATCTACCATAGTTCAAAGAAGAAAAATTTGTGTTTGAAGGTCCCAAAGTCAGTCTAGAAAGATGTTCTTCTTCTTGTATTGAGCAGAGAGCCTATAATTGTTGAAGGTGTCCTAGCAGTGGTGAAAACAAAATTAACCCCTGTCTACAAAATCTAAGAAAAAACACTGTTTATAAGGTGGAATTTTGATCATTATAAAGTGCCTTCTCTGTGTTATGAAATAGAAAATTAGTGATGCCTCCATTGTCCCATAAAATAGATTGTGCTGAGAGATTTTGCAAAGTCAGTTGAGGGTGTTTTGTCTACCTCTGTAAAAACAGTGAATAGAAGAAGAGTGTTGTTTGGGGAAAAGGTGATTTTATTTCTGTCTAAATACAAGGCTGTTTTGTTTCTATCAAAACACAAAGGATCCTTGTTCTAACAAGAAAGAATGGATACCTCTTTTCAATACCTTGCCCAAACACAGTAATAAATTAACTGTGTGTTTTTTAATTTGATAAATATTTTTTGATTGGCATCAAAGAGGACAAACAATGACTAACAAGGAGGACAGATGTGTGGTTGATAAAAACATTCCAAAGGCCATTTGAGATAGCTTGGTATTGCAAAGAACATTCAAAACAAAATGCCTCCCAGGAAAGACAGTAGGAGTGGCCTTCACAGGGGGTTTGAGCCTGTTTCCACTGAAGAGGTAAATGCTCATCCATCAGTCTTGTTTAACTTTCATGAGGTTGGGTGTCTAGAGTTTTGTCAAAGGGTGCAGGAGGTGAAGAGATATTCCCCTTTGACACATATTTTTTCTTTGAGGTTTCAAGAGAAGCACTTTCAGCTGACAGGCTTGGATTTCAAGTTCTCTCCAAGGTCCATTTCAAAGGCCACCAAAATCCCTTATGTCAGAGAGAAGTGGTTTAAACAAAGCCACCTAGACTCAGAACAATACAAGCCTTTTCTAAAGCATGAGCATATAGATTCACGTCGATCCATTTTTCCCTTCTCATATCTATTGACTAGTTATGCCCCCTCATGAAGATAATCATGAAATACTTCACTTGCGAGGGAAGATTCTCCTGATTCTATGCCTATCATGTCCAGTTGCTCATGCATTTCACAAGAGCCAAATTGTTAAATCTCCCATTCTTCCTACATAGAATTATTGAGAAAATGGCCTCCACTGTTCATAAAAAACCTCCTTCTTAGCAGACAGCCTGCCTCTTCCATCACTCCCTCAAAAAGGTTATCATTCTTCATCAGATTGAGAAGAAAGAAATCTCTTGGGATACTTTCATTACACATCCGGATTTCACCACTGTCCCTTCATTTCATACATCTCCTTCACCTTCCACTCACCATCCTTCGCTTTCTTCAAGCAAGCCCATTCCCAAGAAGCTCAAATTTCCCATTGAACAAGAAAAAGAGAATGATGAGGAAGAAGAGCATGAGCAAGAGGAGGAAAATGATGATGAGCAGCATCATGATGAAACAAGGCAGCAAGGGGCAGAAGAGCACAGTAAGGTAGAGCAACAAGAAGGGCATGATGAAGAAGGACATGATGAAGAGGAAGATGATGATAGGCAGCATGATGATGAGTAGCATGATGATGAAAAAGTGCAGCACAGTGAGGATGAGCAGCCTCATGAAGAGGAATGGCATCATGATGAATAGGTGTAGCACAGTGAGGAGAGGGAGCCACATGATGATGAACAACAACCTCATGAAAAATAATAGCAGCATGATGAAGAGGCGCAACACAGTGAGGAGGAAAGCCCTCAAAAATAAATTCAAAAGGACATTCAAGGTATCCATGAAGAAATCCAAGACAACGGCAAGAATGATGAGCAAAGTAGAAATGGCAAAGAGCCAATAGAGCATGTGCTAGCTGCCTCTCCTAGGCAAGCGGCCATGCTCTCTTCTCCAAAAGTGGCCAAGCCCTAGATATCAAGGAAAAGGGTGCCTAAAATTGTAACTCCAAATGTGACTAGGGCCCTCCGAAGCAAGGGGAAATTTCCCAATAAGCCCATTGTCGAATTTCCCAAGAGGAGGAAGACTAAAAGAGCCACCAAAAGCAAAGGAAAGGAGAAAGAAGAAAGCAGCCATGAAAAGGAGAGGGACTTCGACATAATTCATATTAAAAGTGATGATAGAGACAATGAAGCCCGAATCCTTGAAAATCTCTTAATCAATAGAGAAAACCAAATTGATACTTTGAGGACTAATCTTGAGAGGGCTAGAAACTTTAATCACTTTCTGAAAATTCAAAACAAACAGATGAGTGTCCATATAGAAGTATATGAGACACGAGCCATCAAATACAAAAAGGAGGCCTCTAAAGCACAAGTAAAATTGGAAGAACTCATGGGTGAGTTCAATGACAGCGAAGATGAATATCATCCCAGAAGAAAGAAGCCAAGAACCATGGGGCTCAAAAGAGCCCTTGAGAAATAAAAGGAAGAAGAAGCTGCTCTTCTCCAATCTACCCCTCTCACTACATTGTTCACACAAGAGATAGAGAAAAATCGAGAAGCATGGCTTGAGAGGGTTAATGATCACTTGGAAAAGAAGTTGGAGAAGGAAAATAGAGACTTGGACCTTCAACGGAGGATGACCGTGCATTATAAGAAGCTCAATCAGTTTGCCCGGTGGAAATTGAAGGTTGCACAGGAAAAACTCAAGGAGGCTCAAAGGAGGCGCCCGGCACCAAAATTGAGGAAAGACACCTCAAAGCTCCAAATTTTGGCCTCAGATTCACAGCATGTTTTTGAAAACCCTTGAGGGTCATGCTCACCAAAATTGGGCGAATTTTAACAAATTTTGGTTTTTTGTCATTTTGGATTTTTGGCTAAAACTCATGGGCATCGCCATTTCTATTTGGGGAATCCTCAAAGGATGAAAATGGTATCATTTGATGCCATAATTTTAGGGGCATATACTCAGCGATTTTCAGATCAATTGAAGATCATTTCCGCCCCCCCCCCGAAATGGCGAAAAACACTCACTTTTTCCACACTCTGCACCGTTTATCAGCAAGGCCTATTTTTTGGGGTTTTTACACACAGGTCTGTTTTTGGAGGACTTCCAGTGGTCAGTTTGGAGAAAACTAAAAATTTTGAGAAAATAGACATTTATAGATTTCCAACAAGCCATCAGAGGCCTCGTTTTGACATTGGGAAGGCCTCCAAAAGTTGTCGGCAAGTCAGATGACTTTCTGCTGATGTATTTCTTAGGTTTTTTTGTGAAAAATGTACCTTTCAAAAGTGACTTTTCCTCATGTGCGTTTAGCTATTTTTGTGCATGGTTAGTTATGAAAAGTCAATTTATTTCCCTTTTTTAGCATTTTTGAGATATTTTATTAGATATTTTGTGCCTTAGGCTTTGCAAAACCTCAAGGACAAAATCATATATTTTGGATAGGCCAATGAGATTGCAAGTTGAACTAAGAGGTTTTCCTCACTTTGGCCTATATATTCCAAAGGCTTTCATTGTAAATGAGGCTAAACTTGATGAATAGAAGCAATATATGGTTATACAAGATTGGAAGAAACACGTGTTTCATGCTTTTGGATAGTTTCTTGGATGTTTTTGGATGATGAAGGAGGTATGTTGTTGGATTCCATGACTTGGTAGAATGGTATAGTGTCTCTCTCTCTGTTTTGTTTCTTAGTTTTCATTCAAAATTCCATGTTCTTGCTTGCTATAAGATAGTAGAGAATAGATTTGAGATATGCTCTTGGAGGCACCTCAAATTTCCTATTTCTTTATAGCTTCTATGTTTTCTTCATTCTTGGTCATATTAAAGAATCCTTGATTGCTCTTTAATAACTGAAGAATATTGTTTTCTTGTTTCATTTATGGTTTTCTGCATGCTAAGTATGATTCACGGTATGCCCTGCTTACTCATGGCTAGTCATAGCTCCACCTCTGAAACTTCTCTTTGATTGTTTGATTGTCATTTGTTGAACCAAGGAGGTCTTGTACTGATCTTGCCCTTTGCCTAAAACTATGCAATCTTGCTTCCAAAGTGCGCAATAGCTTGAAATACTATGCTTAGGCATTCCTTCATAGTGATTTAAGTTGTTTTTTTGTCTTAAATGTATTTCCCTAAAGTCTGATAGCCATTTCCTAAATTTAGAGAGTCATATATCTCTATGCATGGCTTGAATGTTTATTTTTATGCATTGATCAGTTTACAGTTACATTTCTCATGATTAATGGTTTGCCCTACCATGTTTATGTCAGCTATTAAACTATTTATGTTTGAAATCCTTTGTCCTTCACAAGTTTAATGTCCATCTCACTCCATTTTACCCAAAGATCCATTTTACCTCACTCAAATTGGCCCTTCAACAACCTTGTATCACCACCTGAAAGCTTTCTTGACCTTTTCGACCCCATAGCCCAGTTGATCTAACATATTTTTACCTATCTTATGTCTTTGATCAATTCATCCCTCACAACCTAAAAACCAAAAACCTACTTCATAACTAGCCTAAAATCAAGAACACAAGAAGCAAACAAATAGATATCCCTTACACAAATAGAGAGAGCCCTCTCTGAGTCCAGGAAGGCTAGGTCCTTGGGCTCCAAAGACTGGTTTGATGTTACACTGTCATTTGGCTTGCCAATCAGCCAAATCACGGGACCCTAACATGGATGACATCTTGATCTTCAACTATAGTTGGGAAGAGCACCTCCACCACAATCGACAAGTAATCCAAATGCTGCAACAAAAAAAGTTGTTGTTCAATTTGGAGAAATGCACTTTTAGTATGACCTAGGTTCAATATCGAGGGTATATCATTGATGAGCGGGGTGTGCATGTGGACCCAACCAAGATACAAGTAATTTAGGATTGGCCAAGCCAAACTAGAATAACATACCTCCGTAGCTTTTTGGGTCTTTCCAACTTCTACCGTAGTTTCGTGCTGTGGTTCTCTCATATCCCATATCACCTAGGGAGGAGCAAAAGGAAAGGCTTTTTGGTTCAAATCCCAAGAGATGGCATTCATCTATTTGAAGCATTCCTGTGGGATATCACGGTGAGACACTTTCAGACACTGTACGAAAGTATCCCACCTATGAAAAATATATGTATTACATTGTGTAGGCCTATTGACAATGGAAACATTATATTATGGGGAAGGAAATGGTCATCCACATAGACCACCAACCCTTGCAGTTTATCCATACATAAGGGAAGTTGCAGAAAGATCACCATAAAAAATGGTCCACATACCTGCAACAATTCCATTTGAGCATTAAATACAAGAAGGGAGACACCAACAATGTTGCAGACTGCCTCATTTGACCATTGGTCATGGAGTTGACCACTATGCTCGAATATTGTGAGCATGAGACTTTAGAATGGCTGCATCTCTACACGAGCGATCTTGAATTCGGCAACACATACCATACACTCCTAGAACGCAAGGAAGTTCCAAATTTTTGGCTCCAAGATGCACTGTTATGCCACCTGGGACATGTATATTTTCCTTCAAGCGAGCATACCAAGATGATTTGGGAAGTGAGCTACAGTTGGGTGGCTAGATAGTTCGGGTAGTGAAAATAGTAGCAGTGCTACAAAAATATTTTTATTGGCCAAACCTTCAACGGGATGTTGGGAATTACATTAGATCTTGCATTGCCTTTGCCATTTCCAAACCAACCATCAAGAAGTAACTCCTATATACTCCTATACCTACCGCTAGTGAACCTTGGGAATCCATCTCCATGGATTACATTTCAAGCCTTCCTTCTACTAAGCATGGAAACGATTAGGTTTTCATGGTCATTGACAGATTCTCTAAGATAGCCATTCTAGCAGCCTCCAAGAAGAGAATCACTATAGAATCCACTGCGAAACTCTTCTTTGAATGAGTGTGGATACACTTTTGGATCCCACATTCCATTATCTCATAATAGGATAGAAGGTTCCTAAGTACATTTTTGTCAAGTCTTTGGTCGATTCTGGATACCAAGATCACTAAGTCCGCAAATTTCCACCCACAAAATGATTGCCAAACAGAGGTCGTCAAAAATATAATCATACACATTTTGTGCATGTACAACTTGAAGAATCCACAGAAATTGGATGAAATCCTCCCCTATTTCTAGCACAACTACAACAAAGCTCTCCATAGTTCAACTGGAAACAACCCCTTTCAGGTGGTTTTGGGATTCTAACCACTATGTCCCATTGATATGGCCATACCATTTGCAACTACTCAGGAAGATTTGGCTCATGTACAATTTGAAGCTGACAAGGAAAAAAACTTCATTGAGTGCATTTAACACATTCTCCAGTAGGTCCATGACATATTGGATAGAGCCAATGCTAAGTATAAGAAATGACATGATCAACATCGAGTGCCACACAAGTTCCATGTGGGTGACAAAGTTTGGCTATATTTTCAAAAGGAGCGCCTTGCTAGGCCACACCGCAAGCTTCACCCACTCCGATATGGGTCATACACCATCACCAAGGATATAGGGGACAATTATCTTGAGCTAAACATTTCATCATTCTTTGGCTTGTACCCAGTGTTCAATGTGGACCGCCTTCGGCCATACTTCTCACCATTATTGGACACATCTGACATTGTAGAACAACTCAATCCAACGGAGTTGAATCCAGATTGTGTGGAATATGCCACAAATGATCAGATCATGGAAATTCAAATCAAGAACACTCGCCAGTAGAATATCCAACTGTATCTATTTGTAAAAGCTAGCCAAATCATGCACCAAGGCAAGTGGCTCACCAGGGACCAAGTTCAACAGAATTTTCCCCATATCATGGAGGCACTCAATGCAATGGGGACCATTGATTCCTAATGGGGGAGGAATGATTCATGTGTATATTGGTGGCCACCCACGTATTCCACTTGGACCCCCAACATTATTTCTTTCAGTTTTTCATTTTCCTTAATTGGAGCACAATTTACTATTTTTGGTAGTTTTTCTGGTCCTAAACTTCCAGAGTCGTTTTGATGTTCTAAACGACGTTTGTTTTGGAAAAAATACAAACATGACTTTTTGAAGCATGTTTGTAGTCAAAATTTTTAGTCCTCGAATAGATACTTCTAATGAGGTATTTTGCATGTCAAACGAAGATTGTATGCCAAAGTTACGACCCCAAGAATTTGATGTACCAATTCACCCCAACGTGGCCCATAAATTTGGTGATTCATCTCCTGGGGTTAGGTTTTTGGATGTTTATGGTTTTCCATTATTTCTCAATAATAAATAGGCCCTTGAGCTTCATTGTAATATAGTCCAGAGGCATGTAGCCATCACATCTTTTCTCAGAGATAAGCGACCATCGCCCGAGCTAGTTTATTTCCATTCTCTATGTAATCATATTAAATTTCTTTGATATTAATGACATGAATTTTTATTTCTGTTGCATTTTTTTTTTACCTTTATATTTGTATTATATTGCATTTAATCATGAGTATGGATCAGTGGTATCATAGCGGTATTCTCTTTCTCTATTTTTCTTTGCATGTCCCTAACAAGGTCAGGGTACAAAGAGTTAGGGCTCGAACTGGTTGAACCTTTGCAAGATCAGCTTTGTAAATCCCGATGGCCTCCCATGGAAGAAGAAAGGAAAGAAGAGGGATTAGAAGATCCTTTCAAAATATTGCTCAAGGAGGATCTTGAGAAACAGAGGAACGCGATGATGGATAAATTTTCCCATATCCCTCGATGGCTGCCCACAGGTGATGCACCTTCATCTGCCAACCATTATAGAGGAACCACTCTTTTTAAGGTACAATTTAACTTGACATTCCCATTTTTGAAGGCCAGATATATGCAAAAGCTGCAGATAGATGGTTAAACCTATTGGAAGGATATTTTCTGGTTCATGCCTTTTCGAATCAGGAAAATATTAATTTTGCACTCCTCAAAGCTACCCCCCATGTCAAGGACTAGTGGGAAAATTACTGTCAAAAAAAGTATGAGAGGGAATCCTCACTGTTTTTAGCCACACCCACTTGGAATTATTTCCGAGACACCATCAAGGAAGAATATTACCTTGTCGGGAGCTATGAAGATAAATACATAAATTGGACCATGATGTGGCAGAGAAGGGATAAATATGTGTCAGAGTTCACAAATGGGTTTCACGCCACTCACACAAAGTTGGGTATCAAGGATTATGAGGTATTCAAGTACCACAACTATTTACATAAGTACATCTAGGATAAAATGGATTTCCTGGACATCTCCTTGCTCAGTGTTTCCTGTCGATATGTTGTCAAGATCAATCAAAAGTTTAAACAAAAGAAAGGAGATTTTTGTTCTTTGAATCTGAAGTAGGGGAAATGCACCCCCAAACAATAGAAAAAAGGGCAAGTCCAAGGTAGGGCAACCCAAGACAATTGGTTGAAGTTGCAAGAAAAGAAAAACACCAAAAATACAAAGAAGGACATGAGAAAGTGGTGTGAGTTCCATAAGAGCCCCACTCACAACACGAGTGAGTGTTGAGGCAAGCAGTCACTAGTAGCTGAGTTGAAGGCTTCTGAATCATATCCATGTTCTGACTTTTAGAACCCAACAGATGGAATGAAAAAGGGAAGAAAATTATTGATGCAGATCTTAGTGCCACTATTTCCACCACCAATATATAGAAGGATGAGCCCGAAGATCTAGAGGAGGGGGAGCGCCTCTTCCACTCAAAGATGTGGGTGAAAAATTCTCCATTGCAGTTCATTGTTGACAATGGGAGCCAAAAGAACCTCATTTCAGCTAAGGTCATGAAGTGGTTGGGCTTACTAACCACAACACACCTGCATTCGTACACCATTGAGTGGCTTCACCAAGGATGAGATCTCTATGTCATCTAGTAGTGTCGCCTCCCCTACAACATCAAGCCCTTCACAGATGAGGTACTATGTGATGTTTCTCCTCTTGAATTTTATAATGTCTTATTAGGCAAACCATACTTGTGGAAGTGACATGGTTTTTATGAGTCTAGGCCACACGCTTTTATTATTACGTTGGGAAATAAGTTTTACAGGATACCAGAGGTAGCACTGCCTACCTCCATCTCTTTGATTACTATGAAGCAACACAGTAAGATCATTTCCAAGACTAGGACTTTTTTTTTCCTTATGATTCACCCTCAAGGAAAGAATAAGATTGTGGCCATGACCTCCAAATAGGGCTCCTTCTCTTAGTAGTAACAAATGGACAAGGTCATGGAGGAGTACAGGGAAATATTTTTTTGAGATTCAACATGAAAATCCTAGTGAAAATTAAGCACCTACACTAGGATGGAGCCTCAGGCTATTTTTAGGTGGATATCTATTTATAGGTGCATGAGAAAAATCTATTTATAGATGCATGTCTATATATATATGTATGTGTAAGTTCTATTTATAGATGCATGTCAACTATTATTATCCCTTAATATTAGTTGGACAATAAACAATAATATATTCTCAATGAGCACTTGAAAATAGTTAATTGAAGTGGAAAATCAGTTAGCTAAAGGAATTTCGAGTTAAGAGGTTGGTTGATGGGACATGCAAGTGGACTTAGTTGTAACTGAGTGATTCAAAGTTGTAACAGAGTTGGAAGTGCAGTTATGAAAATTGTATAGTTTAACTCAGTTGTGCTAGTTTTAACTAAAGGTACAGTAGTGAGAAATCAAGTGAATTAATTATTAATTAATTCACACTCAGTGGCCTCACATGCAACTAAATATTTACTACTATTAAATACATGCATGTCAGGTCAAGTGGAGACCCATTTGAGTTCTAGGTGAAAGGGAAGATAAATATCAGTTGTGACATTATCCGGTTGCACACATACAACCACACACACATTGGATGTGCCCATGAGGATTGCGCAGTCAAGGGAGGCAGGATTGCTATCAGCTGGGATTGCGCAGTGGAGGCAGACTGTCTGGAGACAGTAAATTGGCTAAGGAACTTGCCAATTTTCGCATGACAATGTGAGAAATTTAGCTCATGTACTGAGAGCTCTTAGATTAGAGCTTTGTATGTAACTGTTTCATGATCCATGATATAATACATAATAGAATATAGTTGGTTTTTTAGCTATATGCTTTCCCCAGGTAAATTATCTGTGTTATGTGTGATTGATCTATCTTCATGATATTGTGATTGGTGGTTGTGTTTCAAATTCCACAAATATTTGTAGAAGCGCTTCTATATTTAAAAGTATCATATTATTTGTAGATCAGGAGAATCCAGGCAATATATGTATTTTTTATTAAATTTTGACATGGTATCATAGCACAGGAAATTGGAATTTTGAAGCAGGAGCTGAGTTTGTTGGTGGAAAGAATTCAAATTTTCAAAAATATTTTCTTGGCGCTACAGTTGATTCAATATCGAAATGACTTTCAATGGCTTGAGGTTAGAGTATGCACTCAAGGGTATCTCGAACTACATTGCTTGGAAGGATAGGATGGAGGCGGTACTCGAAGACAATGACTTGAAGGAATTCATTGAAAAAGATGTTCCTAAGCCAGATGCTGCTAATATTGATGCATGGTAAAAGAAAGTGGCAAAGGCGAGGAGGATTCTGTTGGAGGGAGTACAAGACCATATTGTCTAAAGCCTCCATGGGAAATCCAAACCATATGCTATATGGAAGGCTTTTATGAATCTATTCCAAAGCAGCAGTGACCATAGGAAATTGACGCTCAAAGATAAACTCAAAAAGATCAATATGGAAAAGGGTGACAGCATTCCAAAGTATCTCACAATTTTTTTCCAATGTCGGGATGAATTGGGGAGTGTGGGAATAATTCTTGCTGATGATGATTTGTTGAGATTGGATCTCTTGGGACTTCTTAAGAGTTGGCATAGTTATGAAGACTCTTTCAACGGACGAGAAAAAATTCTAGATTGGGAATGACTGTGGTCGGATCTGGTGCAAGAGGAGTTCAGGCGGAACACCAGAGATGGCTCTTCATCAAAGCATGGTGATGAAGAGGATTTTGCTTTAGCTACCAAGGCAAAGAATGGGAAGGGGATGAAATTCCATTATAAATCTGAGTCTAAAGGAAAGAAGATGGATATGTCCAAATTCAAGTATTTTCATTGTCACGAACATGGGAATCTTACTACTAACTGACTGCAAAAGAAGAAAAAGAAGAAGGTTGTTGGAGCTGCAGCTGGTAAGGCCCTTGCCTGGAAATTTGAGCTTGACTTCTCTTTAATTGCATGCATGGTGTCAAGTGCATTGGGATTGGTGTGGTATTTGGATAGTGGCACTTTCTTTCACATGATGGGAGATAAGGAACTTTTCAGTGACTCGGAGGAGAAAGATATCCAGATGCATGTTCCAGGTCTGAAGAAAAATTGGTCTCAGTCGTAATGTTGGAGGACAGAGGCTATGACGTTGTTTTCAGTGATGGAAAAGATTTCCTACGACATAAAACAATGGTTCAAGCCAAGAGGATAGGGATTTGAGTTAAGAATCTCTACAAGTTGGAGTTAGATGGTTATGCGGATATGATGGGCAAGGTGGAAAAAGTGGTGAGCTGGGATGAGGGAAAATTATGGCACAGGAAATTGGGCCATATTCATCAAGGAGCCTTAAAATTCATGCAACAAATATCTACTGGACTTTCAATGGGAACACATGCTCAGTTACATCAGTGCAAGGGTTTCACCATGGGGAAGTATGTAGAGTCCACCTTTCATGAGAAGGAGAACTGTGCTTCGGGGATCCTTAAGAGAGTTCACACGAACATGTGTGGACCTTTCTCGGTTGCTTCAATAGCAAAAAATAAGTACTATGTTATTTTATTGATGAATTTTCTCGTAGATGTTGGATCTTCTTCATGCAAAAGAAGGATCAAACATTCTCAAAGTACTGTGAGTTTAAGGAATTGGTGGAGAAAGAGTCAGGGAAGCAAGTGAAGGCTTGGAGGAGTGATAATGGTGGAGAATAAATCTCTAACGAATTCAAGAACTTCTGTAGCAAAGAAGGAATTCGAAGAGAACTCATAACACCTCATAACCCACAACAAAATGGGGTCACGGAGAGGAAGAACAAAACGATCATGGGTGCAGCACAAGTGATGTTGCATGATCATGGCCTACCAATGCATTTGTGGGTGGAATCATGTAACACTACATTTTATGTGCAAAATCATTGTCTTCATAGAGTACTTGACATGAGTACACCTGAAGAAGCTTTCACTGGTAAGAAACCAAATGTTTCACACTTTAAGATTTTTGGCTCATCTGTTTATGTGCATGTGACCAAGGACGTCAAGAAGAAGTTGAAGCCGACTGCTGAAGTTGGGATTTTTGTGGGGTACAAAGAAACATCCCATAATTATTGTGTGTATTTTCCAAACAATCGAATGACTGTGGTGTGATAGGATATAAAATTCGAAGAGGGGAAATCCATGTGGTTGTTGCTTGAGAGGGAGTTGGACCTGCATGAAGAGGAGGAACTGTTGGTTCCCAAAGATGAGTCTCTAGATGTGGATCAGCCATAGGAGGAGGTTAATGGAGTGGAGGATTCCACTCATGCAGAGCCAACCATCGGAACTGGAAAAAGACATACCATAGAAGCTGATAGGCTGAGTCTTTATGTTGAACAAAATGTAGGAGTCTGTACTTCACAGCGCATACAAAGACAATATCCTAATCAATTTACTGGATACATGGCTCTCATGAGCAAATGTATTGTGACTGAAACATCTTCCTTTCAGGAAGCATTATAGGATCCCACATGGGTAGATGCAATGGCGGAGGAGTATGACTCCATTGTAAAAAATAGTGCTTGGGAAATTTTTCCAAGGCCAGTTGATAAATCAGTGCTAGGTTCGAGATGGATCTGCAAGGTAAAGCAAGTTGTTGATGGGAGTTTTGATAAATAAAAGGCCAGATTTTTGGCTCAAGGCTTCTCACAGATAGAGGGGATAGATTATGATGAGACCTTTTCACTTGTCACAAGGTATTCTTCCATAAGGACCATCCTTGCTCTCTAAGCGCAGATGGGCTGGTGCATTCATCATATAGATGTGAAGATTGCATTTCTCAATGGGATCATTGACGAAGAGGTGTACATAGAGCAGCCTAAAGGTTTTGAGAGCTTCAACAGCGAGTCGCATGTGTGTCAACTCAAAAGAGTGTTGTGTGGGTTGAAGCAAGCACCCCGTGCTTGTTACACATGAATATACAGCTATTTCACCAGACTGGGCTTCACCAAAGGTGAAGCAAATGCAAACCTATACCAAATTGTAGTGGAGGGTAATCTTTTAATCATTTTTCTTTATGTTTATGATTTAATATTGACTGGTGGTGATCAGCTGATACACTCATGCAAGGAGGATATTGCAAAGGAGTTTGAGATGAAGGATATGGGCCTCCTTCATTATTTCCTTAGATTGGAAATACGGTAGCGATATGGTGAATTTTTTGTGTCTCACGGAAAGTATGCAAGGGATATACTGGGTAATTTTCACATGGAGGCCTACAAACCCATGGATACTCCTCTTCCAGGAAACTAGAGGAAAGAGGATGCTACTTCTGGAGAGGTAGTGGATGATATTGTCTATCGACAGTTAGTGGGTTCGCTAATGTATCTATTGAACACGAGACCAGACATTTGCTATGCGGTTAACCAACAGAGTCAAGCTATGTTTAAGCCTACCAAGCTCTTTTGGAAGGCAGGAAAGCATGTCCTTAGATACCTTAGGGGCACATCATAGTATGTTTTATGGTACAGACAAACAGATGAGGTGAATTTTCATGGCTTCACAGATGCAGATTGGGAGGGCAGCCCATCGGACAGAAAGAGCACATCAGGGGGGATCTTTAGCATTGGATCCATAGTTGTTTCTTGGTACAACAGGAAGTAAATATCCATGGCACTCAGTTCAGTGGAAGTAGAATACATGGCAACGAGTCAAGTTGCATGTGAGGCTATCTGGATGAGAAAGATCTTGGTTGGTTGGTTTGGTTCTCATTTAGATATGACAGTGATTCATTGTGATAATCAGATTTGCATCAAACTCTCGATTAATCCTTTGTTCCATGATCGATCTAAGCATATAGATATCTAGTACCACCATCTCAGATATTGTGTGAAGAGGAGAATTATGTTGCTTCAGTACATTCCTACGGAAGATCAGGATGTAGATATTCTAATGAAGGCGCTCACCAAGAGCAAATTTGAATACCATAAAGATAGGATCGAGGTGAAGGATAATCCCTTTCTTGTTGAGAGGGAATGTTGAGATTCAACAAGAAGATCCTAGTGAAAATTAAGCATCTACACTAGGATGGAGCCTTCGGCTATTTCTAGGTGGATGTCTATTTATAGATGCATGAGAAAATTCTATTTATAGATGCATGTCTATATATAGATGTATGTGCAATTTCTATTTATAGATTGCATGTCTATTTATAGATGCATGTTGAATATTATTATCCCTTAATATTAGTTGGAAAATAAACAATAATCTATTCTCAATGAGCATTTGGAAATAGTTAACTGAAGTGGAAAATCAGTTAGCTAAAGCAATTTCGAGTTAAGAGGTTGGTTGGTGGGACATGCAAGTGGACTTAGTTGTAACTGAGTGATTCGAAGTTGTAACAAAGTTGGAAGTGCAGTTATCAAAGTTGTAAGGTACTTTAACTCGGTTAAGTGAGTTAAAATCAGTTGTGCTAGTTCTAAATAAAGATACACTAGTGAGAGATCAAGTGAATTAATTCACAATCAGTGGCCTCACATGCAACTAAAGATTTGCTACTATTAACTGCATGCATATTAGATCCAGTGGAGACCCAGTTGAGTTCTAGGTGAAAGGAAAGATAACTATAAGTTGTGACATTATCTGGTTGCACACATGCAACCACACACACATTGGATGTGCCCATGAGGATTACACAGTCAAGGCAGGCAAGATTGCACTCATTCAGGGATTGTTATTAGCTGGGATTGTGCAGTGGAGGCAGGTTGTCTGGAGACAGTAAATTGGCTAAGGAACTTGCCAATTTTTGTATGAAAGTGTGAGACAATTAGCTCATGTACTGAGAGCTCTTGGATTAGATCTTTGTATGTAATTGTTTGATGATCCATGATATAATAAATAATAGAAGATAGTGGGGTTTTTAGCTATATTCTTTCCCCAGGTAAATTATCTATGTTATGTGTGATTGATCTTTCTCCATGATATTGTGATTGGAAAATGTGTTTCAAATTCCACAAATATTTGTAGAAATGATTATGTATTTAACAGTAGCATATTATTGTTAGATCAGGAGAATCCAGGAAATACATGTATTTTGTATTAAATTTCTACATATTTTCCTCACCCGTAGGGGTACCTCTACATTGTCAAGTCAAGCACACAATCAATTTAACCCCGTGTGCGCCGCTACCCAATGGACCAATCTATCGATGCTCTGTTCTAGAGAATGATTAAATCAAGAGGAAGATCTAGGAGTTGCTCCAAAAGGGGAACATCACGCCAAGTTCATCACCCTGTGGGAGCCCCATCATGTTGGTACATAAGAAGGACGGGACCCGGAGACTATGTATTGACTATCAGGTGCTAAACAAGATGACTGTCTGAAATATGTATCTGATCCCATTGATTGATTACCTTCTGGACAAACTCAAGGGGGCCAAGTTTTTCAGAAATATTGACTTGAATTCCAGTTATCACCAGGTAACAATCAAACCTTCTGATGTGTGGAAGACTGCCTTCATATCCAAGGAGGGCCTTTTTGAATTACTAGT
This sequence comes from Pinus albicaulis, assembly GCA_034641835.2. NCBI lineage: Eukaryota > Viridiplantae > Streptophyta > Pinopsida > Pinales > Pinaceae > Pinus > Pinus albicaulis. The sequence goes on along the minus strand of CM076571.1, from coordinate 840,480,379 downwards.
CATGCCTTTCGGGTTGACCAATCCCCCCGCAACCTTCATGAGGTTGATGGATGACATATTGTGACCATTCAACTACTAATTTGTGGTGTTATATTCGGATGACATCCTGATCTTCAACCAGAGTTGGGAAGAGCACCACCACCACATTCAACAAGTCCTCCAAACATTGCGGCAACACAAGTTGTGTGCCAATTTGGAGAAATGCACTTTTGGTATGACCCATGTTCCATATCTAGGGTACATCATTGATGAGAAGGGTGTGCATGTGGACCCAGCCAAGATACACTCATATGATATTGGCCATCCCCAACCACTCTAAAAAATCTGCGTAGCATTCTAGGTCTGCCAATTTCTACCACAAGTTCATGTTGGGGTTCTCTCATATCACTTGCCCTTTGAGTCAAGTCACCAAGGGAGGAGTCAAAGAATATTTATTTTGGGTCGAATCCCAATATAAGGCATTCATTGAGTTGAATCATTTCCTCTAATCTATGCCATTTCTCACATTACCACACCTGCAACAACCATTTGAGAATGAGACAGATAACTCTAACTATGTTATTGGTGTAGTTATTACTCAATAGGCACATCCAATGGCATATCACATTGAGACACTTTAAGCCATCGTCCAAAAGTATCCCACCTATAAAAAAGAGATGTATTCCATTATGCAGGTCTACTGACAATGGAAGCATTACATTCTGGGGAAGGAAACAGTTATTCGCACAGACCACCAAACCCTATAGTTTATGATCTATACACAAGGGAGGTTGCAGAACGAATTCCATCAGAAATGGTACACATACCTGCAAAAATTCCATTTGAACATTAAATACAAGAATGGCAAGACCGAAAATGTTGTATACTAACTCAGCCGATCATCGGTCATGGCACTGACCACTTTGCTCGAACCTTGTGGGCACGAGACTTCAGAATGGTTGCATCTCTACAAGAGTGATCCTGAATTCGACAACACTTACCAGATGCACCTAGAAGGCAAGCAAGTTCCAAATTTTCACCTCCGAGATGCACTATTATGCCACCTGTGACCCCTCTGTGTTCTTTCAAGTGGACGTGCCAAGATTTGGGAAGCGAACTAAAGTCTGGACACTGGTCATTTCATGGTAGAGAAAATAGTGGCAGTGTTGTAGAAGTATTTTTATTGGCTGAACCTTTGATAGGATTTTGGAAATTACATCAGATCCTGCACTGCCTGTGCCATTATAATACAGACCATTAAGAAGCAAGGCCTATATACTTATTTTCCTAATCCTAGCCAACCTTGGGAATCCATATCCATGGATTACATGTCGGGTCTTCCTTCTACCAAGCATGGCAAAGATTTTGTTTTTGAGTTCGTCGAAAAATTATCTAAGATGGTCATTCTGGCGGCTTGCAAGAAGAGCATCACCGTAGAAGCCACAGTCCATTATCTTAGACTAGGATAGAAGATTCCTAATTAAGTACATTTTTTTCAATTCTCTGGTCGATGCTGGATACCAAGCTCACTAAGTCCACGACTTTCCACCCCAAGCTTATGGCCAAACAGAGGTCGTCAACAGGATGATCATACACATTATGCACATGGACAACTCAAATCATCCACAAACATGGGAAGAAATCCTTCTCTATGTCTAGCACATCTATAAAAATTCTCTCCATAGCTCAACTAGACACAACCACTTTCAGGTGGGGTTTGGATTCCAGCCACACCATTTACAACTACTAAGGTAGATTTGGATCATGTCTAATTTGAAGCTGACAAGGCCGACATCTTCATTGAGGGCATTCAACACGTCCTCCAATAGGTCCATGACATATTGTAAAAATCCAATGCTAAGTGTAAGAAGTGACATGATCAACATTGGGTGCCACATAAGTTCGAGGTGGGTGACAAAGTTTGGCTACATTTGTAGAAGGATTGCCTCGTTGGGCCACACTGCAAGCTTCGCCCGCTCTAATATGGGTAATACACCATCACCAATGCTATAGGGGATAATTCCTTTGAGATAAAATTTCCACCATTCCTTGGACTGCACCCAGTTTTCAATCTGGACCGCCTTCGGCCATGCTTCCCACCATTACTAGACACATCCAACATTGTGGGACAACTCAACCCAACGAAGTTGAACCCAGACTATGTGAAATAGGCCATAACTAATCAGAGCATGGAAATGTAGATCAAGAACACTCACCAACAGAATATCCAACTATATCGGGTTGTAAAAGTTGGCCAACTCCTGCAACAAGGCAAGTGGCTCATCAGGGACCAAGTTCAGCAAAAGTTTTGCCATCTCATGGAGGAACTCAACACAATGGGGACCATTTCTTCCTAAGGGGGGAGGACTAATACAGGTGGATATTGGTGGCCACCTTCCTATTCCACTTGGACTGCCACCATTTCTTCTTTTAGTTTTTCAGTTTCCTTAATTTTAGAACAATTTACTATTTTTGGTAGTTTTTCGGGTCCTAAACTTTCGGAGCCGTTTTGAGGCCTTAAAGGACGTTTTTTTTGGAAAATGGACAAACATGTGTTTTTAATTATTATTCACAGTCGAAAGGTGTAGTCCTCGGGTAGATACTTATAAAAAGGTATTGTACACATCAAACAAAGATCATATTCCAAAGTTACTGTTAGCGCAAGGAGTCACTCCTTGAGTGCATAAGGAGTAAGCCTCACATATCATAGTTCATTTAAAATTTTAAAGGGGTTTTTTGAGTGGTAGGATGGCTTTCTCAAATATTTTGAAATGATTTTTTATGTTCTTTAAAAATTACATGCATTTAGCAAGCTGTGGAAAGTATAAATTTTGTGGTTAAATTGGTAGTATAGGAAGCAGAGTGTACAAGTGGAAGAATATGGATAGCTATTCCAGGAAATATCCCTATCCTAAATCAATCACACAGCTATGATGATGGCTCTTTACAAAAACTTCGTTTATGCAAAGTAAACAACATTCAGAAAATAGATTACATGTATAAAGTATTCCACAAATACTTTATGAAATCTTCACTGACATGTTCTATAACACACATATAATTTGCAAAAAATTGAAAGCAGATAATTTTCTCACTCGCACCTTACTATTTGTTGCAATTCATATTTTAGAATAAATTAACAACGAAAAGATACACACCACACATTAGATGTTCCTTGAGTCACAAAATCCTCCAACATGAAGAGAAAAGGTTTTTTACTATATTCAGTCTTTAGGTAGACCAACATCCAACCTGGAAATGGTATTTACAAGTGGTATATATAGCAAGAGAGGCACCAAATCTATCTCTTATAAAAATAAGGAAACATTAATTCTAACATTACATAGGTTTCAAAAGACATTATAGCCGTATATCATTGAAATATAACAGAAAGGACAGATGGAGAAGAAAGAAGAGAAGAAATCTCAGCTGGAATGTTGAGTGTGCAGTCATTCTGCCCCTTTTTCTACTGATTTATCTCCTTGTGTCTTGAGTCTTTAATAACCATGTAGCTCCATTTAATAAAACCTCCAATAACCTCATAACCACATTTCACCATCACTTAATATATCCATTTGGTTATGGGTCCTTATCCATCCTTAATTGGCTCGGAAAAATTTGCTGACAAGTGTCAAAATTCAGTTAAAATAAGTGCTACCAGAAATTCCGGTAAAAACCTGTAACCACTCAAAATCTGGAATGCTACTGGAATTTCTGGTAGTGCCCTGTTTCTTTTTCAAAAATAAACAGAAAATGATGAAAATTATGTGTAGATTTATATTTCTTGACACCTAAGTTATTGTTCAAAATTGTAATTGATAAGCAAAAAGGTACTTGTATCAAAAAAAAATTTACCTTCCCTTTATGTGTGTTGTAGCTTCAGTAAGCTCATCCAAGTCTGTTTCGTTGTCAGCAACTGATTTGGATCTCATTGCTCTTGTGGTTGCTTCCTTGACAATGGTTTTCTCCTCCTTAGAACCCTTTTGTGTTTTTCTTCTCTTTGAGGGCTCTGAGTACTATTCTGAAGGGGTTGTGTTCTTGTTTTTCTTCATGGATTTATATGTTTTTTAACCTTCAGATTTACCTTCAATATCAATGAAATATGTCATTAGGCTTGGTTTATGTAGAGCCTTAGACTTAATCCTAAACTTGTTTCTGTCTCTGGTATGTTTCTTTCTGGTACCAGCAACAGGTTTGGCTTATTCCTTCTTATTCTTACTGCTAATGTCATATCCAACATCCTTGAGGAGTTATTTATCTAATGGTGTAGGCTCATACTCTTTTAGAAACTTTTTCTGAATATGTGCTTCTGGAATTTCAGGTAGCACTTGTGCTTTTGATTTATCTGCAGTTGCAGTCCTTCCTCTTCTGGCTCTAGTGTAGACATTAGGAAATCGCAGAACAAGGGGCACTATTTTCATAGATTTGGGTTTACTTTCTGAGGAACTCTCTCCTTTTTCCAACCTTCTGTCAGCCTTAACTTCAAAAACCTTCTCTTTTTTTCCCTTGGCCTTCTTATGAATTTTTTTTTTTTGTCCTTTCTCTTTGTTCTTCTTTTTGCATGCTGAGGGTTTGGCTGTGAAACTGGAAATGTAGGTGCAAGTTGGCCCGCCCTGTAGAATAAAAAGTGGTCCCAAGTTTGATTTCTCTTCCCCAACTCTTCTTCAACTAGAACTTTGATTAAAGCTTGATGGTACAAGCTATACTTTGAAACATCAGTGTGAGTCTAAACCCTTGCTAACATATTTGTCAGGCTTTTCAAAAGGAAATATGGAAAATTTAGTGTCTTCATCCTTGCAATATGAAAAAGAAACCTCATGTGATAGAGGAACACAAATGTATACTTCCTTTCACAAGTGAAGTACATCTTGATAAACTTGATAGATTTTGCCCAGACATTCTTAAGATAGCTACTTGGAATTCCCTTTGCCTAATTTGGATCTTTGTCTTTATCTTTGAGGAATATACTGATATCTCCTCCTGTAATAACCTACCCTTTGAACCACCTTTCATCTTCCTGTGGATGGTTAAAGGCTTCAATAATGGAGTCTTCATAAACCTGCAAGGTAAGGCCATAAACTGTAGTGTCATGTCCATTAAAAGAGTTAGAAAACTCTTGGGCTACTCCTAAGTGAGATCTCCCTAACCTGGTGCGTAGAGAATACCAAACTGACTAAATAAATAAGCTTTTTACCCTCGAATTGGCATTAGGCAGGTCTGCACCCTGTGGCTCTATCGATTTATTTTTCCACCTGTTTTAGTCACCTTTAGAAAATAAATGGCTCTGTCTCTTGCAACTGATAGGTGGCAGAGTTTGAGGAGTTTTACCTTAAAAGTTTTCTTTGTATTCACCTTTGGAATCTTTTTTGAAATCCAAAATCCTCCTCAAACTATGAATCTCAGCAATTCAAACTCCAATAGCTAAAACTTCGAATGATAGTTCTCCTACTTTTTTGGTGGTTTCAAAACCAAACTTTGGTTCACCACCCCATGCAAATCAACCTTCATCATTAAAAGTATTCCTCACCATGATGTGCACCATGTGCTAATCCATCATCACCTTCAATTGTTGCGTACTTCCTTATGGAGTACTCCAGTTGTCTTGAGACAAGCAGATCTGTGACTAGAAGTCACCTTCGCTGTCTTTGCTCTTAGTTGGCTGAAATTTCCGGCAACACTGTTGTGCAGCCAGCCAAACAGTTATGGCATTAAGTGTAATATCCAAGATCTCCTCCGTTCAGAAAAACATGTACTTAGACATGCATCTAACTGACTTGGGGTTGACAGGCATGACAGGGTAACAGTTAAGTTCATTACTATGGGTGATACATGGGTTCAACGTATATCACGACTTGACTTAAACTAACTGACTACAATACGATACCTATCATGATATATGAAAAGATTTTAAAAAAAAATTGAGGTGTATTTACACTACAACACGTGGCTTAACCAAGGCAGATGCGTTTTTTTTTTTTTTTTTTTAAACAGAGTATGCTTCCGGAAATTCCGGCAGCATCGCAATAAAAAAGAAAAAGACAGAAACAGGAAAATAACAGACTATCTGAAAAGGCTAAAATAGGTTCTTCCAAAATTTCCAGTAGTGACCAAAAACAATTTTGAAGTTTAATCCTAAAAATAAAACTATGAAATGGACTCATGACTTAGCAAGGAATTGTGCTAACAGTTATGACTTGGGAAGTTGATGTACCAATTTACCCCAATGGGGCCCAAAAATTTGGTGATTCATCTCCTAGGGTTAGGTTTTTGGATTTTTATGGTTTTCCATTATTTCTCCATGATAAATAGGCCCTTGAGCCTCATTGTAACATATTTCACAGGCATGTATCCGCCACATATCTTCTCAGAGATAAGCTACCATCACCGGAGCTAGTTTATTTCCATTCTCTCTATAACCATATTTTAGTTCTTTGATATTAATGAAATGATGTTTTATTTTTGTTGCATCTTTGCGTTAATGTTTATATATGTATTCTATTGCATTCTTACATAATTCTGGATCAATTGAATGTTCTTGTAGCCCAAATACAACAAATTGAAGATGAATCGGAAAAGACCAAGCAAATAATTCAAGACCTCCGACCGCCGACATAATCACATTTGGAAACATTGTAACAACTCAACGACGACACAAATGCGCAGTGGAATTCTCTATTGATGGAATGACCCACCCAACCTATTTCAAAAATTAAAAATTAATTCCTTGGCCAAGAAACTACCCCCACAGGTGCATGGAAGAAAGCGTTCAACGCTTACAATCAGTTCAGACAAGAGGCCATCGAGTTTGTTCCTAAGTTGGGGCCTACATTTTAAGGGACAATCCAAGGGGGAGAAATGCAGGAAGAAACACCAGAAGCATGAACAACACCAGGAGTGTCAGCAACACCAACAACGACGGTAAGGGTTTGACTTGGGGATGACTCAATGAACTGTGGTAGAGGCTTGTTGGGGCCCTCATTTTTTGGAACTAAGGAACTTGGATGACAAGCTAGAATGCTAACAACATTTTTCAGAGATAGTCATTGGGAAGTTGCAGGGGAGATAGCCAGAAAGGAGAAAGGAACTCGTTGAGAACTAATAGTTATGGAGGAACGACGAAAGGAAGTAGACACAGTCGAGCAGGAAAGAACACTAACAACCCAACAATAGAAGCAGTCGAATGAGGAAGAATGTGGAGACTCCTAGAGAGAACTTGCATTAGAGGAAATTTTATTTTAGAAAGTTAACATTGAATTTCCATGTCATAATGTGTAAGCCAATCAAAATCCTTTAAATTCAAAAGAGATACAAGTGTAACTAGGCACCCGAAATTTTTTTAATATTATAATTTACCTACCTTAAGCATGAGTGGTGTCCAAGTGGCCAATAACTATATAAAATATTAAAAATAAAATTAATATCTTATTCTATAAAATTTATTATATTTAGAATTCTTTCGGTAATAATCACATTCAAAAGAACATTTTCGACGGGTTTCGAACCAGCCAGTGTGTTTCATCATCATGGGTTGAGTGTGCTTTTAATGACATGTAACTAATTTAAATTTTATTAAATCTTGTGTAAATAAATTAAATTAAATATAATATATATGTATGGTTATTTTAATAAAAATGCATTTATTTGGGTATTTCAAATTTAAATTTTAAATTTTAAATTTATTTTTTCAATTTATTTTTATTAAATCTTGTATACACACACACACACACACACACACACACACACATTTATTTATTTTTTTAATTTGGTTAATTTAATTCTAATTTAAATGTAAAATATATATATGGTTATTTTGAGAAACGTGAAATTTATTTCGATAATTTTGATTAAAGTAAAATAATAAAATTATATATTAAAACATTGTCTACATGCGATTATTTTATTAAATCCTTAATTTTTCTTTAGGGGCTATATTTGAGTTGGAATTTCCTCTAATTTAGTCCAAGCAGGGGAAGAAATATAAAGGACAGGAGAAAAGGCAGAACAAGGCGGAGTGCGCTGAAATGTTGTTGCACAGCTGTGTGAGTCGCACCATGTTTGATATCTTATGTGATCCTGTACTGATCTATCATGTTAGTTCTCTATTGTTGATAAGAGGCTTTTGAGCCATATGTAATGATACATTTTTGTGTGGATTAATGAGAAAGAGAGTTTACTGTGATATCTGTGCATGATTTGAAAGATTAGGTGGTTTCTTAAAAAAAATTAATATGTTTTCATCTGAATGGTATTTATTTTCGTTGTATTCATAACTTGTTGCCATTATGCTTCTACTTATTTATTTTAGTGTCGTCCAACTCCCGCATATCTTATGTAATTCCTCTTGATACCAAATTTTAACCCTTATCTGAATAAGGTCGCGACATGCATCAGGTGAGACTCCTTATCTTCCCTGGGTAAGGTGAAAATTTCAGCGTTGTGCTAGACTACAACGGAGCTTTGTTGGCCCCTTTGCTCGAACTCAGGGTCTCAACGCTGTTACTATTTTTACGCCAAGAATTGCTAGGACAACTTTAATATTTATATCTTTGGTTGTTTCTCACATATCCTCACCTAGTTGGCACGTAATGATGGCAACCTCCATTGAGTAGGGGTGTTGAGAACACCCATAAGGTTAATCCAATAATTTATTGTTGAGGTTGGATGGGGAGGAAATAAGATAACCTTGAATGGTACCAAGTGTTGAGATTCAACAAGAAAATTTCAGCACCCACACCTAGTGCATTAAGCACCTACACTAGGGTGGGGCCCACAGGTGCTAAATTTGGTGCATGTCTATTTTGGTTATCCCTTAATTAAGATGGACAATAAAATGTAATCTAGTCTTAAAATAACTTGTAATAGTTAAATTAGAGTGATAAACTCAGTTAGCTCATGAATTCTGAGTTAGAGGTAGTTGGTGAGGCATGTAGAGTAATTCTAGTTGAAACCGAGTTCAAAGTGTAGTGGTGCATTAGTTAATGGAGGTTGTAATCAGTTTAACTCAGTTAAGTGAGTTAAACTCAGTTGTGCTAGTTGTAATTGCTAGATACACTAGTGAGATATGAAGTGAATTAATTATTAATTAATTCACAATCAGTGATCTCACATGCACCTGAGGATTTACTATTATTAATTGCATGCATGTCAGATCCAATGCAGACCCAGTTGAGATCTAGGTGAATGGAAAGTTGACTATCAGTTGTAGGATTATTGGGTTGCACCCATGCAACCAAACACCCATTGGAGTGCCCATGATACTTGCGCAGTCAAGGAAGGCCAAAATTCATATTATTTAGGGATTGCATTCATGAAGGATTGCGCAAGCAAGGTAGGTTGTCTGGAGGTAGTAAATTGGATAAGTATTGGTCAATTTTATGTATGACAGTGTGAGAAAATTAGTTGAGTACAGGAGGGCTCATGTGAGAAGAGTTTTATGTAATTGTTTCATGATCCATGCTGAATATACAATAGAATATAGTTGGGTTTTGAGTAGCAAGCTTTCCCCGGTAAATTAGTTGTGTTGTGGTTTGATTGATTCTTCTTTGCTTCATGTGATTGGCGATTGTGTTTTTAATTCCGCAATTTATTTGTAGAAGCAATTAAGTATTTAAATTTAGTACATTGTTAGATCATATTGAATCCATGATATACATGCTTTTTTTATAATTTCTACATGGTATCAGAGTAGAGGAAATCACAATTGTGAAGGAGAAGCTGAGTTTGTGGCTGGATAGAATTCGAATTTGAAAAAATACTTTATTGGTGCTACAACTGATTCAGGATCGAAATGGCTTTCAATGGCTTGAGGTTGGAGTATGCACTCGAGGGAAGCTCAAACTATATTTCTTAGAAGGAAAAGATGGAGGCAGTTCACGAAGACAATGGCTTGAAGGAATTCTTTGACAATGATGTTCCTAAACCCGTTGTGACAGATGCTGCAAATATTGATGCATGGAAAAAGAAAGTGGCAAAGGCGAGGAGGATCCTATTCGAGGGAGTACAATAACACATTGTCTCAAGCCTCCATGAGAAATCCACACCATATGAAATGTGGAAGGCTTTGACAGATCTATTCCAGAGCAGCAGTGACCATAGGAAGTTGGCGCTCAAAGATAAACTCAAGAAGATGAAGATGGAGAAGGGAAAATCCATACAAAAATATCTAACAAATTTTGTCTAATGTCGGGATGAACTGGGGAGCATTCGTATAACGGTCGATGATGATGATTTGGTGAGCTTGGCTCTCCTAGGACTTCCCAAGAATTGGCATAGTTATCAAGACTCTATGAATGGAAGGGAAAAGATGCCAGATTGGGAACGACTATGGTCGGATTTGGTGCAGAAGGAGTTCAAACAGAACACCAAAGATGGATATTCATCTAAGAATGAAGATGAATAAGATTGTGCTTTGGTTTCCAAGGCGGATAAGGGGAAGGGGAAGAAATCCCATTCCAAATACGATTCCAAAAATGGCAAGAAGCAGGACATGTCCAAGGTGAAGTGTTTTCGTTGTCACGAGCATGGGCATTATGCTACTAACTGTCCACAAAAGAAGAAGAACAAGAAAGTTGGAGGATCCGCAACTGGTGAGGCTTTGGCCTCGCAATTTGAGCTTGAATTCTCATTGATCACATTCATGATGTCAAATGCATTGGGATCAGCATGGTATTTGGAGAGTGGCACTTCCTTTCACATGACGGGAGATAAGGAACTTTTCAGTAGCTTGGAGGAGAAGGATCTCCATATGCATATTGAAATGGGTAATAATGGGCGGTACAGTGCTACCGAGATTGGTATCATTACCTATTCATGTAAACCCTTTCAATTAAAATATGTAATGCATGTACCAGGTTTGAATAAAAATTTAGTCTCAATCACAATGTTGGAGGATAAAGGCTATGATGTTGTTTTTAGTGAAGGAAAAGTTTTCCTGCGACACAAAACAACAAGACAAGCCAAGAGGATAGAGATTCGAGTTAAGAATATCTATAACCTTGAGGTAGATGGCTGCGCAGAAATGATGGGCAAGGAAGACAAAGTGGTGAGCCAGAATGAGGGCGGATTATGACACAAGATATTGGGCCATCTTCACCATGGAGACTTGAAAGTCATGTAGAAGATTTCTACTAGTCTTACCAGGGGTACACTTGCATATTCAGACATATGCAAGTGATGTACTATGGGAAAATATGTAAAAGCCACCTTTCATGAGAAGGAGAATCGAGCTTCGGGTATCCTTGAAAGAGTTCACACAGACGCGTGTGGACCTTTCTCTGTTGCTTTGACAGCAAAACATAAGTACTCTGTGATATTTGTTCATGAATTTTCTCGTAAATGCTAGATATTCTTCATACAGAAGAAAGATCAGACATTCTCTAAGTTTCTTGAGTTTAAGGCATTGTTGGAGAAAGCGTCAGGGAAGCAAGTGAAGGCTCTTAGGAGCGATAATGGTGGAGAATACATCTCTAAAAAATTCAAGAAATTCTACAGCAAATAAGGAATTCGAAGAGAACTGACAGTGCCTCATACCCCACTTCAGAATGGGGTCACGGAAACGAAGAAAAGAACGATCGTGGGTGTAACAAGAGTGATGTTGCATGATCAAGGCCTACTGATGCATCTATGGGCAGAAAAATGCAACAATGCGGTATTTGTGCAGAATCGTTGTCCTCATAGGATACTTGGCATGAGTACACCTGAAGAGGATTTCACTGGTAAGAAACCTAATGTTTCACACTTTAATATTTTTGGCTCATCTGTTTATGTGCATGTGACCAAAGACGCCAGGAAGAAGCTGGAACCAAAAACTGAGATTGGGATTTTTGTGGGGTACACTAAAACACCCCATAATTATCGAGTGTATTTTCCAAAAAGAAAAATGAATGTTGTGCGACAAGATATAAAATTTGATGAGGATAAATCCATGTAGTTGTCCCTTGAGAGGGATCTAGACTTGCATGCAGAGGAGGAACTGTTGGTTCCTAAGGATGAGCCTCAAGATGTGGACCAGCCACATGCAGAGGATCATGGAGTGGAGGAAAACACTCATGCAAATCCATCCATTAGAAATGGCAGAAGGCGCACCACGGAAGCTGATAGATTGAGACTTGATGTTGTAGAGAATGTAAGAGCCCCTACTTCACAACACAAATAGAGACTGTCTCCTGATAGGTTTACTGGATACATGGCTCTTATGAGAAAATGTATTGTGACTGAACTATCTTCCTTTCAGGAAGCAGTGCACCAACCAACTTAGGTTGATGAAATGGTGGAGGAGTATGACTCCATTGTCAAGAATAGTGCATGGGAGATTGTCCGAAGACCGGTCAACAAATCAGTTGTTGGATCAAGATGGATCTACAAGGTAAAGCAAGCTGCTGATGGGAGTGTGGAGAAATACAAGGCCAAATTTGTGGCCCAAGGATTCTCACAAATCGAGGGGATCGATTATGATGATACTTTTTCACCTGTTGCAAGGTACTCCTCTATTAGATCCATCCTTGCACTCTCAACATGGATGGGCTGGCGCATTCATCAGATGGATGTGAAAACGGTGTTTCTCAATGGGATCATTGAGGAAGAAGGGTACATAGAGCAGCCTGAAAGTTTCGAGATCTTAAACAGTGAGTCACATGTGTGCTGACTCAAAAGAGCAATGTATGGGCTGAAGCAAGCGCCTCGTGCTTGGTACACTCAGATAGACAGTTATTTCACCGGATTGGGCATCACCAAAAGTGAAGCAGATGAAAACCTGTACCAAATTGTGGTTAAGGGTAAGATATTGATCATTGTTCTTTATGTTGATGATCTAATCTTTACTAGTGATGAGCAGCTAATACACTCATGCAAGGAGGACCTTGCAAGGAAGTTCGAAATGAAGGACATGGGACTCCTTCATTATTTCCTTGGATTGGAAATATGGCAGCAGGATGGTGAAATTTCTGTGTCTCAAGGAAAGTACACAAAGGAAATACTAGGTAAGTTTCACATGGAGAGCTGCAAACCCATGGATACTCCTCTTCCAGGAAATTGGAGGAAAGAGGATGCTACTTCTGGAGAGGTAGTGGATGCTATTGTCTACAGGCAGTTATTTGGTTCACTGATGTATCTAGTGAACACTAGACCAAACATTTTCTATGCAGTTAACCAGCTAAGTCAAGCTATGGTTAAGCCTACCAAGATCTTTTGGAAGGCGGGGAAGCATGTATTGAGATACATAAGGGGCACATCAGAGTATGGTCTATGGTATAGAAGGATAGAGGGAGTGAAGCTTCAATACTTCACGGATGCAGATTAGGCAGGCAGTCCATCCTACAGAAAGAGCACATTAGGAGGGATCTTCAGCATAGGATCGACAACAGTTTCCCGGTACAGTAAGAAACAACAATATGTGGCACTCATTTCAGGGGAAGAAGAATACATGGTAGCAAGTCAAGTTGCATGTGAGGCTGTCTGGATGAGAAAGATCTTGGTTGGTTTGTTTGGTTCTCAGATGGATCTGACAGTGATACATTGTGATAATAAAAGTTGCAGTAAACTCTCGATTAATCCTGTGTTTCTCGATAGGTCCAAACATATAGATATCTGGTACCACCATCTCAGAGATTGTGTGTAGAGAATAATAATGTTGATTTAGTACATTCCCACATAAGACCAAGATGCAGATATTCTAACGAAGGTGCTCACCAGGAGAAAATTTGAATACCACAGAGACAGGATCAGGGTGAAGGATAATCCCTTTCTTGTTGAGAGGGAGTGTTGAGATTCAACAAGAAAATTTCAGCACCCACTCCTAGTGCATTAGGCACCTACACTAGGGTGGGGCCCAAAGGTGCTAAATTTGGTGCATATCTATTTTGGTTATCCCCTAATTAAGATGGACAATAAAATGTAATCTAGTCCCAAAATAACTTGTAATAGTTAACTGAGAGTGATAAACTCAGTTAGCTCATGAATTTCGAGTTAGAGGTAGTTGGTGAGGCACGCAGAGTAATTATACTTGTAACAGAGTTTGAAGTGCAGTGATGCATTAGTTAATGCAGGTTGTAATTAGTTTAACTCAGTTGTGCTAGTTGTAACTGTTAGATACACTAGTGAGAGATCAAGTGAATTAAATATTAATTAATTCACAACTAGTGATCTCACATGCCACTGAGGATTTACTATTATTAGCTGCATGCATGTCAGATCCGGTGGAGACCTAGTTGAGATCTAGGTGAAAGGGAAGTTGACTATCATTTGTAGGATTATTGGGTTGCACCCATGCAACCAAACACCGATTGGAGTTCCCATGATACTTGCGCAGTCAAGGAAGGCCAAAATTACTATTCTTTAGGGATTGCATTCATCGGGGATTGCGCAAGAAAGGTAGGATGTATGGAGGTAGTAAATTGGCTAAGTATTGGTCATTTTTATGTATGACAACGTGAGACAATTAGCTAAGTACAGGAGGGATCTTGTGAAAAGAGTTGTATGTAATTGTTTCATGATCCATTTTGAATATACAATAGAAGATAGTAGGGTTTTGAGCAACAATATTTCCCTGGGAAATTATCTGTGTTGTGGTTTGATTGATTCTTCTTTGCTTCAAGTGATTGGAAATTGTGTTTTTAATTCCGCAATTGATTTGTAGAAGCGATTCAGTATTTAACTTTAGTACATTGTTAGATCGGATTGAATCCATGATCTACATGCTTGTTGTATAATTTCTACACCAAGATATGTTGCAATTCAAGTAACCAAATATTTGAAAGGGCCCAATAGGGATTTCATTCCAAATACTTACCGCAATTGACCAACATAAAAGTACTTGAATCCTACTTTGATTCCTTAAGTTTAAGAAACTATGATGAAGTATCCATAGTATAATCACCCTTAATTCTATTCCCCACACAAAATATCCTCTCACCCTTTTTCTACCACCTATTCCCATTGAAATTGGAGTTTATGAAGTGCAATGGGCTTTTGCAACCTCCTTTCATATCTTCATAGATTGCATTGAATATCTCTCATCTTATAGAAGACAAAACATTTGGGTCAGCAATGGAAATGCCCCATAATGTCTCTAATGCTATACCTTGAAATGCCACTGATACCAAACTACAAGGCACCATATAATTTCCTTAAAAGAACTACAGAGATTTACAAGAACTGAGAGAGAAAATACCCCAAAATCACTATAGATTACCACCATAGCTTGACCAAGTTAGGCCTAGAGGCAACACCTTTTGCGACGTCCTCAACACCAAAACTAGAAACACCAAAAGTATATGAAAACAATACTAACAATAATTCCATAAAAAACCAGGCAAACATTAAACCCACACATATTGCCACAAACCCATCATATCATACATATATTTATATACTATCACAACTATGAGTAATAATGGTTGTGTCAGTTAGGTCCAAGTGATTAAAATGAACGGTAATTATCCTTCACCCTATGTTTAATTATTGTGAATAACATATTTAGCTTTTAATAAGTATACTATTTTTATAACTTTGAACATCGTTGTTAACTTCTCTTATACCCTAAAAATTCAAAATTCAAAGTCTTACTGACTTTTAAAAAATATATATCACTATATTAGATATATTTTTTAAATTATTTACTTAGTATTTTCTAATTATACTTAAAATATTATAAAATATTATACACTTGTGGATATTGCGATGTGTTTATATGATGATAAAACACGGAAACACAAAAGGTAAAGTGAGAAACATGATATGATAGTGTTTGTACGCATTCATCATCCATGCCATTATAATTGTATTATTATGGGTAAATTATGGCCTTTATTATTATTTAATTTAGTTCTCTTATCTTATTGTGAACCATTATTAACAAATAGCTGGTTTTATATTTAATTAAAATGTAACACGGTTTCTGGTGAGTGAAAACGATACAGCTACTTAGCTTTTTGGGTTAGATTGTATTTTAACATATAAAGTGAGGCTATATAGTAAATTAGGGGTAGTCTAATTTACAAATGAAATGATTTTTTTAATGATTAATTTTAATTAAAATTTCAGAGTTTTTTTTTTTTTTTTTTGTAAATTTAGTATTCTTTCTATTTTTTATTAGTTAAAAAGCAAGTTGCTATACACGTAATAATGAATGACATAGCCTCAACTTGCCTAAAGGAAACAGGTCTGTTGGCCACCTGATAGAATTAAATGCCAACCAGTATTGGTACTGTTTTTTCCTTCTATTTGCCGCTATAACTACATTACTATATCCATAAAAACAACATTTTAAACAATAGCTATAAAAGTTTTCCCCCAAAATCATTCAAAATTAACAAACAAGAAAACATAAGCTTCACCCATCAGAAGAGTCTATTAGAGTTGGGTCCTTTGCAGTAGATCCTGGCATCTCAACTTGCTGCATCCCTTGAATTCGACGTTCGATCCTCCAAATCCTTGTCGCTGCATGGTACTGAGAGTTGGCAATATCTCGAATCTCCTTCTTTATCTACTGCAATTCTGCCACTATTGTTGGGTTACCTCCAGTGTCCTGCATTCCTGCCATAGCTTTTGCCAAGATGCATTTGATTTTCCAGTAAGTGTTCACCGATTGATGAAACAAAGATACCCTTCCTCTCATATTTCCTGGGTCACACAGAAATTCCAAGGTGGCCTCCTGTTGCTTTATGTATTCATCTTCATGAGAACTCTCCCTTTCCCATCCATGAATGGTATTACGAATTTGAATTTGATTACCACCTTCATAAAGGTCAGAGATATTGTCAGGAACTTCTTTGTGATTTTTCTGGCCACGCTTTCTTGGGCCTTCCTCCCTCTGAAATGTTTGTTCTTTCTTTCCTTTTCATGTACTTTTCATTTCCCGGATTGACCACTTGCCATGATAGCTTGAGAGAATAATCTCCCTATAAAAATGTAAGAGAATCCTGTATATTGCAGAGCAAATTTAATGAAATAATTCTTGCAGACGATGATGGAGTCCTCTACTCCATTAGTAACTGGTGGAGATGCATGTTTTACCAAGCTGGCATAATGTTGAATGGCAAAACTGACTACAACAGTAACCTTGACAAAGAACTTTTTAGAAGAAGGAATTTTCAATAGTTCATAACAACAGAAACCTGATATGAAATACCAATCACAACTAAGACAAGACTGCATAGAAGTAATATAGGATTGTGGCTAGAACTATTTGATAGAGATTTTTAAAAACTTGAGTTTAAATTGTTTAATTTGTCTAATTTGAGTGCTCCAGGGCTTTCAAGGGTGTTGAATCCATTTATGCATTCAAAAATGTATTTTAAACAATAAAAAATCTTGAAACTGTATTATCGAATTTTGGTGAATTCAGGTGAGAAGATTCCGGTGAAAAATGTTATTTGTAAGTTAGGCGTGCCACTTAGCTTAAATATAGCGTAATTAAACTAAAAATAATAAAGACAAAGATTTCATCACAACAATCAAACAAGTAATAAAATGTTGTTTTGTTGAATACTATAACCAAAAATTAAAAAAATATGATTAATTAATCTTGTTTATATATATATATATATATATATATATATATATATATATATATATATATATATATATATATATATATGCTTGTGTGTGTGTGTGTGTGTTTTATTTTCAGCGTTGCTTTTAGTGCGACTTTTTGAAAAGTTTGTCTAAAATCTAGCAGGAATTTATTGAAATCACAATGTTGATGACTAAACTTTGAACAATAGAACTTTCTTAGGGTTTCTCAAGGTGTTGAATCCATATATACAGTAAAAAAACCAATTTAAATAACAAAAATCAAGATTTCGCCTCAAAATTTTCTGTAGAATTTCGGCCAGAAAATTCACCAAAAACTCCAAAAAGTCACACTAAAAACAACTTCATATATATATATATATATATATATATATATATATATATATATATATATATATATATATATATATATATATATATATATAGTTGGGGGAATAATATATCAATGCGTTTTGTGTGGAGTCTAGATATGTAGTTTTGATTATCCTAATTGTTCGGAGAATTGCATAAACTTATATTTATATTATATAAATAAAATTTTCAATATTTATTATATTTTTATTGGTTATATATATATATATATATATATATATATATATATATATATATATATTAGTTTGTATTTATATTTATATTTTATTGATTTATAATATTAATATTGGTAATTTTTATGGCTCATTTTAACTTATAAACAAAATGATTTTTCTCACTTCTTGTAATACAATTTCAAGATTGTGATTTTTTGTTGTTTAAAATACATTTTTGAATGCATAAATGGATCACCCTAAAAAAACAGGGGGCACTCAAATTCTACATATTAAACAACTTAAACTCAAGTTTTTAAAAATCTCTACGAGATTTGGTTAAAATTGACCAGAAAAAATATCCTAAGAAACGTCATTTCATCTATTAATTTGACTAACCATTTTTTTATTAGTATTTGAAATCGATATACAATGATGCAACAATACTCATATGAAAACATTTTATTATCATTATTTTTCTCAATGCAACTAGTGATAAGGAGATTCACATTGAATATGATTATGCGTAGTCTAAGTACGCGACAATTTCGCCCTGAAAAAATAGTTTTCTGACATGCTTTTGGAAAAATATAGTTGAAAATTTTGGAAAACCAAGTTACAACTATCAAACTATAGAATTATAAGTGTCTTAGGGGTTTTTTAGGGTGTTGAATCAATTGGGATTGGAACACTTCTAAATCAAGATTTTGCTAAAAATAAAAGGACTTCGGTAAGAAAGTTATCGTTCGGGTGAAATTGCAACCTCATTAGACAACGACAATATGATTCTCATACCAACTGTTCCTTCATATATTAGAAGAAATTAACAAAGAAAATATACACACCACACATTAGATGTTCCTTGTCACAAAATCCTCCAGCATGAAGCAAAAATGTTTTTTATTATATTGAATCTTCAGGTAAACCAAAATCCAACCTGGAAATGGTATTTACAAGTGGTATATATAGCAAGAGAGGCAAAAACTCCATCTCTTATAAAAATAAGGAAACATTAATTCTAACATTACATAGGTGTCAAAAGACATTATAGCCTTATCTCACCGAAATATAACAAAAAGGACAGATGGAGAAGAAAGAAGAGAAGAAATATGGGCTAGAATGTTGAGTGTGTTGTCATGCTACCCATTTTTCTGTTGATTTATCTCCATGTGTCTTGGGTATTTAATAACCATGTAGATCCATTTACTAAGACCTCCAACAACCTCATAACCACCTTTCACCATCACTTAATATATCCATTTGGTTATGGGTTCTTATCCATCCTTAACTGGCTCGGAAAAAATTGCCGACAGGTGTCAAAATTCAGTTAAAACAGGTGCTACCAGAAATTCCGGTAAAAACCTGTAACTGCGCAAAATCTGGAATGCTACCATAATTTCCCGTAGCGCCCTGTTTCTTTTTCAAAAATACACAGAAAATGCTGAAAATTCTGTGCAGACTTATATTTCTTGACACCCAAGTTGTTGTTCAAAATTGTAACTGATAAGAAAAAGGGTACTTGTATCACAAACCTTTTTACCTTCCCTCTATGTGTGTTGCACCTTTAGCAAGCTTATCCAAGCCTATTTTGCAGTCAGCAGCTGATTTGGAGCTGGTTTCTCTTTTGGTTGCTTCCTTAATAGTGGTTTTATCCTCCTTAGAACCCTTTTTTGTTTTTCTTCTCTTTGAGGGCTCTAAGTATTGTTATGAAGGGGTTTTGTTATTGTTTTTCTTCATGGATTTCTCTGTTTTGAACCTTCAAATTTACCTTCAATATCAATGACCCTTGTCATTATCCTTGGATTATGTAGAGCCTTGGACTTAAGCCTAAACTTATTATTGTCTCTGATATGTCTCTTTTTGGTACCAGCAATAGGTTTGGCTTCTTCCTTCTTCTTCTTACTGTTGATGGCATATCCAACATCCTTGAGGAGTTCTTCATATGATGGTGTAGGCTCATACTCTTTCTGCAACTTTTTTTGAATATGTGCTTCCGAAATTTCTGGTAGCACCTACGCTTTTGATTTATCTGCAGTTGCAGACCTTCCTCTTCTAGATCTAGTGTAGACATTAGGAAATGGAGGAACAAGGGGCACTATTTTCATAGATTTGGGTTTACTTGCTGAGGAAATCTCTCCTTTTTCCAACCTTCTTTCATCCTTAATTGCAAAAACCTTCTCTTTTTTTCCCTTGGCCTTCTTATGAATATTTTATTTTTTTTCCTTTCTCTTTGTTCTTTTTTTTGCAGGATGAGGGTTTGGTTGTGAAATTGGAGGTGTAGGTGCAGGTTGGTCTGCCCTGTAGAATAAAAAGTGGTCTCAAGTTTGATTTCTCTTCCCTAACTCTTCTTCAACTAGAAATTTGATTAAATCTTGATGGTACAAGCTATACTCTGAACCATCAGTGTGCGTCTTTGTCAGACTTTTCAACAAGAAATATGGCAGATTCAGTGTCTTCATCCCTGAAATATGAAAAAGAAACCTCATGTGATAGAGGAACACAATTGTATACCTCCTTTCACAAGTGAAGTATATATTGATAAGCTTGATAACTTCTTCTGAGTCATTCTTAAGATAGCTACTTGGAATTCCCTTTGCCCAATTTGGATCTCTATGTGCATCTTTGAGGAAGCTATTGAGATCTCCTCCTATAATAACATGCCCTTTGAACCACCTTTCTCCTTCCTTTGGAAGGATAAAGGCTTCAGAAATGGAGTCCTCAGAAACCTGCAAGGGGAGGCCATAAAGTGTAGCTTCCTATCCATTAAAAGAGTTAGCAAACTCTTGGGATACTCCTGAGTGAGAACTCCCTAACTTGGTGCATATATAATACCACCCTGACTAAATAAACAAGCTTTTTACCCTCGAATTGGCATCAAACAGATGCGCACCCTGTGGCTTTATTCGATTTATTTATCAACCTATTTTAGTCATCTTCAGAAAATAAATGACTTTGTCTCTTGCAACTAATAGGTGGCAGAGTTGGAGGAGTTTCACCTTACAAATTTTGTTTGTATTCACCTTTGGAATATTGTCTGGAATCTAGACTCCTCCTCAAACTATGACTCTCAGCAATTCGAACTACAACAGCTAAAACTTTGAATGACAGTTCTCCTTCTTTTTCGGCGGTTTTAAAACCAAACATTGGTTCATCGCCTCATGCAAATCAACATTCATCATTTAAATATTCATCACCATGATGTGCACCATGTGATAATCCATCATCACCTTCAGTTGGCTGTGTATTTCCGTATGGAGTGCTCTAGATGTCTTGAGACAAGCGGATCTGTGACTAACAATCACCTCTGCTATCTTTGTTGTTAATTGGATGAAATTCCCGGTAGCATTGTTGTGCAAACAACCAAACGGCTATGGCATTGAGCGTAATAGCCATGATCTCCTTCATTCATAAAAACACGTACTTAGACGTACATCTAAATGACTTGGGGTTTACAGGAAAGACGAGGTAACGGTTAAGTTCATTACTACGAGTGACACATGTGTTCAACATATATCACGACTTGACTTAAACTAACTGGCTGCAATATAACACCTATCATGAGATATGAAAATATTTAAAAAACAAATTGAGGCGTATTTAAACTACAACACATTCCTTAACCAAAGAGGATGCACTTTTTTGTTTATTTTTTTTAAAACAGAGTATGCTTCCAGAAATTTCGGTAGCATCAGAATAAAAAGGAAAAAGATAGAAACAGGAAAATAAGAGACTGTCTGAAAAGGCTAAAACTGGTGCTTCCGTAATTTCCGGTAGAGACCAAATTTTTTTTTTTAAATTTTGAAATTTTTTGAAGTTTAATCCTAAAAATAAAACTGTGGAATGGACTCATGGCTTAGCAAGGAATTGTGCTAACAGTTACAACCTGGGAATTTGATGTACCAATTTACCCCAGCACGGCCCACAAATTTGGTGATTCATTTCCTAGGGTTAGGTTTTTGGATGTTTAGGGTTTTCCATTGTTTCTCCATAATAAATAGGCCCTTGATCCTCATTGTAACATATTTCATTGGCATGTATCCGCCACATCTCTTCTCATAGATAAGCTATCATCACCGGAGCTAGTTTATTTCCATTCTCTATGAAAGCATATTTCAGTTCTTTGATATTAATGAAATGAAGTTTTATTTCTGTTGCATATTTATGTTTATGTTTATATATGTATTCTATTTCATTCCTACATAAGTCTGGATCAAGTGAATACTATTGTATCCCAAACACAACAAATTGAAGTTGAATCAGAAAAGACCAAGCAAATACTTCAAGACCTCCAACCACCGGCACAGTCACATTTGGAAACATTGTAACAAATCAATGACGACACTAATGTGCAGTGGAATTCTCTGTTCATGGCATGACCAACCCAACCTATTTCCAACATTACAAATTAATTCCTTGGCCAAGCAACTACCCTCACAGACACATGAAAGAAAGTGCTCAATGCTTACAATTAGTTCAGGCAAGCGGGCATTGAGTTTGTTCCTAATTTTGGCCTATGTTTGAAGGGACGATCCAAGGGGGAGCAATGCAGGAAGCAACACCAGAAGCATCAACAAGACCAGGAGCGTCAGCAGCACCAAAAGTGATGGTAAGGGATTGAATTTGGGACGATTCAATGAACTGTGGTAGAGGCTTGTTGGGGCCCTCATTTTTTGGAACTAAGGAACTTGGATGACAAGCTAGAAGGCCAACGACATTTTTCAGAGATAGTCGTTGGGAAGTTGTAGGGGAGACAACCAGAAAGGAGAAAGGAACTCGCTGAGAAATGACAATGGTGGAGGAACGACGAAAGGAAGCAGATGCAGTCGAGCAGGAAAGAACACTGATGACCGAGAAATAGAAACAATCAAGCGAGGAAGAATGCAGAGACTCCTAGAGAGAACTTGCATTAGAGGAAATTTTATTTTAGAAATTTAACATTGAATTTCCATGTCATAATGTGTAAGCCAATCAAAATCCTTTAAAATTCAAAAGAGATACAAGTGTAACTAGGCACCTGGAAATTTTTTAATGTTATAATTTACCTACATTAAGCATGAATGGTGTCCAAGTGACCCATAACTATATTGAATATTAAAAATATAATTAATATCTTATTCTATAAAATCTATTACATTTAGAATTATTTTGGTAATAATCACACACAAAAGAACATTGTCAATGTGTTTCGAACCAGCAAGTGTGGTTCATCATCATGGGTAGAGTGTGTTTTTAATGACATGTAACTAATTTAAATTTTATTAAATCTTATGTAAATAAATTAATTTAAATATAATATATATGTATGGTTATTTTAATAAAAGTGCATTTATTTGGGTACTTCAAATTTTAATTTTAATTTTAAAATTAATTTTTTCCATTTGTCTTTTTTATTAAATCTTGCAATAATAAATTATATATATATACACACACATTTATTTATTTTTTAATTTGGTTAATTTAAATTCAATTTAAATTTTAAATTTACTTTTTTAACTTAAATTTTATTAAAACTTGTGCTAAAAAATTAATTTAAATGTAAAATATATATATGGTTATTTTGATAAATGTGACATTTATTTCGATAATTTTGATTAAAGTAAAATAATAAAAATGATATATTTTTTTTAACAAAGTCAATTACTATTTATATTGGAAAAAATCGGGGATTGAAATCCCTATTACATTCGAGTGATGAAGTAAAATAACAAGGAGGGGTGATGTGGAAAAATACCGAACCTCCTTTATGATGACTATTTCTACTATGTTGCATATCCGATTCTTTAGAAATCCTAAAAAACTCAAATAACATAACTGCAAACTTAAAAACATGATGATAGATGTGGTAGATGGAGGAATAGAGCTTAGTTCCTACTGCCTTGTTTGGCATTTGAAATGTCTGTAGTGTCGTCGTTGCTGTCTGGGTGTGCATTGGGGACATTCTTGGAGCTTGAACTTTGAATATTTCATTTGTCCACCATGTAATGCACGATATCCAGGGATTCTTCAATGTGAGCACAATGATTGTTAGTTCCCCTCAGCTGCTCCGTGAGGGATTGTGCTTGGTGTTGGAGGAAGCTGGTGTCTACCTGGTGTTTTTCCTCCATTATCTTTAACTGTGCTTTTATCAAATCCATCTCTGCTTGTAGATCAGCGCAATGGAAACAATTCTCATTCCTCATAATGGTTGAAGGGAGGTAGGAAAATATTACCGTTGTGGGAGGATGGATTTGAGGAGGCAGAAGAGGCATTGTTTGGCAGTGAGGGTAAACGGATGGAGAACTATGAGGAAGCGCCAAGGCTGAAAGGTTGATGCGCAGAAAGTGATCAACAGAGGAGATGGGATTAGGATGAGTAGGAGAGGGAGTATGGATTCCAGGAGGCAAAGAGGGCATTATTAGACAGCGAATGGGGGCCCCGGAGATGTGAAACATGGATCGATGATTGTTTCATAGCTGGTGGATTGCGGAGTAGGGAGGAGCGGAATATATAATAGAGGAGGGAGAGGAATAATGGATGGGGATGGGGGCAGGGCGGGAATCCCAAGGGGATAGGTTCACGGGAATATCGTAGGGGACGGTATGGGAATGGCAGACTTGCCATAGTAAAATCTGGAAGGCACAAAAGATCACGATGGAAGTAGTTAAGCAGAGGGGAAAATTCATGGTATAGGTGAGTAGGTGATACTATCTTAGGAAAGGAGTTGACCAGGGGTTCTGATGCATGCTTTGTTGGCCAGTGAGTCAGCTTTCTTGTTGTTAGACCTGAGGATATGGTAGAATGTGAGACCGCCAATTTCCTTGTTCAAATTTCGACACCTTGTGATCAGTATACTAAGGGTGATGTTGGGGGACAAAGCTAAGTTTAACATCATTTTGATGACTATTGTCGAGTCTCCGAAAATCATATCCTTTTGAATTTTAATCTTTTTATGATTTGAAGGCCTTGCAGCAATGCATATGCTTTTCTCTATTATTTTACAATCGACCCAATCCCCATTCAAATATGGAAAAGTTACTTCCCTTCCCATCCACAACATAGCCTCCATCTCCTGCAATTCCCGGGTTTTCCTTTGAGGCATGGTCGAAGAAGAGTGCAGGCCTTTTGATTCCATCAAGCCACTCAATGAACTCTTTTTCTTTAAGTTCCACTGATCCTTGTGAAGAGGTTGAAGGGGAAAGAGTTTTTTTATACTTCGAGAGAGTGTCAATAACTCTTTCGAGAAGAAGTCTTTCCTCGACCTTCAAATCATTAAGGTTGAGTTGGCTATTGTTTTTGGCAAGAATGGTACCAACAGTAAGGCTCCAAGCCTTGCTCTGCACTTTTCTAATGCAATTCTTATGGTCTTGGAAGGTAGCTTTGCTCCTCATAAGCAAAATGTTTCAGAGGAGGACATAAGGAAGATTATCCCAAACTCTTTTAGCAACATTCTTCTTATTTTTCCTTACGGGTAGCTCTTTTTCCAATTAGCAATAAAATCTGAGACCGAGTTGTTTGCACCCATCTCAACATGAAAGGGATCCGAGAGAGAATGTCAGCAATTTTTAGCAAAGGAGAAATCAATGAAAAGGTGATGAATTGTATCCTTGGCCATGAAGAATAGGGGGCATCTAGAGGCTCCCTGTATGCCTCTTTTCCTCAAATTTTCTGCTGTAAAAATCTTCCCCTTTACCAAGGTCTAGATGAATATTTTGGTCTTTGGGAGCACTTCAGATTTCCAGACTAGTTTCCAGATTTCCCATGGAGGAGTGGGGAATTTCTCATTGTGAATGGCATCGTACCTTGATTTTAAGGTGTAGGTAGACCCAAAGGGGTCCCATCTATAGCTATCCTCTTTATCTTTTGCAAGTGGAGCAGCTCTATGGAGAAGTCCCTCCAGAGTAGCTCTGTCATTGTCGAGGTGGGGAGGAAAATTTGGAAACATCCAACCTTCCCAATTTCTAGTATCTCTTTCCAACTGGATATTTGATCCAGGGTGTTAATCCCATGCTCTCCAAGATACATTTGAATGCGTAGAGTGCTCAGACTGTTTAAAAGAGGAGGCTTACCCATTATTTTCTCCTCCCAAATGTTTATGATGTGGCCTCCATGTGGGACTTTGAAGGTATTGTTGTGGATAAAGGGGATGGATTTTTTGCAAAGAGCCCAAATGCAAGAGCAAGGCCTATTAGGGATGAGTTGATATAAAAGGTTTTGCATTATAGTAGAAATATATTTTCTTTCTAGAACTTGCTTCCACCATGTCTGCTGCCCAGTAATTAAGGCCACACTATTTTCCATCCAAAGGCAACATTCAACAGTTTGGGTATGAGAATAGCAAGACCACCATTTTCATATTTTTGGGTTACCTGTCTCCATTTGACCAGATTGAACTTCTTTTTCTCACTTTTTCCACCTTTCCATAAAAAATTTCTTAGAATTGATTCCATTTTATGTTGGATATAGATAGGAGCCTGTAACATAGAGAAGTGGTAAAGAGGCAGAGCGGAGAGGACAACCCTTAAGAGGACCATGAACCCAGCCAGATTGAGCCAAGAGGCTCCCCATTGCTGGAATTTATTTTTCATCTTATCAATGGTGATGTTGCATACCTCTGTTCTTAACGGTCCTATGCTAATAGGAATCCCTAGATAGTTAAAATGATTCCAGCTCCATCTGTAGGGAACCCCAAATAGTTGGGCAATAGTATGAATGGTATTCATAGTTTCGTTCCATCCGTAAATACACCTTTTATGATAATTGATCTGCCCTCCAGAATAGTGCATGAATTTTTCAAGAAAAATTTTAAATCTCCTGGCTATTATTCTAGTAGCTCCTCCCATTAGTAGGGTGTCATCAACAAACTAAGAATGATTCATGTTTTTGACCCCATTGCTAAATTTGATACATGTGATTAGGCCAGTTCTATGATTGTGGTCCAATGACTTGCTGAAAGATTATGCCATGAGAATGAAGAGGAAGGGGGATAAGGGGAAGCCTTTTCTTAAGCCTCTAGAGGATTGGAAATAATTTCCAAATCTTCGATTGACCAAAGGGGAGATCTAGGGGTTGGATATGTAGGCATGAATGAGAGATATGAATTCTATTTCAAAGCCCATTTTTTGAAGGACAAAGAGGAGGAAAGAGTGCCTCACTCTGTCAAAGGCATTGGCAAGATCAAGTTTCAAAACGAATCCCTTCTCCAGTCCCATCATGCTAGAATGAATGGATTCTTGGACCAGCAAGATGGAATCAGTGATTTACCTATTTTAAATTAAACCGCATTGATTTTCAAAGATGAGGTTGGGGAGGAGGGTTTTGATGTGGGTGGTGAGCATTTTGGTAATAATTTTATAAGAGGAGTTGCAAAGGGATATAGGCATGAATCTGGAGAAGGTGGATGGATGGGTCTCTTTAGGGATGAGAGCAAGAAATATCAAGTTTGTGAAACCCCCAATATTTTTTTTCCTTTGAGCCCATCGAATCGTTTTGATGAGGTATTTTTTAATGACTTCCCAGAAGTTCTAATAGAATCTGATGGAGAATCCATCCAAGCCCAATGCTTGGTCAGGGTGTAGGGTCCAGATTGCCTTGATAATTTTGACCTCTTCAATGTCCTTGATTAGGGAGGATTTAATCTCTTCAGTGATCATCTTAGGCGTGTGAACCAAGAAATCACTGTAATCCTCCGCCTCCATAGTTTCAGATTGTTAGGTCCTTATATTACTAGTATAGTCCCTTATTGTTGTTAGTGTAACCCCCTTATTGTTATTATTGTACCCTTGTAACCCCCATATTGTTATTATTGTTCCCTTACATTATTATTTTTAGGTCGGCTAGGATTACATTGTGGCCCCACTAGGATTATATTGTAGCCCCATGGACTCCTATATATAGAGAGGAGGTTTTGTCATTTGTATTGTTAGCCCCCCATGAAATTCTTGACTAGCAAGCTGGGGGCTAGATTGTTCGGGAGCCTTCAAGGAATGCCTTTCCCCTGAAAACCCGTCCTCCTTGAAGTCTCTTTTTGTTGTGCCTCAATATAAAGCCTCTCTGATTTCAAAGGGCCTATTTTACCCCTCATATCCCTGCAAAATACCACAATTCTCCCTTTCCTTCCCTCAAGATTCCCTTTCTTTATGCCTAAAATCCCCTTGAAATCCTATCCCTGCCCCTGTTTTGGCCTGTCCTACCCTTCATTGCCCTATCGTTACCCCGGGCTAGACCCAAATTGCAATAAAAATGAACAAAAATCCATACATTTCACATATTGGGCCATTAGCCCCCTTCGCCCATGGCCCCCAATCCTTTTCCCCCATGAGACCCTGCGCCGTGACCAAAGTGCCAGCCCCGAAGGCACTTATCCTATATGATTATCGAGCAATCTTCGACTGTTGATTTAAACCCATTGAACGGCGATCGCCACCCCCGTAGCAAATACCGTTGAACTCATTCGTCACCGGTGATCGCATCTGAACCGTCCATCGCCCGACAGATCAACGGCGTGGAGCTTGCCTTTCCTTGTGGTCCCCGCTAGTGTGCTTGACCGAAACCACCGATTTATTCTGCACCACCCTCGCGCGCTTGGTGGTTTTTCCCCGGAACCCAGCGAATCCATACAACGCATGCCACCTGTCCCCTGTACGATTCTTAAACCGTTGTCTCCCCGTGCGTTAAATCCCAACTCAAGATGCCCATCGAAATCACTGCCGACTGTCAGATCTGAGAGGGCTCATCCAACGGCTGACGTTTCCCGAAGATGCGCGTGGTTTAACCTGCTGTCCATTGCCTCGTGGCCCATTGTGCATAGCTTTCTTGCCGTCGATCTCTCTGGATATCTGACGGCCCAGATCTGCTTTTCCATTGTTGACTGTTCCACGGTCTCCCACCTCACCACGTCACCTCCACGTATCCTTGATGTACGTCCGCACGTCTCTCCGCATATATTTGTTTCTAAGGTCATTTTACGTAGTTTTTCCATGAAAAATGCTTCCACTGTGCATCCACCTCTCAGACCATTTTTCGTCGAACCCTCACCATAAACCTAAGCATTTTTGCCCCTCGGCAATTTTCATGGTCGCCCTCATCATATTCGTCATATCCACCACCCCTAGGTCTATTTACTCATCTACTTTGTTGTTTTGCAGGTTTGCTAGAGGTGAAAAACTCCATATTCCGGTCGTACCATCTTAATGGAGAAGTTTGCAGACAGGTTTAAATCCGAAGGTCGGCGCTGCTATAAAAGTGTCAAAGAAAGCTGCTGATGGGATTTACACTGAGGAAAAGCGGGATTCCAAACTCTGAGAATATCCCATCACCATTAAAGCCCGAGCTAACCTGTCAGAGGTGGAATTGAAGCAGCAGAGCGTTCCAGTACAGAGAAAAAGAGATTAAGGCAAACTAATGAAGATCTTAAGCCTTTAATCAGAGGTTTAGAATGCAAAGCAGCAGTTTGAAGACCCCAAAGATCGATCGAAGGATCTTGAGCACAGGCAAAAAGTACAATCATGGTTATTCATTAGCAGAATGATTTTCTCCATCAAGTACAGGGCACTTATACAGCTTTTATTGTGCACAATATATTTGAAAGAAGTTCCGCCCTAACAGCAGTTAAAGAACAATCAGACATTTATGAAGTAGACCTCTCAGCAGTTGTTCACCATTTGTTTATTCCCCCACAAGTACAACAAAGTATAGCCACCAGGATGTAGCACAGTCATGTCTGGAGTAAAGGAAAATCTGAAGAAGATCATCCTTGCATATAGAGGTGACAGAAATTAAATACACAGCAGTCGAACAGAATGGGTTCCGACCCTGCATTCATTTTTGTGTTTAGTGTTACTTTTAATTTTTACCTAACCTCTCAGTCGATCTTCTATCCATCATCTGCTATAAAGCAAAGAAGGAAACATTGTAATGGTTGTTGATGAGATATCAGTGAAACGCAAGCATTTCCCTCTTGGGACAAGTTATCTGTATAACATTGTTAGATAGGCTGAGATTAGATGTATTCAGATTGAATGTTCAAGATTTGGGCTATGATGTACCTGATTGGTGTTGTTTTTAATATGACAAACATATTTCTTTGGATCCTGATCTAAAGCAGCTGGTGATGTTTTCCTCTCTCTGTATTTGTGATTGACTTGCTTTCATTTCATTATGTTTCTTCAGGCTCACATCAGAAGTTTGGCATAAGATTTACCCTTGATAGGTACCTTATGTTGCTGCTCTCCCAACCCTTAATGTTTTCTTCTTATATGTGTATCTGAATGTTGATTTCAATATATTTAACTAGTGTAGTGGATGATATTTCCTACTCTCTGATGTATGAATTAATGAAGTCTATGTTTAGATGTTCTTGTTAAGATTTAGTTGGGTGTGTTGAGAACACTGGAGGTTTAGAATCCCATATCTGCCTCACTAGGATCTTTCCACCTTAATTAGGCCTTTCCTATATCCCTTGTATTGCCTTAAATTCTATCCAAGCAAGCCTGGAGTTAAATGACCTCTGGCCTGATCTATAGACAAAGTTGGATGGTTCTCCTTCACTCATTTTCAGTCCTTAATGTCCCATTCCAAATATATCCTTTAAGATCCAAATGCTCTAGATGACTAGCCCAACTGAAAGCTTGCACATTGATTACAAATAAATCCTTTCTTGACTCCATAGCCCAATGGCCTTGATGTTCCCTGAGTTATCTGTTTCAGCCTAAATTCACTCCATGCTCATCCTTGTCCTGTGATGAATCCTTCCTTCCTAATTCCCAACAACCAAACTCAAACAATCAAACAAAAAACCCTGTGCATATAACTAGCCTAAAATCATAACTTAGAACTTCAAAGACACACACTTTGACTTACATAGAGAGATCCCTCTCTGGACCTAGGAGGGCTAGATCCTAAGGTCTGAAGTGGTTCTATGTTGTCTCATATTTTGGTCTTTCCAACTTGGCCAAAACATGGGAACCCCAACATAATGGCGACCATACTGGGGACTACTGAGTATTTTCATCTCGATCCATTACAAACCCTCAGAAAAGCTAGAATCTCTGGTCAGGTTGGTAGTAAAACACTTGCACTTACTCTTCAATCTACCTCTTGTGTGTTTTACTCCATACTCTTAGACAGAGCCTGGAAAGGGCCAGGTAGCCTCCGGATCTCATCCTCTTTTCAGAGGTGATATATCTGGTAAATGCCCTCCCAGTCAATCTCTGGTTAGAGTTTGTTGTGTTCTTGAGGTGTCATTGAAAAGGGATATTTCATTAAGCATTGTGGTGGACACTGTGCCCCCTTAGAACACCCTAGACCTTCCACCTGGCGACTCCAATGCTCCTCCACGTTAAAAGACTCCACTGGTGATCAGTAGGCCTGCTGATTAACTTGGTTTCACATAAGACTCCACTGGGAGACCAGCCCTGAGACAACATCAACCATAGTAGAAGTAACAAGTAGGGTTAAGCTGCTCGACCGTAAGCAACATCCTGGCTCACAAAACCGTTCATACAAGAGCTTGCCCTGACCCAAACCCGCCTAAAGTAGTTGATAACCCTGAGAGAATCCTCAAGATACCACCTACAATTAGAAGATCAACTATTTTCCAGCACTATCCACAGAGCTAATTCTGCACCAGAAGATCTTACAGCTCTATTAGACCCTTTCCCCAACCTAGGCATCCAAAACAGCTTACCTAGAAATAGGTCATTCAATCACCTAGACCAGCAAGACCTTGAGCCTCATAGCACACCATCTAACAGTGGTCAAAACACTAGGAACAGAGAAACCCCTCCATCTACACCACCTGATTTTCACTTCCTCCAAAACTTAGGGCTCTCTCACCCTATATCTGCTCAACAGACTTCTGCTGGTCCAAATATCCCTATCATCCAAATACCAGCTGCTCAAGCTAACCCTATACCCTATTAGAACATCATTATGGCAGCTTGGTATGCACCTTTAGTTTTACAGCAGCCCTTGTTACCCTTACCCAATGATTATCAGTCAAAAATCCCACACTTCACTGCCAAAGAATCCATTACAGCTCAACAACATGTAGATAAGATGGAGGATTCTTTTGATTATACGGACATTGATGATGAAACAATCAAAATGAGAATCTTTGCCCAAAGCTTAGGGGGTGAGGTGAATAAATGGTTTAAGAATTTACCTCCTGGTAGTATTCAATATCTCCCTGCATTATACCAGACCTTCATAAACAAATGGGAGATTATAGCAAACCCTTGCCAGCTCCTAGCAGAATACATGTCCCTTAAGAGGAACGTAGGAGAGAGTGTCCACGATTACACCACTAGATTCAACAGCATTTACAATGCCCTCCCTCCACACATGAAACCTCCTTAAGGTATGGCCCTAGCAAAATATCCTGATGGATTTGATACGGACATGGCCTATGAGCTTAGAGATAAAGAGTACATCACCCTGGAAGACATGCAGAAAGGAGCCATAACCATAGAAGCAAACTTAATGGAAAAAAGGGCAAGATTAAAAGCTGAAAAAAGGGTGGCATATAGGGATGACAACGCAGCTTCCACATATGATCCCAGATACGACAGACTATCTAAAAATGTGGAAGAACTGCAACAAATGATAAAGAGGATGGTTGTCCAAAACAGAAACCAAAACCAAAACCAAAACATTAAAAGAAACAATGTTGCTCCCAACAGACAAAGAGAGTCAGATCAACAAATTATTCCCCCATTTTAAGAAAAAATTTTAGATGAAGATGAGGGAATCATTGAAAAGTCTGAAGGGAATGCAATAAACATGTTTGAAACAGAGGACTTAGTCCTTAACTGTGATTTAGAGGAAGATCAGCCCTCACTTTCATACTGGGATGAGGAGTGGTTAGAAACTGAAGATTACAGATTAGGATTTGAAAATGCCATGATGCAGGTCAGGGAACAATATGAACTTAGGAGCAAGAAGAACCAAGAAAACCCCAAAATAAAAACTCCTGAGGTAACCATCAAGAAAAGACCTGATAAATCCTCTAAAGCATCTGCTGCAGATAACAAATCAGCAGCTGAAAGTTCTGGTAAGCATAAGGAGAAAGACAACCAAGACATTGAAAAACAAAGCCAACCAACCAGCAGCACTAGCACTGTAGTTAGTGCTGCGGATAAAACAATTCCTAACCTTGTACATAGTGAGAAATCACAATCTGATTCAGCTACTAAGACAGTAGCGAATAAAACAGAGTCAAGTATTTCCAAGGCCCAGTCCACTTTCAATCTAGAGAGTGAACTTGCAAAAATCAAAATATCTGTACCATTATCTGAACTGGCCGCTCAAGATGTATATAAAGGCCAAATTTTGAAGGCATTGAATCTGGGAGAAATGAATGATTCTGTAAATCTGAATGATGATCAACCAGCCCTACTCTTTGGTCCAAAAATTGAAGGAAAATTTCAAGAAGGGGTAGTCCCACCTTTCTATATCAGTCTCAACATTCATGACAAGATACTTCACAATGCCATGCATGATTCTGGAGCATCACACAATTTAATTCCTAAGGTAGTGATGGAAAAGCTAGGCCTAGAGATAACACGACCCTACAAAGATCTATATTCATTTGACTCTAGCAGAGTAAAATGCCTAGGCCTGATCAAAGATTTGTGTGTGAGTTTGACCCAGATCCCTGCCAAATGTATGGTCATGGATGTGGTGGTGGCAGATGTGCCACCCAAGTATGGCATGTTGTTATCTAGATCATGGGGAGCCAAACTGCAAGGAACAATGCAGATGGATGGCTCATATGCCACTATCCCTATATTCGGCTAGCTTAGAAGACTGTATAGAGAGTCTCAGATGAAATTCTTAGTCAGTAACCCCGAAAAGCCTGAAAATTCACCATTATACTCTGTACACACAGACCTAGATTCTTTCATCCTTTATAATGACTAATCCTTAGGAGAGCCAGAATCTGAAAGTAAAAATTCGAGCAAAAACGCGGAGCCCATGGACTTTAGCATAATGGCTACCCTGGAATAATACAATGAAGAAAACTGTGGGCAGGATAATGAAAACAAAACTCAGGATGAACCAGAAACGCTATGCAGTCAGCCTGATAGTCGCACCTCTCAAACTGACACACCACGTGAAGAACTAGACAACCCACAATCTAGTACAGGCTCCCCAACGCAACATAATGGAAAACCCCTATGGGAAATGAATTTTGATGGGTCCTGTACTAGGCAAAACACTGGAGCAGGAGTGTGGCTACGTAACACAGTGAATGATCATACAGAGAGTCACGCTGTCAATCTGCATTTCAAATGCATGAATAACATTACAGAGTATGAGGCTCTCATCCTGGTTCTGAATTTATTGAAGAAATTAGGAGCCCGTAGGATAGATGTGAGAGGGGACTCTGAGTTAGTTATCAAGCAGGTGAATGGTGAGTATTCAGCAAAACACCCAAGGCTTAGGGCGTACAGGAATGAAACTCTGGATTTGCTGAAAACGTTTGTTGAATATGAATTAGCGTTCGTTCCTAGGGGGGGAAATGCAATTTCAAATGGATTAGCTTGTCTAGCTAGCTCATATCCTAAGACCCCAGTTGATCAACAGATTATCATTCAGACCAAATTCAGGCCTGCAGTGCCAGACAATGAAAAATATTGGCAGGTCTTTGAAGGAGACAAACAGATCGAAGATTTCCTGGTGGGCAGGAATGAGTTTGAATTTTCTAATTTAGACTCGTTTTCTGATGACAGCTGCCCAGGCGAGGATCCCCCAGATGAACAAGAAACACACTGTAACATAGAAATAAATTCTTTTTCTGAGCAAAATGGAAACCCAACCGAAAATTGTGAAAACGCAGATACCGAAGAGGTAGAGGTGCTGCAGACCAAAGATAAGAACATACCCAGAGGCCTGGCACCCTTAGAGGACCTTTTTGATTTCGATGACATAGCGAAAAATCCCTCTATAGAACATGCAGAATCAGATGTTGAAGAATGCAACATAGGCACTGAGGATAGACCCAAAATGATCAAACTGGCTAAGTCCATTCCTGCAGACATGAAGCAAAGGTACATTGACCTTTTTAAGGAATTCATTGATGTGTTTGCATGGAGCTATGAAGACTTAAAGGCATGACACCAACATCATATAACATAAAATACCTTTGAAAGAAAATCAGAAGCCTTTCAGACAAAAACTTCATATAATCAATCCGAAACAATTGCCTGCAGTAGAGAAAGAGATCAGGAAGATGTATGATGTAGGCATAATAGTCCCTGTAAGGTTTTCTGATTGGGTGTCAAACTTAGTGGCTGTGAGGAAGAAGACAGGTGAGATTAGACTATGCATAGACTTCAGAAACCTCAATAGAGCCTCCCTGAAAGATAACTACCCTTTGCCTAGAATGGAACATATCCTACAGAAGGTAGTGGGCTCTAAGAGAATCTCCCTACTTGATGGTTTTTCGGGGTATAATAAAGTTCTTGTAATCCCAGAAGATAAACTCAAAACAGCTTTTACCACTCCATGGGGTACCTTCATGTATGTGAAAATGCCTTTCGGATTGATGAATGCTGGCGCCACCTTCCAGAGAGCGATGGACATAGCTTTCTCAGAGGAGATAGGACACTTCATAGTTATCTACCTGGATGACTTGCCTGTATTTTCTAAAACTGAAGAGGAACATCTGAGGAAAGTTTTTGAGAAATGTAGAAGGTACGGCCTGTCCTTAAATCCTAAGAAAACTGTTTTTGGGCTGCAAGAAGGTAAACTTCTTGGTCACATTATTTATGAGAAGGGGATCATGATAGACCCACAAAGATTTGAGGGAATACTTCAAATCACACACCCGAGAAACATCAAGGAGTTACAGTCCTTCATTGGGAAGATAAATTTCCTTAGGAGATTCATTCCCAACCTTGTTGAGCACCTTAGGAAAATGACTGAAATGCTAAAGAAAGGTGCAGGTATTAAGTGGACTGTTGAAGCCAAGAAGTCTTTTGAGTCAGTAAAAATTGCACTCACTCAGGCCCCTGTCCCTATCAGCCCTGATTTCTCAAAGGTTTTCTGATCTTTTCATTTTCTTCCCAACACACAATAGCTACAGTTTTTCTGCAGAAAAATTCAGAAGGTAATGAACAGCCTATAAATTTCTTCAGTAAAGCCTTGAGAGATGCACCATTAAAGTACAACATCATGGAAAAGTAGGCCTATGCCCTGATCAAGGCCTTAAAAGACTTTAGGGTGTACATTCTGCATTCTCACACCATTGCTTTTATGCCAAATATAGTGGTCAAAGATATCTTGTCCCAAGACCCAGATGGGAAAAGGGGCAAATGGATTGCTACAATCTTAGAATATGACATTGAAATAAAACCCACTAAACTGATCAAAGGTCAAGGCCTGGCCCAATTAATGGTTGAATATAATCTACAGGCCCTTGATATTAACATGATGAATGCCTTGGATGAGCAGGAAAGCTTGTCGGATCTCATTGTAGAGGAAAAATTCCAAAATTCTCCATGGTATTCTGATATCCTGTATGTCCTCACCAATCTAAATGCCCCTCCAGAACTGTCCAAAACAAAGGCCAGATTCATAAAACTCAAAGCTAGAAATTACTGCATTATGAATGAGAGTCTATATTGGAAAAATCCAAACGGCCTTTTACTGAAATGTTTGTCTGAAACTGAAGCTGAAAGAATCAAACAGGAATTCCATGCTGGAGAATGTGGAGGCCACCTGAGTTGGAAAGCTACCGCAAACAAAATACTCAGGGCTGGTTATTATTGGCCTACCCTCTTCAGTGATGTCCATAAAATGATACTTGCCTGCCATAAATGTCAGATCTTTGAAGGCAAAATAAAAATCCTCCCCCTTCCCTTACAACCCATCACCATTGAAGGTCCCTTCCTGCAATGGGGCCTAGAATTTATTGGGTAAATTCACCCTTCTTCTTCTGGGAAGCATAAATGGATCCTGACTGCCACAGATTACTTCACTAAATGGATAGAGGCCATACCCACTAGGAATGTCACCGATTATGTCATTATTAGGTTCCTAGAATACTTCATCCTATCTCGGTTTGGCTGTCCAAGGAAAATAATCACTGACAATGCTGTTGCTTTCGGATCCAAAAGAATGGTTGATTTCTGTCACAGGCACATAATAGCACTCAGACATTCAACTGCCTATTACCCCCAGGGTAATGGCCTAGCTGAATCATCTAACAAAAGCCTGGTTACAATCATCAAAAAGCTGCTGGAGGGAAACAAAAGGTCATGGCATAAGAACTTGGTACATGCTTTGTGGGCTGACAGGCTCACTACAAAGAAATATATTGGCATGTCACCCTTCCAGCTGGTGTATGGAACAGAAGTAGTTTTTCCTACTAGTCTTGGAATTCCAGTGATCAAACTTGTCCAAGAAATCCAATCAGAGGAAGACAACATGATCAGAAGAATCAATGAAACTATTCATCTACAGCAAACAATGGAGCAGGTTTATGGCAGAGCTGTCATAATACAGGAAAGCATCAAAAGGCAGTTCGACAAAAGAGCCAAAGCTTCAGATTTCAAAGTTGGGGATAAAGTTCTGAAATGGGATTCAAGAAGAGAGGATAAAGGCAAACATGGTAAGTTTGAAAGTTTGTGGCAAGTTCCATATATCATACAAGCCACTTTGGGTCCTAATGCATTTTTTTTGCAAGAACTTGATGGCACAGAGTTGTTTGGGGGTCCTGTCAATGGCAGGATGCTCAAGCATTACTTCTTTTGATTTTCATTTCCAGTTTCATTTCCATTTTACATACCATTGCAGTCTTTATTTTCAAAAAAATAAAAAGAGAAAATGTTCCAAAAAACAGAGTGAAAGGACAGGTCCATACATGCTCAAAGCATGGACCTTTAAAGTGAAAATAACAAAGCCAGATAAGCCCATGCATTTTCTAGAGTAAGTGCATACTCCAGACCAAGTAGACAAGCAAGACATGTATGATAGTCTTGGTCTGGAGTTTTCTCTTGCTCAGAAAAATTCTCAAGATGAGGCTCGTGAAGCATCAAGATCAGTCCATACAAAAAGCAAGGAGGCTAGTCCTAATATGCTCAAAATATGGACCAGCAAGGAAAAGAAGAATCAGCTCTAACATGCCCAAAACCAGAGCTGAAATCGAACAAAAGAAGTGACTCAAATATGCTCAAAACCTGAGTCACAAAGAAAGAAGGATGTTTCCAAGTTGCAGAATTTCATGCCGTCACAGTTTTGTCTTCTACAAGTTTTTGTCCAGCAAGTCAGACAGCCTAATCCTGGCTTGGTTGTTTTCAATTTCCTGTCTTAGAATGTAGGTGAAGAAACCTGTTGGACAGTTTAGTCCCAATAGGTAGTAGATTAGGTAGGGAAACAGATGAGGCCAACAGTCTAATCTGGCCTCATGGAGAAATAAGGGTAGATTTAGAGTAGGTTTTTTTTTGTTTTGAAAATAAAATGTAAAGGGTCTGCTAGCTCAAATGCACCCAAAGAGAAAATGTTAGGACTATAGTTGGGTAGGTAGTTTGGTTGGGAAAGTGTTTCTGCTGATTTGTGTATCCAACATATTGTGGCAATTGAAATTCAAAGAAGAAGGATGGCTTATGATAGTAGGCATCTGGCCAACTCCAAAGATCATATCTGGTTTCTTGACTCCTCCAAGGATAATCCATCCCCATGTGGAGCCACTGTTAGCCCCCTATGAAATTCTTGACTAGCAAGCTGGGGGCTAGATTGTTCGGGAGCCTTCAAGGAATGCCTTTCCCCTGAAAACCCGTCCTCCTTGAAGTCTCTTTTTGATGTGCCTCAATATAAAGCCTCTCTGATGAACCATTCTTCAAAGGGCCTATTTTACCCCTCATATCCCTGCAAAATACCACAATTCTCCCTTTCCTCCCCTCAAGATTCCCCTTCTTTATGCCTAAAATCCCCTTGAAATCCTATCCCTGCCCCTGTTTTAGCCTGTCCTACCCTTCATTGCCCTATCGTTACCCCGGGCTGGACCCAAATTGCAATAAAAATGAACAAAAATCCATACATTTCACATATTGGGCCATTAGCCCCCTTCGCCCATGGCCCCTGCTCCTTTCCCCCCATGAGACCCTGCGCCGTGACCAAGGGCCAGCCTCGAAGGCACTTATCCTATATGATTATTGGGCAATCTTCGACTGTTGATTTAAACCCAACGAACGACGATCGCCACCCCTACAGCAAATACCGTTGAACTCATTCATCACCGGTGATTGCATCTGAACCGTCCATCGCCCGACAGATCAACGGCGCGGAGCTTGCCTTTCCTTGTGGTCCCCGCTAGCGCACTTGATCGAAACCACCAATTTATTTCACACCACCCTCGTGTGCTCAGTGGTTTTTCCCCAAAACCCAGCGAATCCATACAACGCACGCCACCTGTCCCCTGTACGATTCTTAAACCGTTGTCTCCCCACGCGTTAAATCCCGACTCAAGATGCCCAGCGGAATCGCTGCCGACCGTCAGATCTGAGAGGGCTCATCCAACAGCTGACGTTTCCCGAAGATGCGAGCGGCTTAACCTATTGTCCATTGCCCCGTGGCCCACTGTGCGTAGCTTTCCAGTCGTCGATCTCTCTGGATATCTGACGGCCCAGATCTGTTTTTCCATCGTTGACTGTTCCACGGTCTCCCACCTCGCCACGTCACCTCCACGTATCCTTGCCGTACGTCCGCACGTATCTCCGCATATATTTGTTTCCGAGGTCATTTTACGTAGTTTTTCCATGCAAACTGCTTCCGATATGCATCCACCTCTCAGACCATTTGTCATCGAACCCTCACCATAAACCTGAGCATTTTTTCCCCTCGGAAATTTTCATGGTCGCCCTCATCATATTCGTCATATCCGCCACCCCTAGGTCTGTTTCCTCATCCAGTTTGTTGTTTTGCAGGGTTGCTAGAGGTGAAAAACTCCATATTCCGGTCGTAACATCTTAATGGAGAATTTTGCAGACAGGTTTAAATCCGAAGGCCGGCGCTGCTATAAAAGTGTCAAAGAAAGCTGCTGACGGGATTTACACTAAGGAAAAGTGGGATTCCAAACTCTGAGAATCTCCCATCACCATTAAAGCCTGAGCTAACCTGTCAGAGGTGGAATTGAAGCAGCAGAGCGTTCCAGTACAGAGCAAAAGAGATTAAGGCAAACTAATGAAGATCTTAAGCCTTTAATCAGAGGTTTAGAATGCAAAGTAGCAGTTTGAAGACCCCAAAGATCGATCGAAGGATCCTAAGCGCAGGAAAAAAGTACCATCAGGGTTATTCATTAGCTGAATGATTTTCTCCATCAAGTACAGGGCACTTATACAGCTTTTAATGTGCACAATATCTTTGAAAGAAGTTCCGCCCTAACTGCAGTTCAAGAACAGTCAGACATTTATGAAGTAGACCTCTCAGCAGTTGTTCACCATTTGTTTATTCCCCCACAAGTACAACAAAGTATAGCAACCGGGATACGGCACGGTCATTTCTAGGTAAAAGAGGAAAATACGAAGAAGATCATCCCTTCATATAGAAGTGAAAGTAAATACACGGCAGTCGAATAGAATGGGTTCCGGCCACTGCATTCATTTTTGTGTTTAGTGTTACTAATTCTACCTAACCTCTCAATCTATCTTGTCCATCATTTGCTACTCACGCCACGGAAAACATTATAATGGTTGTTGATGAGATATCGGTGAAACGCAAAAGCATTTCCCTCTTGGGACAAGTTATACGCTAACATTGTTAGATAGAGTGGAATTAGATGTATTGATTGAATGTTCAAGCTTTGGGCTATGATGTACTTTGATTGGTGTTGTTTTTAATACCAATGACATTCTTTGGATGCGATCTAAAGCGGTGAGTGATGTTTTCCTCTCTCTGTATTTGTGATTGACTTGCTTTCATTTCATTATGTTTCTTCAGGCTCGCATCAGAAGTTTGGCATAAGATTTACCCTTGATAGGTACCTTATGTTGCTGCTCTCCCAACCCTTAATGTTTTCTGCTTATATGTGTATCTGAATGTTGATTTCAATAGATTTAACCAGTGTAGTGGATGATATTGCCTACTCTCTGATGTATGAATTAATGAATTCTATGTTTAGATGTTCTTGTTAAGATTTAGTTGGGTGTGTTGAGAACACTGGAGGTTTAGAATCCCATATCTGCCTCACTAGGATCTTTCCACCTTAATTAGGCCTTTCCTAGATCCCTTGTATTGCCTTCAATTCTGTCCAAGCAGGCATGGAGTTAAATGACCTCTGGCCTGATCTATAGACAAAGTTCGATGGTTCTCCTTCACTCATTTTCAGTCCTTAATGTCCCATTCCAAATATCTCCTTTAAGATCCAAATGCTCTAGATGACTAGCCCAACTGAAAGCTTGCACATTGATTACAAATAAATCCTTTCTTGACTCCATAGCCCAATGGCCTTGATGTTCCCTGAGTTATCTGTTTCAGCCTAAATTCACTCCATGCTCATCCTTGTCCTGTGATGAATCCTTCCTTCCTGATTCCCAACAACCAAACTCAAACAATCAAACAAACAACCCTGTGCATATAACTAGCCTAAAATCATAACTTAGAACTTCAAAGAGACACACTTTGACTTACATAGAGAGATCCCTCTCTGGACCTAGGAGGGCTAGATCCTAAGGTCTGAAGTGGTTCTATGTTGTCTCATTTTTTGGTCTTGCCAACCTGGCCAAAACATGGGAACCCCAACATGTATAATCTAAGAATTGTTCATTTATGTAATGTATTGGATGTTTCCCCCTTGAAGTGACTATTTATAAGGCGTTGATCTCTCTTTTCTTCTATTTTCGGAGTTGGTTTCATAACATTTGGTATCAGAGCTTTGGATTCTAGGGTTTTACTGCTCCAAACAAGTCATTGTGGCATTTTCACTATAACATTTTTTCTACGAAATTTCAGAAGCTAAAAGTTTTAGAGTGAGAAGCCAAAATCCTGAGGAACATAGTTGCAAAATTTTAGAGTTTGGTTCGCAATATTTTCAGAGATATGATATGTGGAATTTAGGGTGTTTTGCAAGCTCCTGAATTTAACCTAAAAAATTTCATTGCGGCATTTTATCTATAATTATTTTTCTACGAGGGTTCAGAAGCTAAAATTTTCACAGAGAGAAGCTGAAAGCTTGAGGAACCTCTTGTAAAAAATTCAGATCTTGGTTCGCAATATTTTTGGAGATATGATCTATGGAAGTTAGTATTGGTTCAGGCTCCCGAATTTCATCTCAAAGAGGTGACCGTGGGAAAAACATCATAACTCTCTCTCTGAGCATCGAATTAGAATTCTGTAAGAAGTGGTTGCAAGTAAACGTAATTTGGTTTTAGTTATATCAATTTTAGAGCTGAAGGAGGTAACATTGATACGTGGCAAGTCGTATAAGTTCGCTCTACTAAACCAGTCCATAATTAGATCATCGTAGGAGATTGGGCATAAATTTGTCTTCAAGAATCCAAATAGGTCAGACCTGTGGCATTCGAAAGAATATTCAGAGGGCTACTTCAAGGCCGAATTTTAGATATTGAAGATCCGAAATAATAGAGATAATTCAGTTTCAATATCAAGCTCCTCAAAATCAAGAAAAATGTGTGTATTTTTTTTTTCAAATTGCTTAAGTCTTGTTTGAAAAATCAATTTTAAGTGATTCCAAAGGCCTATTGAGCATAGATATCAGTATTGGGTTCTAAAATGCCTCCTAAAAAGAATTCAACACCCATTAAGCCCTCATATTACTCTACTATGACTCATGAAGATGAATAATTGCAACATGATCTATCAAAATTACAAGATCAAGTGCACCAAAATTCGCTCTCGCAAAGAGAAACAAAAAATGAAATGGATGTTTTGAAGAAAAGTGTGGAAGCTAAGATGGATGGTTTGAAGAAAGGCATGGAAGCTATGATGGATGGTTTGAAGATTGGTATGGAAGAAAAAATGGAAGGTTTGAAGGAAGGTTTGTCAAAGTTGATACAAGAAATGATTCCTAATGGTAAAAAGGTAGTAGAGGAAACTCATGATGAGAAAAAAATAAATTTTAATCGTGATTTCATAAACTCTAATTTTGGATTAAAGAACCACCATATTCCAAAGATGGATATGAGGAAGTTTGATGGCAAGGATCCCGTAACATGGATACTACAGATGGAGCAATATTTTGATCTCAATAATGTGCAAAACACACAAAATGTATGCATTGCAACTTTACATTTAGAACAAAATACATTTGTATGGTATCGATGGCTTTGCTCCCATAAAAAAATTGTCACTTGGTCAATTTTTACGGAGGAAATGATAGCACATTATGAGGATAAAAAGAGAAACACCTTCTTTAGCCAATTGATAAATCTCAAACAAAAGGGTTTAGTGGGGCAGCACATTGAGGACTTCCAAAAATTGAATATAAGGGTAACTGATATTCCAGAGGAACACAGGATCGATCTCTTCATAGGCACTTTAAAGGATAACATCCAACACAAAGTTCGCGTTTTGGAACCGGATTCATTGGAGAAGGCATTCAGGTTGGCAAGAAAAGTTGAATGTAAAATAATGGCGACAAGGAAGCCTACCACTCAATTCTATAAAGAAGGAAGTGTTGCTACGCCTAGATTTCCACAACCTACAAGGTTGACACCACAACAATTGGAAGAAAAAAGAGCAAAAGGGCTTTGCTACGGTTGTGATAGAAAATACACTAAAGGTCATAGGTGTGCTGAGAAGAAATTATTTTACATAGATTGTGAAGAGGAAGAAGAAAATGAACAAGAAGAGCATATACACCAGGAACCAACCCTAGAATAAGAAGAAATGAGTCCGACCATATCATGTAATGAATTGGCAGGAATTACCACTCCTCAAACTCTCAAGATAGAAAGACATATCAAGAAGAAAAAGGTAATGGTGTTGATTTATTCGGGTAGTACACATAATTTTATTCATTGTAAGGTAGCCAAGGAATTGAATTGTTTCCTATACCCAACACCAGAATGTCAAGTAATGGTTGCAAATGGAGGAACTATAAATTTCTCTGGAAAATGTCATAATGTCAAGCTATCCATGGGGGAATATGTATTGAATAGTCCAATGCTTTCCATCCCAATGGGAGGTGCTGATGTTGTACTAGGAGTACAATGGTTACAATCTTTGGGGACAGTAGCTTTTAATTTTCAAGAACTTTTCTTGAATTTTTTTTCAGAAGGAAAGGAAATCGAATTATGGGGTATCACAGGGAAGCCAGGAAAGATAATAAGCTCTAATTTCATGGCAAAGCTTCTGAAGAAAGAAAAACAAGGCGTAATTGCACAATTATGCTCGCTAGAAGTTCCAACATCAAAACCATCTATTTCTCCAGATCTCCAACAATTTTTGGACAATCATT
The DNA here is from genome assembly GCA_034641835.2 of Pinus albicaulis. NCBI lineage: Eukaryota > Viridiplantae > Streptophyta > Pinopsida > Pinales > Pinaceae > Pinus > Pinus albicaulis. The sequence goes on along the minus strand of CM076571.1, from coordinate 840,435,952 downwards.
CCAAGGTGTTTGATACTCCCAAAGGAATCCCGCCTATTCGTGATCATGATCATGATATTCATCTGATTCCAGGAAGTGTTCCTCCAAACATCCGGCCTTACAGATATCCTTATGTCCAAAAGAGTGAAATTAAATGTATAATAGCAAAAATGGTAGAGGCTGGCATAATTCAACCTAGTCAAAGTTTTTTATCTGCTCCAATAGTATTGGTGCACAAGAAGGATGGATCATGGCGCATGTGTCTAAATTATAGGGAGCTCAATAAGCTCACTATTAAATATAAATTTCTCATTCCTGTGATTGATGAATTATTGGACGAATTACATGGAGCAATTTATTTTACCAAGTTGGATCTTCGTTCAAGATATCATCAAATGAGAATGAAGACTGAAGATATTCTAAAAACAACATTTCAAACTCATGAGGGTCATTATGAATTTTTGGTCATGCCTTTTGGCCTTTTGGATCTTCGTTCAAGATATCATCAAATGAGAATGAAGACTGAAGATATTCTGAAAACAACATTTCAAACTCATGAGGGTCATTATGAATTTTTGGTCATGCCTTTTGGCCTTACCAATGCACCTTCTAAATTTAAAGGGTAGATGAATTCCATTTTCAAACCCTTCCTTAGAAAATTTGTGCTAGTATTTTTTGATAATATACTAATCTATAGCAGGTCTTGGAGGATCATGTTGAACATGTTGACAGGGTGCTCAAACTATTGCAGGAGAAACAATTATATGCAAAACATCCAAATGTTTCTTTGGAGTACAAGAGGTGGAATATCTGGGTCATATTGTATCTCACGAGGGTGTTAAGGTAGACCCTAACAAAATTAAAGCCATTAAGGAATGGAAAGTCCCCACAACCATAAAGCAGTTGCGTGGATTTCTCGGGTTAATAGGGTATTATCGCAAGTTTGTTAATAATTATGGGAGAATAGCAGCACCTCTAACAACATTATTGAAGAAGGATGCATTTTCATGGACTCATAAAGCAACTAAGCCCTTTGAACATCTTAAAGAGGCAATGTGCCTAGCACCAGTCTTAGCTACGCCAGACTTCACAAAAACCTTTATTGTGGAATGTGATGCCTCAGGAAATGGAATTGGTGTTGTTTTAATGTGAGAAGGAAGACCCATTTCTTTCGAAAGTCATTAAATCAAAGGAAAGTATTTACAAAAGGCTATTTATGAGAAGGAAATGTTGGCAATAATACATGCACGAAAGAAATGGAGACCTTACATAATGGGAAGACACTTCAAGGAAAAAATTGATCATGATAGTCTTAAACACTTTTTGGAACAAAGACTATCTTCGGAAGAGAAGAAAAAATGGGTCACAAAGATGTTGGATTATGACTTTGAAATCATCTACAAAAAAGGGAAGCTAAATTTTTTTGCAGATGCACTCTTAAGAAAGGATGAAGAGGTGGAAGCATTGTTTTGTGCCATTTCTATTATCCAACTAGATTGGGTAACCGAAGCAATGGATGAATGGAAGAAGGACGTCGAAGAAGTTTGGACACCCATCCAAAATTTGCAGCAAGATCCTATTACATCTGATACATTTAGTTGGAAAAATGATTCCTTATGGTACAAATATCGCTTATATATTTGCAAGAATTCCCAACTAAAACAAAATATTCTTTTGGAATTGTACACTTCTCCTTTAGGAGTAAACTTGGTATTTTTAAAAACTTACCACAAGGCGAAGAAAGAATTTTTTTGGGATGGCCTTAAATCTGATATTCAAAAGTATGTGGCAAAATGTTTGGTTTGCTAGCAAAATAAAGTTGAGACAATTAAGACCTCGAACCTTCTACAACCTTTATCCATTCCAAGTCAATATTGGGAGGATATTTCAATGGATTTTATCACAGGTTTACCTAAGTCCGAAGGAAGGAGTGTCATCATGGTGGTAGTTGATAGGCTTACCAAGTATGCACACTTTTGTGCATTATCTCATCCATTTAAAGTAAGTACAGTTGCTACTACATTTATGGAAACAATTCAAAAGCTACATTGAAACCCGAAGATTATTGTAAGTGACGAAGATCCCATTTTTACAGGAAATTTTTGGATGGAATTATTTTCTTATTTGGGTACTCAACTAGCTCATAGCTCATCTTATCATCCTCAATCCGATGGTCAAATAGAGATAGTGAATAAATGTTTGGAAGGATATATTCGTTGTTTTGTATCTGATAAGCAAGAAAAATGTGTCAAGTGGTTACCTCTCGCTGAATGGTGGTATAACACTTTTTTCCATACTGCAACAAAAATGATCCCATTAATGGCACTTTATGGATATCATCCACTGTCCATCACATCTTCTTTAAGGGAAAATTATAGGGTTCAAGTAGTGGAGGATCACATCGAGCATCAACAAGAAGTTCTCCAACTCTTAAAGGATAACCTAAATTTGGCACAAAATCGAATGAAACAACAGACAGATCAACATCGCAGTGAGAGAAGTTTTGATGTGGGGACTGGGTATTTTTATGGCTACAACCACACAAACAAATGTCCCTCAAGAAATCTAACAAGGATAATAAATTATCGCCAAAGTAATATGGTCCTTACAAGGTGCTGCAAAAGATTGGTACTATGGCATACAAATTGGAGCTTCCTGCTTCTTCGCGACTGCATCCAGTTTTCCATGTTTCATGCTTAAAAAAGGTTATAGGGTACAAACTTCCAGCTCAAAAAATATTGCCAAAAATTGATGAGGAAGGAAAAGCCATATTGGAACCTGAAGCAGTCACGGAAACAAGAACTTGATAGCTACAAAATCGATCAATTTCAGAGTACCTCATCAAATGGAAGAACTTACCCACTCAAGATTCTACATGGGAGGATGAGAATTTTATACAGAAGCACCCAGAGCTACTCAAGCATTGAGGACAACATTTTTTGAAGGAGAGGAGCATGTCACGTCCTTATATTACTAGTATAGTCCCTTATTGTTGTTAGTGTAACTCCCTTATTGTTATTGTTGTACCCCTGTAACCCTCATATTTTTATTATTGTGCCCTTACATTATTATTGTTAGGTCGGCTAGGATTACAATGTAGCCCCACTAGGATTATATTGTGGCCCCGTGGACTCCTATATATAGAGAGGAGGTTTTTTCACTTGTATCATCCAATAATTGTTCATTTATGTAATGTATTGGAGGTTGCCCCCTCGAAGTGGCTATTTCTAAGGCGTTGATCTCTCTTTTATTCTATTTTTGGGGCTAGTTTCATAACACAGATAGGAGGCTTTTAAAATGGTGATGGGCTGCTGATTTTATTATATCTTTCTCAGAGTACAAGTTACCTTCCTCATCAAATATAGTTGTAATAATGTTTCTCGATATTATGACAGTGACTTTCTTATGGAATAAGGAGGTATTATTATCCCTAGCCTGAAGCTAGAGATTCTTGGATTTAAGTCTCCCATTTTCTTCTTTATTTCTATTTGTGTTGTATAAAGCCCAATAAATATCTTTTTCCTGCTCATGCTTTTCTTTGGTCACCTTTGGGGTATCTATGTATTTTTTAACTTCTTCTATCCTTGTCTTAGTGTCCTTCTTAATTGCTTTCAATTCTCTATAATAATTTTTTTCCCAGCCTTTGAGAGTAGAGCGCACAAGCTTTAGTTTCATCTCCCAAATATGCATTGGAGATCCCTCAACATGTTGCTGCCAATTTCTTTCCACAATGAATCTTTCCTCGGGGGAGTCACTCCATAGAGGGTTGTAGCGGAAAGGAAGAGGCCCAAGGGAAGATTGATTACCGAGTACAAGGGTAAAAGGATAGTGGTCTGAGGCCCAGCCGAGCAGAATGGTGGAGGTAGCAACAGAGAAGTGAAAGATAAGGGAGACATCAAAAAATAAGCGGTAAAGTCTTTCCATGATGTTCCTTGGCCCAAGTCTGCGATTGCTACAAGTAAAAATTCTATTTTTGGGGATGATGTCCACCAAGTCATGATCTTGTATGATATTCTCCAGCTGATCTCTTGAAAGGTCTGGAGTAAAATTTCCCCCTCTTTTTTCTTTGGCATCCATTACCAAATTCAGATCCCTTCCAAAGATGACATTGATATTATCCTCACCTTCCATATTAGATTTTAAAGTGCACCAACAAACTTCTTTATCTCTATAGTGATTTGGGCCATAAATGTTGTACACTATTTTCATTACATCAGGAACATGGATGTTTTGTAATTTTACTTTTATCCAATATTGGGCATTTACAATTGTCAGTCGCTTCCATGATTTTTGGTTCCAGATTGTTGTTATTCCTCCCGAAGCACCTATGGACTCTACTATTGTGCCTATGTATTTTCTGATTTTTTTGATGATGTTTCTCATGTCTTTTTCTCCTTGCTTAGTTTCTTGGAGGACTATGTTTGGTTATTCTTGTTTAATGAGATCTCTTAGGGCATTTTTTTTAGAGGGGTGCCCTAATCCCCTATAGTTCCATGTAAATTATTTCATTGTTTCATGAATGCAGATTGAGACCTTGTCTTCCCTCCAGTTTCATGTTGGTTGAAGGCTTTACTATTAATCCCTCCAATAAAGGTCTTTATTGGGTGATGCGTTCGTAGAGAAATTTCTTTCTGAGTTGCTTCATCCCTATGGTGTTTAGCAAACTTTCTTCCTGGTCCGGTTTTTTTTAAGGTTTCCAAAACTAAACCCAACTCCTTTGTTGCATTTCTGGTGACTATCCGAGCTTATGATGGTTCAGCTGAGGATGAGGGAGGACAAGATTTGGAAGGGGAGGGATGAGGTAGGGATTCGGGAGGGAAGGAGGGGAGGGAAGGTTGTCGGGGATCCTCTTCCAGAGAGGCCAAGGAGGTAAAGTGATTAGAGGAGGTAAGGGGGGTGGTCAAGGATTTGAAAGGGGTTTGGAGGGGGCTCAGGATGAGTTTGGGCGTTGGGGCTAGCATAATGAGAGGAAGGGTGGGCTGTTGAAGCACCATCATTTTTGGGGTTTGGGCCAGAATTCTTATTTTTTATGACTTCCCACTGTGATTTAGGGTCAGTGTTTTTGACCTCTATAGTTATTGTGCATCTATTAGAGAAATGACTGTATTCATGGCATACCTTGCACTTGAAGGTAAGTTGTTCATATTACAGCTACTGGATGTGCATCTAGTTGTCCACCTTCAACTTGATCACCTTTGGAAGTCCTTTACCCAAGTCTACCTTTATGTACATTTTTGTGCAAGCCTGCATGTTGTCCTTCGGCTCACTTCTATAGATGAACTTACCAACAACATTCCCAATCGCTATAAAAAAATCACCCCGCCCGCCCCCCCCCCCCCCCCCCACAATAGTGAAGAGGAAGATGTGGAAGACGAACCCAGACTGGGAAAAAATTAGGAACGTCGAGTTTTGGATCCAAGTCTGGAGTCCATTTGTTTAGATAGAGCCCTTTGGTATCCATGAAATATGGATCATTCCTGAAGATCAGATCTTTGTCTTCTTTAGTCTCGAAGTGGAAAGTATAAAAGCCCCTGCCACAAAATCTGGTAGAGATTTTCCCTTTGATTTTTTCCATCCAATTACGCTCCACTCATTTCTAGACCGTTTTTGGTGAAGGCCAAAGTCTTGTGGATTTTCCAATGATTCCTTTCTTCGCGATGGAGAGAGAAGCCATTCAAGGGATCACATGGAGTAGTAAGACTTCTTGGATCCCGGGGATAGTAAGACTTCTTGGATCCCATCCAATTTTTTAACAAACTTGGAGATTGTATGCCTCAATTGAAGCAGATTCAGAGAGTTGATGAGTGTAGAAAACACAGATCTGTGTGAGTCACACCATGTCTAATATCTTATGTGATCCTGTACTGATCTATCATGTTAGTTTTGTGTTTTTGATAAGATTATTTTGAGCCATATGTAATGATATATTGTTATGTGGATTAATGAGAAAGAGTGTTTACTGGGATATATGTGCAACATTTGAAAGATTACGTGGTTTCTTAAAAAAAATTAATATGTTTGTATCTGAATGGTATTTCTTTTCTTTGTATTCATAACTTGTTGCGATCATGATTTTTCTTATTTATTTTAGTGTCCTACAACTCCCGCATATCTTATGTAATTCCTCCTGATAGCAGATTTCAACCCTTATCTGAATAAGGTCGCAACATGCCTCAGGTGAGACTCCTTATCTTCCCTGGGTAAGGTGAAAATGTCGGCGTTGTGCTAGACTACAACAAAACTTTGTTGGCCCCTTTTCCCAAACCCGGGGTCTCAACGTGTTACTATTTTTGCACCAACAATTGTTAGGAAAAATTGAATATTTATAGCTTTTCTTGTTCCTCACATATCCTCACCTAGTTGGCATGTAATGATGGCAACTTCCATTGAGTAGGGGTGTTCAGAACACCCATATACCTTGATTTAACCTACAGGGTTAATCCAATAATTTATTGTTGAGGTTGGGTGGGGAGGAAATAAGATAACCTTGAATGGTACCAATGGCATGTTGCAATTCAAGTAACCAAATATTTGAAAGGGCGCAATAGGGATTTCATTCCAAATACTTACCACAATTGAAAAACATAAAAGTACTAGAATCCTACTTTGATTCCTAAATTTTGAGAAACTATGATGTAGTATCCATAGTATAATCACCCTTAATTCTATTCCCCACACAAAATCTCCTCTCACCCTTTTTCTACGACCTATTACCTTTGAAATTGGAGTTTATGAAGTGAAATGGGCTTTTGCAACCTCCTTTCATACCTTCGTAGATTGCATTGAATATCTCTCATCTTACAGAAGACACAACATTTGGGTCAACAATGGCAATGCCCCATAATGTCTCTAATGCTAGCCCTTCAAATGCCACAGATACCAACCTACAAGACACCACATAATTTCCTTAAAAGCACTATAGAGATTTACTAGAATCGAGAGAGGAAATACTCCAAAATCACTATAGAGTACCACCATAGCTTGACCAAGTTAGGCTTAGAGGCAACACCCTTTGCGACATCCTCAACACCAAAACTAGAAACGCCGAAGGTACATGAAAACAATACTAACAATAGTTCAATAAAAAACAAGGCAAACATTAAACCCACACACATATTGCACAAACCCATCATATCATATATATATTTATACACTATCACAACTATGAGTAGTAATGGTTGTGTTAATTAGGTTCAAGTGATTAGGATGAATGGTAATCATCCTTCACCCTAGGTTTAATTCTTGCGAGTAACATATTTAGCTTTTAATGAGTATATTATTTTTGTAATTTTGAACATTATTGTTGACTTCTCTTATACCCTAAAAATTCTAAGTTGTACTAACTTTGAAAAAATATATACCAATAAATTAGATTTTTTTTTAAAATTATTATTTAATATTTTATAATTATATTTAAAATATTATAAACTATATAGCATTATAAAATGTTGTACACTTATGGATATTGTGATGTGCTTATATGATGATAAAACACATAGAAACACAAAAGGTAAAGTGAGAAACATGATATGATAGTGTTTGTATCCATTCGTCACCCATGCCATGATATGATATTGTTTTTACACATTCATCATCTATGTCATTATTATGGGTAAATTATGGCTTTTATTATTATTTAATTTAGTTATTTTATCTTATTGTGAATCATTATTAACAAATAGTTGGTTTTATATTTAATTAAAAATGATTAGATGAAATGATTTTTTTATGATCATATATTTTTATTAAGTTTAATCAAACTTCGACAAAGATTTTTAAAAACTTGATTTTAAATTGTTTAATATGTCTAATAATTCGAGTGCTCTAAGGGTTTTCAAGGGTATTGAATCCATTTATGAAATTAAAAATGTATTTTAAACAATAAAAAATCTTGAAACTGTGGATTCCCTTGAAAATTTTTATTTCCTTTATAAGTTAGACATGCCACTTAGCTTAAATATAGCTTAATTAAATTAAAAAATAATAAAGAAAAAGATTTCATCACAACAATAAAACAACTAATAAAATGTTGTATTGTTAAATGCTATTACCAAAAATTAAAAAATATGATTAACTAATCTTGTTTATATTAATATATATACACTTTAATATACATGCTTATTATATATATGTGTGTGTGTTTTATTTTTGCTTTTAGTGGGATTTTTTGAAAAGTTTTCTCATTTATTTTTCCGATCTAATTTGTCTAAAATCTGGCAAGAATTTATTGAAATCACAAGGTTGATGACTAAACTCGACACAATAGAACTTTCTTAGGGTTTGTCAGGGTGTTGAATCCATATATACATTAGATCCCTAAAAATCTAAGTCTTACTAACTTTTAGAGTTGCCTTTTGTGTGACTTTTTGAAAAATTTTCTGATTTATTTTTCGGATCTAATGTCTAAAATCTGGCAGGAATTCATTAAAATAGGAATTAGTTGAAATCGCAAGTTTGATGACTAAACTCTATACAATAAAACTGTCTTAGGGTTTTTCAGGGTGTTGAATACATATATACAGTGAAAAAGCCAATTTAAATAGCTCAAATAAAGATTTCACTTTAAAATTTTCAGCAGAATTCCGGCTAGAAAATCCACCGAAAACTCCAGAAAGTCACACTAAAAACAACTCCATATATATATATACTATTTTAAATCAAACCAAATAATTCGTTTCTTTAGGTTCGATAGACCACAGTTTGGTCTCAGTGAACATTAACTGCCACTATCATTATATATATTATAATTAAATTTATTAAAATAAAATTTTAATATAATAATCAGCCATCTTATAATTCATGAAAATGAAAATAATAAAAAAAGAAATAAAAATTAGTAGTTAATAGAAGTAGAAGTTACTAAAGAACTTATAATAAAACTTCAATCAATCACCTTATAAGTAAATACATTTAAATAATAATAAAAAATAACAAAAATTAAAACAATTTTTTTTGAAAAACAAATTAATATACGATGAAAACAAAATTGAATGCATAATATTATCGTCCTAAATATAATAATAAAAATTTATATATTTTATATTTTGATAATTAAATTTATATATTGTTGTGGGTCACAATTCCATAAAATGAAGAAAGTTATAAAAAAGGTAGATATTTTTCCATGAACATTCCTTAAAACTAAATTTGAATTGCCCCGAACGACCGCCAAATTTGTCGGGACTTTAGTTGGGGGAATAATATGTCAATGCGTTTTGTGTGGCGTCTAAATATGTAGTTTTGATTATCCGAATTGTCCGGAGGATTGAATAAAATTATATTTAGTATTCATATAAATATAATTTTTTATTTATTATATTTTTATTTGTAATATATATATATATATATCAAAATTTTCTTTTATAAATATTTTTATTTTCGTTTGTATTTATATTTTTATTTTATTAATCTACAATATTAATATTGGTATTTTTTATGGGGTACTTTAACTCATAAACAAAACTTATTTTTCTCACTTCTAGCAATACAATTTCAAGTAAGATTGTGATTTTTTGTTTTTTAAAATACATTTTTGAATGCATAAATGGATCACTCTAAAACACAGGGGGCACTCAAATTCTACATATTAAACAACTTAAACTCAAGTTTTTAAAAATCTCTACTAGATTCTGGTTAAAATTGAACAGAAAAAAATGGCCTAAGAAAGGTCATTTTATCTATTAATTAGACTAAGCATTTTTTTATTATGAAATCGATATACAATGATGCAAGCAATACTCATATGAAAACATTTTATTATCATTATTTCCTCAATGCAACTAGTGATAAGGAGATTCACACTGAATATGATTATGCATAGTTTTAGTACGTGACAATTTCGTGCTGAAAATAAAGTTTTTTCTGACATGTTTTTGGAAAAATCTAGTTGAAAATTTTGGAAATCCAAGTTACAATTGTCAAACTATAGAATTTTAGGTGTCTTAGGGGTTTTTTAGGGTGTTGAATCAATCAAGATTGAAACACTTATAAATCACAATTTTGCTAAAAATAAAAGGACTCCACTGAGAAAGTTATCGTTAAGATGAAATTGTAGCCTCATTAGACACCGGAAATATGATTCTCATACCAACTATTCCTTCATAAACATAGGAGTTAGTTCTTAATGACTGCAACAAACACCTCTTAACTAACTTAGTGACGATTCATTAACATTACTAATATCAATTAACTTATTGATAAGGCAATAATCAACAAATAAACACATTACTAGCTCAGGTACAAACTATGTTGTGTATAGGTACAAAACATCATGGATGCAAGGGCCCCACATGTTCACACCACTCTTTGCCTTATCGATCATCTTAATAATGATCACTCCAATGAGATTATGTTGAGGCAATTTAAGATGGGCCAAGGGGTTCCTAACTCATCATGTAAGAGCCTTCCCCCAAAAACTTGACAACGATGACAAGAGGTTCATCATCATTTATATTTCATAGTTTAGAATATGATCCACAAGAATAAACTAGCATGTTCTTAGTTTCATACTAAGAAAAAGTGTGAAAAGGGTCATTTTTATTAAAAATCACACCATAATGATTCTTCCAATAAATTTTAACACTTAAATTTCCAAAGGAATCCATGTTGCATTGAATTCAATAGCCCATGGTAATCTATGCCTTAGGAGAGAAACTTTCCACATGATCAAAGTTGGGTGGGATGAATAACAAAAGGAACCCACCTAGGGCCATGCAAACTTGGTTAGAAGACATCAAAAGATGTTTTCAAGGTATTGAATCTCACACACTTTGGACAAAACAAGTTCCAACTCTGACATAAGAAAGCATTTTCCACATTAGTAACCTCCCTTGATTAGAAACAAGGAAAACATTGATTTTTGGGTTGCAAGAATATATTTCATTAAAGGATCTTGATTATCAACAACCAGATCTTCTACTTAAATTTCACTTGCTTGATCTATATTATATTACTATATAATTTGTAATTTGTCTCGTTGCTTTTAAAGCGGAAAATTGAAGTAATAAGATTACAGGGGCAGTTTTAGTGGAGACCTAGATTGGAGAATTGGGGTCTGAAACATATTATGACCAGTTTGAGTCCTTAAATTGTAGTTAAGTTCCATGCCCCATTACCCTATTCTATAAACAAGTACCTTTCCAGTGATCTAAGAAATACATCAATCAAAGTTCATATGCAAAATTTATGTCTCTTGGAAGTTGACCTATCGTGAATGACCACCATAATTCAAGAGGATGCCATGCTAACCCTTATTACTCATTGAAAAGGGGCTATCCATGAGGTAGTTATAAATCAAACTCCATAAGGGTCAAATTTTTAACTTTATTTAAGATTTGAAGGAGTCAAACTTAACCACTAGTTGGCCATTGAGCTATTTTATAACCATGCCACTATGAGGAAAAGGGATTCCATTCTATTTGAGTGCATTTTGTTTCATAGTAGAGTAGAGTAGATAAGAGGGGATAAAGAGAGATATTGAAACATAGGAAGTTTTTGTTCTATAGCACTCCATGAGCCACAAGTCTCAAGTGACTCCATAGATAGTGTCTGCACTTTTGTATTTGCATCATTTCTATTCAGATAAAAGAGAGCATATTAGCCTCACCTTCAAGCTAGGTTTTCTCCCGAAAGGGTTTCCCAAATCATATTTTGGTGTTCATTATGATTGGTGTGTGTTTTTATTCACTATTCTCTATTTTGTGCATTTTATATATTGCATGCATAGCAGGAAAAATACTTAACAAATCCATAAATCTAAGTCAAATTAATCCTCATAGTATAGATTTCATATTTCAGTATATTTTTATCAATTATGTTGTGATGAAATATCTTGTAGAATATCCATGATATTTTAGAAGACATTGTTAAAACACATAATGTCATCCTTTTAACACATGCTTGAAGGTGATCCACTTGTAGCTGTGGTCTTCTTTATATTATATGAAGATTGTCACACTCCACTTCTAGCTCCTCCAACATGGTTACAATCCAAGCATAAGTAAAAGGTCCTTCAAAATTAGGTAAATCTGATTCAAAAACAAATTTATTGTGGAATAGCATTTCTCAATCCTTGAGTATGTTATTCCACTTAGAGGAGTGGATGTTGTGTTGGACACTCAATAATTCAATACATGAAGAATCATCCACATAATCTCTTAGGATTATTTCACAAAGATAAAGGAGAAGGAATCAAATCAAGGGGTTGATGCTTCTCCTCATATCAATAGTGCCCATAAAATGGAAAATTTGCTTAAGATGGAAAATTTTCTTAAGAAAGGGCCAGGTGGGATAGTCACTTATGTAGTCCACATTAAAAGGTAATAAGAGTAAAATGATTAAGGAAATATCATAATGGAACTTCATTGTATTCAAGATCAACATAATTAGGTTTTCTAAGATGCTTTTCAAAGAATCCTTCCATATTGTGATAAGTACCATGTTATTGAGTTAGATACATTAGGAAGCATACCTCCCAATACTCAATCATACAAATATCCATATCGGTAAAAGATTTCCAAAATGAAAATATTCTCCTTAATATTAAAGGTGATAGTCATAGGGATGATAAGATCTCATTATCAATCTTAATAATCATGGTAAGGAAAAAAAATGGCTCCTACTAGCTATGCATATAATAAAGGGAAATTAATAAATCACCATCAAGGATATGTCCCCCACTCCAAAGATTAATGACTTAATACATGAGTGACATAGAGTTTTTTTTTTTTTTTTACAAAGATCAATCTCAAGTTATGAGTGGGGGTTTAGTTAGTTGGTAAAGAAGGGTCATTTTTATTAGCCCCAATAATGTTCAAATTTCCCCAACAACATGTTCTCCCCTCATGAGTTAGTGTGGTAATTTAGGTTGTTCATTTATTATAGTTGGGACTAGGTGCAATTCCTAGGTGCCTTTGGGGTAATACATACCGCCAACTATAGCTTCTTAGACAATGTACTCTAAATTGATTATTGTAATATGACTTAAATTCATCAAAAATTATCTATGAGGTAGGGATCAAATATATTCTTATTGCATTATGATATAAATAATTTTCTCATAAGGAAAAGGAAGATCAATCTCAAGTTATGATATGATATTCATTTTATGATTAATTAAGAGGGTATTCTTAAGACAATCCTTGAAACCCATGAAGGTCATTATGAAATATTAGTCACATCCTTTGGGGTAATAAATGCCCCTTACATGGTCTAAAACATCATGAATAAACTCTTTTGGCCATTGAATTAGATTGTGGTGAGAATGAAATGAAAGACATCAATAACATGGAAAAGAAACACAAATATATAATAAATACTAACCTCCATCAATGGACATTAGCTAGAGTCACTGTAGCTATCTCTAAGGAGGTAAGTGTGCATTCTACGATAAACAAATTTTAGTTATACAAAAGAAGAGGAGCTTTGTAGAGACCATACACTTTAGCTTGTTGATTTATTTTAGTCTTATTTAAATAATTAGAAAGAAAATTTGTTAATGAGTCTCTATTATTTTCTTCTACCATCAAAAGTTTAAAAAATGCATGAGAAGAAAAATGAAAATGCATTAAAATCTTAGGACCAAAAATCTATGAAAAATATTGATGTTAGGTCATTTATGATAGGACCCAAACTACCACCTAGAACACCCATTATTAAGACATTCATGTTGATATTCTCTAAAAATATATAAACCTACAATAAAAAATAGGAGGAAGAGCATACCATGTAGAGAAGGTGGTTTAAATATTTGAAGGTAACAGATTGCATTTCAAAAACTTAAAATGTGCATTTGAGAAGGGAATGGTTGAGTACCTTAGTGACATAATAACCAAATGACTTAAGGGAAACTCATTATAAAGACATCATTAAATGTTCCAACCTTATATACATCAAATATCTCCAAGGCTTAGTAGGTAAAATAGCTATTATAAAAGGTTTTTAAAAATTAAGCACATCTTGACAACTTACTTACACACATTTCAAGGAAAATTTATTCTTATGGTAAGAAGAGGAAACAAAAACACTTTTCATCTTGAAAGAATCCATGATGAACACAATAGTCTTAGCCATAATGTATTTTAATAAGGTGTTCCAAGCAGAATATATATCATGCCTCCAAGTAAGGAATAAAAGTAAGTGTTCATGCAATAAGGTTTGAATCCTTTGAAATATGAAAATTGAACGAGAGATGGTCAAATTTTCCACTCATGAAAAAATATGTTGGTCATTAACATGCATTAAAAATTTGAGACTAGGATAGGGTAATGAAAAGGCACTTCAATTTTAAGATAAACTTTAATAGCACAAATTACTTTTTGAATCATAAGGGTTTCCTCATGATAATAGAAATAGAGGTGGGTGAACAAGATATATGGCTATGTATTTGTTAAAGGGAAAAGGAAACATTATCACGATCTATCCAAATAATCATATAAGGGTATAAATTTATGCTCCATCACCTCTCTAGTGGTTTCATGGATAGAGGAAGCAAGGAAAGTGTGGAAGGAAAATCTCATCACCTCATAGAAGACATAGAAACTACAAACATGTGAGGGAACCTTTATTACTTCTTGTAGATGTATGACATAATATGTTACAAAATAAGGTTTTCTCTTTTACCTCGATTCAAATTCAATATGCTCATCATCATAGAATTCCTTAATTCCTTATCAATTTGACATTTAGGATTCATGAAAGCACATCACCTAATCATCATGTCCTCCATTTAGGAATTTCCTAAAAATGAAGTATGAAGCATTGTTGCAAAATTTCAATTTTAATATGAAAACATTACCATGAAAATACTAACATTACTTCAACCCTTACCCATTTTGGCATAAAGGAAGGAGGGGAATTTAATAGATTTCATCATAGGACTTCCCAATTTGAAATAAAGATGAAACATTACTAGTAATGCTTGGAATCACAAAATATTATCATTTCTCTGACATATATTCCAACTCCAAACCTAGCTAGATAGAAATAATATTCATGAAGGAAATACAATAACTCCATTATTATCACTCATTTTGAAGCTTTAATAAAGTGCATTGCTCATGGAAAGTCACTTCAATTTTTTCTAAGAGGAAAATTGCAGAAGGGCCTCCTTCACCAGCATCCTCCATTCCTAGTTTTCGATAGGTGTCCATAGCATTATCCTTAATTAATTGCAGTTCCATGTAACTATTTATGTCATTTATTATGAATTTATAAAATTAAAAGAATGGCATGTTCATAGCCATTTGAATTTTGCAATATGGGAAAAATGAGGTGTCCTATATCCCCATCACCTGCAAATTTAACACTAATTTGGCTTGAACTTTGTGGGAAAAAAATATTATTCTTGTGCTAGTGTGGTTTTGATCCAGGTGGATATTAGTGGCTGTAGAAATTTGATAATTGATATGTTATACACCGAGATTCTCCTGATCACACACTATTTTAACTTCATGCACAATACAGAATCTCTTCTACCATTGATCATTAATTGCGGAAATAAAAACAATTGCATGCGCACATTAAAACCAGAAAAAATCACACATATTAACACATTATTTATGGGAAAGCTTAAAGATGAAAACCCCCAACTATCTGTATATTATATGTCATAGAGATCATGTAACAATCATTATACAAAGCTCCTCACAAGCTCTCAGTACAATCTCCAATTGCTACACACTAATCAAGCTTGATCTAGCAAATCATATGCTCCAATCTCTGCCACTTGATAGCCTTCCTCTACTACACAATCCCTGTTGAAGAATGGCTCATAATGAACTTCGAACCACATGGCTTGTACTGCACAATCCTCATTGGCATCTCCAATCACTGGTTGTTGCAAATGATGCAACAGTATAGTCACAACTGATAGTCACACTGCTCTTTCACCTACCTCTTCACTGGTCTCCACTGAAACTGTCCATGCACTGAAGTTAACTGATGTATTCTTTAGTTGATTAATGAGTTTATAATTAGTGAATTAATTAATAATTAATTTACACCACTCTCACTAGTGTATCATTCAGTTAGACTAGATACAACTAGCTTAAAATCAACTCCACCAAACTCTCTCACATGAGTTCTAACTGAAGTCTCCATGCAATAGCTCCACTTAACCCTTAAGAATAGCGTAATTTCTTTTGTCAGCTCCTGTGCCACATCTGTGCACTTAATTGAAGTGCTCCAAGAGAGTAAGATAATGTTTATAGTCCAAATATTATCAAGAGATAATAATATTTGACATATCTATTTTTACACTGGCAATCTAAAAATAGATTCCACCCAAATATGTCTAAAAATAGAAGTCCATATATTTTTCCAACTTGACCAACCATCCACAAATAACATCCTGCAACTCATAGAATATGATCGACATGTCTAAAAATAGACATAGTCTAAAAATAGACTTTGCGCCAAAAATAGCCTGCGGGCCCACTTAGTGAAGGCGACTTCTTTCCACTAAGCTCATCATCTTGTTGCAATGTCAACAGTGGCCACCCAACAATTTCACGTAGACCTCCAATCAGTTTCATCAGTTTCCTTTTTTATAGCATAATTTACTATTTTTAGCATTTTTTTGGGTCCTGAACTTCTGGAGCAGTTTTGACCCCCTAAACGACATTTTTTTGAGGTCTGCAATAAATCCATGTTTCAGAAAAACCTATAGTACTTGGAGAGATATTTCTGATGATATATAGTATATGCCAAATGGAGATAATGTGACCAAGTTATGACCCTGGGAAGTTGGCTTCCCAACTAACCTCAACAAGGCCCACAAACTCTTGGCATTTCATATCTTGGGGTTAGGGTTTTGGTTTTTTAGGGTTTTCCTATGTTGTTCAATAACAAAAATGCCCTTGAACCTCATTGTAACACAATTCAGAGGCTTGTAGCCACCACATATCTTCTAAGAGATAAGCTACCAATGACCTAGCTAGTTTATTTCCATTTTGTCTGTAAGCATATTTCAATTATTTGATATTAATGAAATGAAGTGTTATTTCTACTGCATCTCTGCATTTATGTGTATTTCTGTATTTTATTATGTTCCTGAATAAGTCTAGTTCATTAGTATCAGAGCTACCTGCTCTTTGTCGATCTTTATTTGTATGTCCCCAACGAGGTCGGGGTATGAGGAGTTAAGGCTCGATCTAGTTGAACCTTTGCAAGATCAGCCTTGGAAAACCTGACAACCACCCATGGGGGGAGAAAAAAAAGATGAGGGAGAAGGATATCCTATCAAAATATTTCTGAAGGAGGCCCTCAAGAAACAAAGGAATGCGATGATGGATAACTTTTCCCAGATCCTTCAACGACTACCCACCGACGGCGCATCTGCATCCAGCAGCTGCTCTGGAGGCGCCACTCCTTTTAAGGTACAAGTAAAATTTGAGATTCCCATATTTGAGGGAAAAATAGATGCAAACATCGTAGATAGATGGTTGAATCTATTAGAAGGATATTTCTTGGTTCATGACTTTTCCAACCAGGAAAATATTTCTTTTGCACTCTTCAAATCTACCCCCCATGTCAAGGGCTAGTGGGAAACTTACTGTGAGAAAAAGGATGAGAGGGAACCCTCTCTATTCTCAGTTGCACCCACTTGGGATTCATTCCGAGATGCCATCAAGGAATAATATTATTTCGTGGGGAGCTATGAGGACAAGTACATACAATGGGCTATGATGTGGCAGCAAAGGGATCAAGATGTGCATGAGTTGACGAATTTGTTCCATACCCTGCACACAAAGTTGGGTATCAAATATTCAGAGAAACATTTGGTGCTAAAGTACTACAGTTGTCTGCAAATACACATTTAAGAGGAAATGGAGTTCCTCGACATCTCTTCACTTGGTGCAACATACTAGTATGCTTCCAAGATTGATCAAAAATTAAAACAGAAGAAGTGAGACTTTGGATCTACGAATCAAAAGCAAGGGAAAAGTTCCCCGAAACTACAGAACAAAGGACAAATCCAAGGTGGGGCAGCCCAGGACAACCTACCAAATCTGAAAGAAAATAAAAATGTCACAAATACAAAGAAGGACACGAGAAAGTGGTGTGAGTTCCATAAGAGCTACATTCACAACACAAGTGAGTGTTGGGCCAAGCAGTCATTGGCGGCCGAGCTGAAGGCTTCTGGATTGGATGCATGCTCTGACTCTGAATCAGAACCCAACAAGGGGAATGAAAAATGGAAGCAGATTATTGATGTAGATCCCAAAAACACCATTGCCACCATAAAGATCTAGAAGGAGGAACCGGAAGATCCGGAGGAGGGGGAGCGCCCCTTCAATTCCCATATGTGGGTAAAGGGTTCCCCGCTGCAGTTCATTGTGCAAGCCAAAAGAACCTCATTTCAACAGAGGTCGTGAAGCAGCTGAGCTTGCCGAATAGAACACATCCATAACCGTACACCATGGAGTGGCTTCACCAAGGACAGGATCTCTGTGTCAGCCAACAGTGTCGCATTCCCTACAACATCAAGCCCTTCACGGATGAGGTATTATGTGAAATTTCTCCTCCTGATGTTTGTGATGTATTATTAGGCCAACCATACTTGTGCAAGCAACATGTTGTGTATCATTCTAGGCCTCGTGTTGTTATTTTTACTTTGGGAAATAAGTTGTACAGGATACCAGAGGTAGCACTGCCTACCACCATCTCTTTGGTTACTACAAAACAATGCAGTAAGCTCATTTCCAAAACCTGGAAATTTGTTTTCCTGATGATTTTCCCTCAAGGAAAGAAAAATATTATGGCCACGACCTCCAGACAGGCTCCTCCACACAACAACAATAGATGGAAAAATTCATGGAGTACGGGGACATATTCACCTCACCTGTAGGGGTGCCTCTGCACTATTAAGTCAAGCACTCCATTGATCTGACCCCAAGTGTGTTGCTTCCCAATGGACCAATCTATCGACGTTCTATTATGGAGAATAATGAAATCAAGAGGCAGATTCTGAAGTTGCTATAGAAAGGTCACATCCTAGTGAGTTCATCGCCCCGTGGGAGCCCGATCATGTTGGTGCAGAAGAAGGATGGGACTTGGAGAATCTGTATTGACTATCGGGCATTGAAAAATATCACTTTCCAGAATAGGTACCCAATCCCACTGATTAATGATCTTCTGGACCAACTCAAGAGGGGGAAATATTTCAGCAAAATCGACTTGAAGTTTAGGTATCACCAGGTACCAATCAAACCCTCTGATGTGTGGAAGACTTCCTTCAAATCCAATGAGGGCCTTTTCGAATGGATGTTCATGCCTTTTGGGTTAACGAATTCTCTTGCAACCTTCATGAGGATGATGGATGACATCTTGTGGCCATTCTCCAACTCATTTGTGGTGGTGTACTTGGATGACATCACGATCTTCAGCCAGAGTTGGGAAGAGCACCTCCACCACATCTGACAGGTCCTCCAAACACTGCGACAACACAAGTCGTGTGATAATTTGGAGAAGTGAACTTTTGGCATGACCCAGGTGTTACACAGCAATTTTTCACCGTCCCTGCAATTCTCCATCCCGCACATTGGAGGGCTTATTCCGTGACCTGTGAGCAATGACATGATCTAAAAACACTTTCATGACATTCCCCTAGACATGGAATTTCATTCCTCTCAAGACAACTCCTTGTGAAAAACCCTTAAAATAGCCTTTTCATCCTTGGCACGACTAGCCTGTGTTATACCCACGCCAATGGGGGGAATTATTCAAAGAGGGCACGCCAATTGGTGCTCTGTCTCAGAGTCACACTCGCGCCAGGCTTAATAAGAAGTTTTTTTTTTAAATAAATGGCGGAAGATTGACTCCAACAAACTCCTGAACTGGACTCTAAATCGAGTTGGGACGTTTGGTTCCAGTTCTCCATGTAGAGGAAGTATTTTTCCACCTCTCATGGAAGCTTCCTTGAGGATAGGGCCAATCCCATGATTGTAGGGATCCCAACTCCCCTTCCACCATCTATATAAGCTTGCCATTTCCCTTTGCAAGCTAGTCTCCAAGAGTCTCCAAAGTCTCCAAGAGCCTTCATAGCCTAAAGAATGCTGCAAGAGCTTTGATAGTCCTCATAGTGTCAAATCCATAGCAAGGAGATTGACGATCGAAGAGAGAGGCTTGTCCCCAATTCCCGACAGGCTTTACTGAGACGTATTCCACTGACGACTCGCCGAAAGAAAGTTTAGCGTCAGAGCCAGGTTGTATTTTCCTTTGTATTAATTAATGATAAGTGACTATTGGTTATGGTTCCACTCGTATTGTTCATTATGATCATGAGTTGTGTCTTCTCTGACTGATACATAATTGCATATACCAGGTTTTACGCTTGTGTTTGTCGTGTTTCTTGTGTGTGCAGATGTTCGATCGCGGTGAGTGAAAGGATTGTGATATGCTAGAGCAAGGGAACGGGAACGTCATCTTCTCTATGAACAGCAGTGTTGGACTTGAGGTAGGCCTTCTTCGCAAGTTGGTTTATTGTAATTACGAACCTGCGCCTTAGCATGATACGATTGTTGCTAGACCCAATCTAGGTTAGTAGGGGGGCATGTACCTCGAATTGAGTCACCATTCTGGGGGGCATGCTTACTTTTTCAAGCATAGTTTGTTTCCATTTCAAGCTTGGGTAAAAATGAAACCGGTTTCAAGCATAGTTTATCTTTGTTTCAAGCTTGTGTAAAAATGAAACCAACTTCAAGAAAAGTTTCTTGATTTCAAGCTTGTGTAAAAATGAAACCTTTCCCATTTTACCTCTTGTGATTACCATTTTATCAGCCTGTTTTTCCAGATGAGCCTTGTTTTTCTCACTCAATCGTCACTATCTGCTTGGTTGATCATATGCCTTCACTTGGTTGTTTTACCCATTCCTGAGGAACCGCTGCGATGAGTGGTCTTGTTAGCCAGCCTCTTAACCTTTATTTGTTCTAAGAAGTTCCACCATTACCGGAACCAGATGCTACCCTTTATACCACTCGTTCCTCCAGGAGGAGTCATCTTTCAGCTCTTTTCTGACTCTCTAAACATGAAAATATTGCCGAGTCCCTTGTCGTTTCAATCTCGTTAAAGTGGACACGAAACGACATCTACCCAGTATACGTTAACCCCTTTTTCGGGCTGGGATGGATTACTTACGAAAAAGGAATACCCTAGCCTAATGCGACTAGGAGGCTTTCTCAGATATAGTTTTCTACCTTTTTGGATCTGAGGAACTATCTACGAAAAGGGATTGTTGGAGTTTACTTTTCCGCTGTCTTTTCAAACTCTCTAAACATGAAAATACGCCGAGTTCTTCCTTTGTTAGACTCGTTAAACCCTGATGACATCGGATCTAGTTGTAATGATGATATTCAAGTTCCTCCTTCCTTGGGCTCGTTAAATGTACTAGGATGGATTCGTCCAAAGGACGGACTTGTATGACAAGCATATGGTATCCTCTTCAAGCTTGTGTAAAAATAAAGAGGTACTTGCCAGAAATGATGGGGGAAAATGGAACTAGTATCGTTGTCGTGTCAGCAGTATGTCGCTCTTGAACATGGCACTTGTTTGCATTCGTGTCGGGTTGGGGACATCTCATCTCATTTTCCACTTGCCTCCATGGGTTTGGGTGATCCCTTTTGACCTCTCATCTGCTCTTTGCCTCGTCATCATGACCTTTGATATTTTGATGTCAAATGCTGCCCAATCCATTGTCGTGCCGCCGATATGTTCAAGAGAAGTTGACCTCTGCAAAATTTTAACCTTCCTCTGATTCTCATCTGATCCTGATTCACAAAGACATTATGTTCCTCTGTCTCATGTCGATGATGTGGGAAACACTATGGCCCACCTTCGATCAAGGTCACTTCCTGTCGACTTCAACTCATTATCCAGGAAGCTGATCTAGAGACTCCCTTCTGGTACCTTGGAGCCTGCATGCCTCAATGGAAGGTTCTTCACGTTCGACGTGAGGATTTCATCATTGGCCTCTGATCGAGTGATTCTACGGGTATTTGACGTCAGCTCATTGATTCACATGCCGTAGATTGTACCTGTAGTACCTTGAGGGCCATTGTCATTATTGGTGGTACCTCCCGCGTCTGTTAATAGCTTTCATCATTGGCTGGTAATCAGATGATGTTCTTGCATGTTCGACTTCAGCTCACTCATTCGCATGCTTGAACTTGTACTTTGTTTGGGTCGAGATGGAGCGCAAGACCCTGGGTTTTGTCTGTTTAGAATCCAGGCTACGATTTTGTGGAGTATTATGATTAGTTACATGACTCATTCATTGGATGGTTGTGACCATGCCTAAGTCTATTTATCGATCCTCACTGGATGGTTGCGTCCATACCTTGGATCTGGATTCTTGTATACTCTGCTATGGACGACTGCACCCATACCACATATATATCATGTATTTGAGATATCATTTGTACTTCTCTATGAAATTTTTCCGACGGTAGTGTTTTCAGTTGGACACGTTCTCGTAAAGCATTTCACCCCTCTCTCTCTTTCGGGCCTCATGCTTTAGGGGGCATCTGTTACACAGTAATTTGTCACCGTCCCTGAAATTCCCCATCCCGCACATTAGAGGGCTCATTCCGTGACCTGTGAGTAGTGACATAACCTGAAAACACTTTCATGGCATTCCCCTAGACATGGAATTTCATTTCCCTGAAGACATCTCCTTGTGAAAAACCCTAAAATAGCCTTTTCATCCTTAGCGCGACTAGCCTATGTTATACCCGCGCCAATGGGGGAAATTATTCAAAGAGGGCACACCAATTGGCGCTCTGTTTCAAATTCGCACTCGCGGCAGGCTTAATAAAGGGTGTTTTTTAAAAATAAATGGCGGAAGATTGACTCCAACCAACTCCTGAAACTGGTCTCTAAATTGAGTTGGGATGTTTGGCTCCAAATATCCATGTAAAGGAAGTAGTTTGCCACCTCTCATGGAAGCTTCCTTGAGGATAGGGCCAATCCCATGATTGTAGGGATCCTAACTCCCCTTCCACCATCTATATAAGCTGGCTATTTCCCTTTGCAAGCTAGTCTCCAAGAGTCTCCAAGAGTCTCTAAGAATCTCCAAGAGCCTTCATAGCCTAAAGAATACTGCAAGAGATTTGATAGTCCTCATAGTGCCAAATCCATAGCAAGGAGATTGACGATCGAAGAGAGAGGCTTGTCCCCAATTCCTGACAGGCTTTACTGAGGCGTATTCTACTGACCACTCGCCGAAGGAAATTTCAGAGTCAGAGCCAGGTTGTATTTTCCTTTGTATTAATTAATGATAAGCGACTATTGGTTATGGTTCCACTCGTATTTTTCATTATGATCATGATTTGTGTCTTCTCTGACTGATACATAATTGCATATATCGGGTTTTACGCTTGTGTTTGTCATGTTTCTTGTGTGTGCAGGTGTTCGATCACGGTGAGCGAGAGGATTGTGATCTGCTGGAGCAAGGGAATGAGAACGTCATCTTCTCTACGAACAAAAGCGTTGGACTTGAGGTAGGCCTTCTTCGCAAGTTGGTTTATTGTAATTAGAAACCTGTGCCTTAGCATGATACAATTGTTGCTAGACCCGATCTGGGCTAGTAGGGATCACCTCTGTCCGCAGAGGGGATTTACCTCCACAACAATAGGTTCAGTATCGGGGATACATTATTAATGAGCAAGGGGTGCAGGTGGATCCATCCAAGATCCAATTCATTTAGAATTGGCCAACCCAAACCAATCTAATAGAGCTTCGTGGCTATCTAGGTCTTGCTAATTTCTATTGCAGGTTCATGTTG
Source organism: Pinus albicaulis (assembly GCA_034641835.2). Taxonomy (NCBI): domain Eukaryota; kingdom Viridiplantae; phylum Streptophyta; class Pinopsida; order Pinales; family Pinaceae; genus Pinus; species Pinus albicaulis. Next base: position 840,412,194 of record CM076571.1, on the reverse strand, counting down.
GGATTCTCTCATATTGCTTGGCCCTTAAGTCAAGTCACCAAGGGAGGAGCAAAAGAAAAATTATTTTGGTCTGAAGCTCAAGAAAAGGAATTCATAGGGTTGAAACATCGCCTTTTCTCTACACTAATGCTCACATTACCATACTTGCAACAACCATTTGAGATCGATACAAATGCCTTTGACTATGCTATTGGGGTAGTTCTTACCTAACAGGGGCATCCAATGGCATATCACAGTGAGACACTTTCCAAAACAGTTCAGAAGTATCCCAATTATGACAAAGTAATGTATTACATCGTGCAGACTTGCCGACAATGGAAGCATTACATTTTGGGGAAGGAAACAATCATCCACACAGACCACCGACCCCTGCAGTTCATACAAACATAAGGAAAGTTGTAGAACGATTTCCATCATAACTGGTCCACATATCTGCAACAGTTTCATTTTAAAATCAAGTACAAGAAGGGAAACAACAATAATGTTGTAGACTGCCTCAGCCGATCATCGTCATGGCACTCACCACCATGCTCAAATTTTGTGGGAACGAGACTTCCGACTGGTCGCTTCCATACAAAATTGATCCAGAATTCAGCCACACATACAAGACACTCTTAGAGGGTAAGCATGTTTCAAATTTTCACCTCTAGGATGCATTGCTATGTCTCCCGGGACACCTTTGTGTTCCTTCAAATGAGTGTGCCAAGATGGTTTGGGAAGCGCACTACAGTTGGGTCATTGGGTATTTCGGGGTCGAGAAAACAATGGTAGTACTATAGAAGTATTTATATCAGATGAACCTTCAACAAGATGTCAAGAAGTACATCGGATCCTGCACTTCCTATGCCATTACGAAACCAACCATCAAGAAGCAAGGCCTCTATACTCCATTTCCTACCATTAGTTGACCTTGGGAATCCATCTCCATGAATTCCATGTCGGGCCTTCCTTCTACTAAGCATGGCAATGACTGTGTTTTTGTGGTCATCAACAGATTCTCGAAGATGGCCATTATGGCGGCCTGCAAGAAGAATATCACAACAAAAGCCAATGCTAAACTATTCTTTGTACGAGTGTGGGTACACTTTTGGATCCCACAGTCTATCATCTCAAATCGGGACATTAGATTCCTCAGTACATTTTTTTCCAACCTTTGGTCGATGCTAGGCACCGAGCTCACCAAGTCCACAACTTTCCATACCCAAACTGATGGATAGATAGAGGACGTTAACAGGATGATTGCACACATTCTATGCGTGTAAAACTCAAAGCATCCACACATATGGGATGAGAGCCTCCCCTATGTACAACATATCTATAACCAAGATCTCCACAACTCAACCGACCACAACCCCTTTCAAGTGAGCTTGGGATTCCAGACACTATGTCCCATTGACGTAGCCATGCCATTTGCGGCTACTGAGGCACATTCGACTCATGTCCACTCTAAATTTAACAAGGAAAACAACTTCATTGAGTGGATTTAGCACATCCTCCAATAGGCTCATGAAATATTGGATAGAGCCAATGTTAAGTACAAGCAGCAACATGATCAACATTGAGTGTCACACAACTTCTAGGTGGGCGACGAAGTGTGGCTACATTTGCAGAAGGACTGCCTCACTGGACCCCACCGCAAGCGTCACCCGCTCTGATATGGGCCATGTACCATCACCAAGGTTGTAGGGGAAAATTCCTTCCAGCTCAGTATTCCACCATTCCTTAGTATGCACCCAATGTTCAATGTGGACCACCTTCGGCCCTACTTTCCACCTCTACTAGACACATCAAACATGACAGAACAACTCACACCAACAGAGTTAAACACAGACTGCATGGAACAAGCCACCACTGATCGGATCATGGACACATAAATCAAGAACACCCACCAATAGAGGATTCAACTATATCAAGTTGTCAAATTAGGCCAACTCCTCCACCAGGGAAATTGGCTCACTAGGGACCATGTTCAACATAAATTTCCTCACCTCATGGAGCCTCTACACGCAATGGGGACCATTTATTCCTAAGGGGGGAGGAATGATCCAGGTGGATATTGGTGGTCACCCACCTATTCCACCTAGACCTCCAGTTAGTTTCATCAATTTCCTTTTTTATAGCAACGTTTACTAGTTTTAGCAGTTTTTTGGGTCCTGAACTTCCGGATCAGTTTTGACCCCCTAAACGACGTTTTTTTTACGTCTGGAGCAAGCCCATAGCCTAGGCATGGGCATGTGGAAAAATATGTATTACTCAAAGAGATATTTTTTATGATATATAGTATGCGCAAACATATATAACATGACCAAGTTACGACCCCGGGAAGTTGGTTTCCCAACTAGCCCCAAGAGGGCCCACAAACTCTTGGTGTTTCATCTCCTGGGGTTAGGGTTTTGGTTGTTTAGGGTTTTCCTATGTTGTTCAATAATAAAAAGGCCCTTGAGCCTCATTGTAGCATAGTTCAGAGGCTTGTAGCCACCACATCTCTTCTCGGAGATAAGCTACCAGTGCCCTCGCTAGTTTATTTCCATTCTATCTGTAAGCATATTTCAGTTATTTGATATTAACGAAATGGAGTGTTATTTTTGTTGCATCTCTACGTTTATGTGTATTTTTTTATTTTATTGCATTACTGCATAAGTCTAGATTAGGTTTCTCATCAACAAGCTTTCATTTTTAATGTGTCCCTCTATCTTACATAGTTTTCACCAAAATTTTATGTGCATTTCCTTTATGTTGGATAGATCCTAGAAGTTTTTCTAGAGCTCAGTGTGTTGGATTTTGATTTGCACCATTTCTTGTGAAATATCACCACCTTTGTAGGAATTTACAAGGTAAGTTCCGTAGATCAAGAACCAAAGGTCACCTCTCACAAACAAATCACAAATCATTACACCAGTATAATCACTTGGTTAAAACCCTCAAAGAGGGAAATAGTCCACGCCCTGACCCAACGTGGCCACTTCAGGGAATTTATTAATAAAAAAGAAAGGTTACATATTTTTCTTTCATAAACGGTTACCAGACAAATGACCCTCCATGCTCTTTAAATAGAGATCATGGACCAATTGGGTGTTAAGCCACAGATCAAGTGTCGTTAATACCGAGGTGAGAGATAACCATCAGATCACTACAAATCATGATCGTCGGATTATAAGTTACAAATTTACATGGTAAAGAAACACACTTTACCTAAATCTACACTAGACTAAGTTATTCTTAACTATTTCCTATGTGTTGGAATATCCTAACATCTCCCCTTAGGAACAACTTGGGATAGGATTGAAGGATTTAAAAAGGTGACACAAAAGGAGCCTATTTCCTATGTGTTGAAATATCCTAACATCCCCCCTTAAGAACAAATTGGTATAGGATTGAAAGATTTAAAAAAGTGACACAATAGGAGAAGGAAGGAGGCATTAGAGCCTATCCCCCCTTAATGAAAAATTTCCTAAACTCCAAGCATGGATCGAATTTTGGTAAACTTCACTTTTGTGAGAGCCTTCGTAAAGATATCGACTACTTGATCATTGGTCGGACAATACTGCACTTCAATAACACGATCATGAATGAGTTTTCTGATGAAGTGTATGTGGAGTTCAATGTGTTTCATGCGCTGATGCCGAACTGGATCTCTACATAGCTGAATGGCACTCTCATTGTCACACCAAAGTGTAGTTGGATGCTACTAATGAAGACCAAATTCATACAGAATTTGACGAAGCCACATGGCTTCCTTGCTGGCTTCAATTGCACCACGATACTTTGCTTCTGCTGAAGAAAGGGAGATGGCACTTTGTTTCTTACAAGACCAAATAATAGGTCCTGAACCAAGAGTGAATACATATCCTACAGTGGACTTCCAATCATCAGGGTCACTAGCCCAATCACAATCAGTGAAACCAATCAACAAGGGAGATGCTCCTGCACTGTAATGAATCCCGAACTGATCTATACCTTCAATATATCGAAGTATTTTTTTAGCTACTTTCCATTGAATTTCATGAGATTGGTGCAGAAACCAAGTGAAAATACCAATGAAAAAGGAAAGGTTAGGATGGGTATGAGTTAGATACAAAAGTTTACCAACAAGTTTATGGTATAAGGTAGCATCAACTTCAGGGGTAGTACAGTTGACTGAAAGCTTGAATCCAGACTGAAAGGGAGAAGGGGCAAGCTTACAGTCTTCTATGTGAAAGTGGTGTAGAAGATCACAAGAATACTTGGACTGAGAGAGGGTAATGCCTTCCTTGGATTGCAAGACTTGAAGACCAAGGAAATAATGCAAGTGTCCTAAGTCTATCATTTCAAACTTATTTTTGAGGCTAGAATTCACATGGTTGATATGGTTTGGATCACTACCAGTAAGGATAAGATCATCAACATAAAGAACAAGGATGGTGATGGAACTACCCACTTTCTTGGTGTAGACAGTGTTGTCAGAATGACACCTAGAAAAGCCATTATCTAAGAGAAATCTATCCATTTTGGCATACCAAGCCCGAGGAGCTTGTTTGAGACCATAGAGAGACTTCCTAAGGCAAAAACAAGTTTGGAGTCTTTTTGGATAAAGCCAGGGGGTTGTTCCATGTATATTTCTTCATGCAAATCTCCATGTCAGAAGGAAAATTTAACATCCATCTGATGGACTTCCCATTTAAAGGAGGCAACAAGGGAAAGAACAAGGCGGATAGAATTCATTTTGGCAACAGGGGAGAAGGTTTCAGTATAGTCAATGCCTTCAACTTGTGAAAAACCTTTAGAGACAAGACGAGATTTATGTCTATCCACTTTTCCATCTGGTCCAAACTTTGTTTTGTAAACCCATCTGCATCTGACAAGTTTTCTTCCTTTTGGAAGAGGAACAAGATCCCAAGTATTGTTTGCCAATAAGGAACGATACTCTTCATTCATAGCTTCACACCAATCTGGATGACTGGAGGCTTCTTCAAAGGTTTCTGTATCAAGTTTTTCTAGAACTTGAGCCAATAAGGAAGTGGCTCTTTTGAACTGAGAACATGTACGTTGTCGATTGACAGGGTCACCTGCAAGAGAACCTGCTGCATCCTGAGTAGAGTGGACCCATCTTGGAAGCGGTGGAGTATAAGGAACAATTTCACGAGATGGAGGAGGATTGTCATCCTCACTATCATCATCTGAACTAGAAGGAATGCTATTAAAAATAGAAGAGAGAGAGAGAGGTGGCACATATGCTGAATTAGGCTCGCAGGCCAAAGGTGGCACACCCACAGAACTAGGCTCACAGGCCGATATATTTTCATCAAAATTTACATCTCTTCTAATGATTATATTTTTGAATTTTGGTTGAAGAAGTCTATATCCTTTGAAATCTTCAAAATATCCAACAAAAAAACATTTTTCACTCTTACGTTCTAAGGCTTTATGTTTCGCATCTGAAATATGGGCCCAGGCATCACTTCCAAAAACACGAAAGTGACTTACATCTGGTTTGTTTGAGCTCCAAGCTTCTTCTAGAGTTATATTATTTAAAACCTTAGTAGGAGTGCGATTTACTATGTAATTTGCACAAAATGGTTTCTGCCCAAAAATTGAGACCAAGTCCTTTAGCTTGAAGCATACAATTAGCCATTTCTTTTAAGGTGCGATTCTTCCTTTTAGCTACACCATTTTGTTGTGGAGTATATGGAACAATATGTTGCAATGGAATGCCATGCTTAGTGCAGAAGTTGATAAATTTTTTGTTAACATATTCTCTGCCATTGTCTGATCTTAACTTAAGAATTTGATGTCCAGATTGTTTCGCAACAAAGGCCTTAAAGGCCAAGAACATGTTAAAAAAATCACTCTTGAGTTTTAAGAAATATACCCAAGTGCGTCTGGAAAAATCATCAATGAAAGTTAAGAAGTACTTGCAACCAGAGAAAGAAACAACAGGAAGTGGACCACATAAATCACTCTGCACAAGCTGCAAAGGGGTTGAAGCATGCCAAGAGGCACGTTTGTCAAAACTATCTCGATGATGTTTTTCGAGTACACATCCGGAGCAAACACCATCTCGGCAAGATACCATAGGAAGGCCCATCACCATATTTTCCTTACATAGAGTTTTAAGAGAGTGATAGTTTAAGTGACCAAATCACTCATGCCAAAGTTTGCTCACATCATCATTATGAGCAACAAAAACAGAGGGAAGAGATGATGACCCAAATTTGTCAAACTTATACAACCTTGTGGAATCATCAGCAATGCCAGTAGCTAAAATATGTTTAGGATCTTTTAGGTCCTTGATTACAACATCATGAGGTGAGAATTCTATTATTTTCCCTTCACCTGAATGAGTTATTTGATAAACAGATAGAAGTTTGCATGACAAGATAGGAACACATAGTACATCATTAAACTGACCATTATCTATATGAATGGTGTTGAGCCCTAGAATTGCCTTCACTTTTACAAACCTTCACTTCATTTCATCATTATTTTATCACTTCATAAGCCTAAAATCAATGAATAATGATTAGGATTGCTTAAAGGTTACATGCAATTGATTAACATATTGTATCTTCATGGTTTTTTCTGTTTTAATAATTTTGTCCAAAATAGCTACAGAATAAAGACGTTCCATAGCCGATCAGGCGTTCCGCAGCTATTTTAGTGTTTAAACAGGTTACAGGTGTCATCTGAGGGAAAGACATATATGGTTAGACTCCAAAACTCTCTTGCATCATTCCTTGTCCTCCACGAGGGCTGAGCAAAAATCTGGAAGTGGTTATGCACGTGGACAAAGCCAAAACCAAGAAGCAGACTTCTATAAGGAAAAGGACTCTTGAGGTGTCTTCAGCAAAATATGAGTCCTCAACAGGAGTTTTAGTTTGATTTTGATTATAAAATACACCTATGCCTATTTCTACTCAATGTTAGTTATGTATTTGCTTATAAAAATAACTCGGTGAAGTGAGAAATAGTTAGTTGATGTTTTATTCTTAGTTTTAAAAGACTATGATACTCTGTTTCTGAAGCGTTTTCTTTTAATAAAAGAAGTATAACTTTGATGCATGATCTAAAGAAACTGTAAGGAGTTAAGGATTCGTGTGCCAATCTGATGGTAGAGGGCCCCTACTATCCGAAAAGGCTTTTGCATATTTTCTAGATAAGTGACCTTTAACTATGTTTTGTTCTTAACTTAGGCAGTTTTCTGAGTTTATCCTCTTGCATCATGTCTTATGTCATTTACTTACATCGAATATTACAGTCAATATTGTTCTCATGAGTTGTTCCAATATATCACTAATACGTGAATAAGATTTAGCTGTAGTACTTTGAGTTAATTGTATTTTAGTTCTGTTCATTGCATTTCAGTTCTGATAGTTAATTGCATTTTAGTCCTGTTAATTAGATTTAAAAGACCCTCATTATTTTATAAGTTGCTCTTATTCTCAACTTCTTCTAACACATCACTATTATAAGAACAATAATTAGTTATATTATTTTGAGTTCTTGACTGTTCTGCAGTTATGTAAGATATTCTCATGATTTTACAAACAAGTCTTTTTCCCAAGTTGTTCCAAGAAATCTCTAATCTTTGAATGAGGCTTAATAGTAACATTGTGAGTGGCAGAATGAGTTAATTTTAGTGTCATAAGTTATTTTAGCATAGGATTCTTTACTATGTTGCAGATGATATTTTTCTCAAAATGTTCCAACATACTTCTAACCATGAATAAGATTTCTCTGTGATGTTTTAAGTTGTTGTTTACTAAAGAGAACCTCATTACATCAAAACTAATCCTTTTCTCAGTTTGTTCCAATATATCTCTAATAAAGCGAATTGGACTGAGTTTAATGTTATGAGCTACTTTATTAGTAGCTTTACAATCTATGGATTAGAATTCTCTGTTCTTTTTATCATTCCTAGTTTAGAGTAGATCTTATTTTGTTTTAGTGCATTCAGTAACTTTTCTTTGCTATTAATTTACTTTTTCACCTTAGCATAAAATAACAGTAAACATAAAACCAAAAACATTAGAACAACATTGAACACAACGAAGTAGGAAGAGGTTACTTAGGCACATATGGTGCACTTCACTTCAATAGTTTACTAGCCCTGGTTGACAATTTATGTTATCAATTTAGGAACATTAAAATTGATTAAACATTTTGGCGTCATTGCCGGGGAAGTGTAACTAGGTAACCTTATTTCTTACATCAAAAAAAAAAAAAAAACAAAAACTTCAATCACCTACCACACCCACTATATCATGTGGTGCAGTAAGAGCCACACATCCACATCATGAATTCATATTTTTGCAGGTAGAAGAAGAGGTGACAAAGGAGGTTGAAGAAATGGATGGAGATGATGACAATGAGTAAGATCCTTTTGGATTTCCCATTCAAGAAACTGATATCAACGTTCAAATAATGAACATCCATCCATCTGTACTTCCTAACTTCAAAGGTATGAGATCAGAAGACCCGGAAACCTTTCTTTTTGAATTTGAAATAATTTTTAGATCTTATGGGTACTCATTGCAAATGCAAAAATTGAATTTGTTTCTGGCAACATTGAAGGATAGAGCTCTTAGATGGTTCATGACTTTAGGAAAAATTTCTATAAGGACATGGGATAATATTAAAAGAGTACTTTTGGAAAAATATAAAGGTTATTGCATGCATCATGACCTTAGAAATGAAGTCTTTAAGATGAACCAAAAAGATGATGAAAGCCTAGAAGATTTAGTGGAGAGATTTACTTATAATATCAAAAGATCTAACTTGCATAATTTAGGATCAGATGCATTAAAAACTCTCCTACTAAATGCTATAAAGGATGAATGGATTGATCTTCTTAATCTTGTGGGAAAAGGAGATGTCTATCGATTGTCATTTCAAGAAATTTGTGAACTATGCAAGAACATATCAAGAGGAAAAGCAAAGTGTGTAAGATCCCCTCAAGATCCATTTATGGTAAGAGTAAGTAAGTTAGCATCAAGATTGGTAAGTCAAACTGAACCTAACAATTTGCTAAACATTCTTGGTAATTTAAATGAACAAACTGACATGCTAAGAATGAAAAACAAGAAAAAAGTTTTTTCATTCATATTTTGCCCTAAATGTAGAAAGAAACATGCTTTGCATGAATGTCCACTTGATAACATTAAAATGTGTAAAATTTGTGCAGGATCACATACTACTGAAGATTTCCCATCATTACCAGGGTTGAAGGAAATTTACTAGAAGGATAATGGAGCAAATTAAGCACAAGAGAAACTTTCTTATGTAGCTCCAAGAGGACTATGGCAGCCTCATCAACCCAATACGATGCAATATCCTTATGCACAGTATCAAGGTTATGTACAACAATCTCAAAGTAATTTGAAAACACCCTTGCTTTGGCAACCTTGGAAACCTTGGACATCTCAATCCCATCCTCAAAACCAACCTTGGAAACCTTGGCCATCTCAATCCCAACCTCAAAACCAATCTTGGCAAAAAAGTTGGCAAAGGCCCTATAAAGAAAATCCACCATATCCTCAATCTTTCCCTCTCTATCCTCAATATCATCATCAATGTTATTCATACCATTCGCCTCCACCACAACATCAATATCACCCTCATTTGACCTCAATTCAACCTTTCCCATTATCATCCACACAAGCACCCCAAAAATGCATTCCCACTCCACTTCCTCAACAACCATTTCATATCCTCAACAATAAAATACCTCAATCAACTTACAATTTTGAGGTATTGCAAAATGATTCACCAACTATCATTGAAGAAAAACAACCAGAAGAAGAAGACTCAGATAAGGTCCAAGAATCATGGATGTCTATTGATAAATAGAAGATATTGGAACCAGAGATTGAAAAGTCTCATGCATGCCTATCACCAGATTCTATGAATGAAGATCACATCTCCAAAGACTTGCATTTCATGACAGAGGAAAGACAAGGAAGACAAGATTACATTGAATCTTGGTTCAAGTCAGTCATCGGATCCCAATGCTCAATTATTCAATATCTTCTGACATCATCTAAATCAAGACAGTTGGCATCTCATATACTGGTACATATCAAAGAGTATCTTTCAAACCTGCATATGAGTTTATCTATCATATTGTTACAAACATGGTTCCATTGGAAGTATTCATATACTTGAACAAGATTTTCTTTTTCAAGTAGAGTAGGACATATATATAAAAAAAAAAGTAAAGAGAAAAATAAGTCCTATTGTGAAAACCAGCTTGCTGGCGCAATTGGACATGAAATTTGCTTGAAAACGAGACAACTGGCAAGAAAAGTTCACAATAAGTTCTGTAATTTCATGATGGTTTCAATATTTCATGGTTCTTCAAATCATTTTTGGTTCTATGCTTGAGTTGGATGATGTGGAATTCCTTAAGGTCCACCTTCCAACAGATCTTGTCCCATCGACCTCAACACTTTATCTGGGATCAAGATTAGATATTATTTGGAGTGCCTTGGAGCTTGCATTCATCAATGGCAAACCTACTCGTTGATAACAATGGGAATACAACAATGTCTCTTGATTGTCAAATCTTGCAGGCGACTCGACTTTGACACATTCATTCATCCCTGTCAAGATGCACTAAGGTACCTTGACACTCATTTACATTATCGGTGAGTTTTCTCACATTGGTTAACAATTTTCATTATTGATCGTTAATCCAATGATTTCTTCCCATGCTCGACTTCGACACATTTATTCGCATGGTAAGAATTGTACCATGAATGTTGGCTTTGATGAAGACTAATGGTTTTATGGAATCAACAACAAATTGCAGCAGTACATTTTATTAGTTTCTTGTAGCAGCATGTTCATATTTTTGTCAATTCAACAACAGTTGCGGAAAGTGGCAGTTTCTGTAGCTATTGCTGTAGCAGCTTGTTTTTGTTTTTTGCAACTTTTTCCAGAGGCAGTTTTGGCGCAAATATTGCAAGAGATTGGAGCAGAAATAAAAAATTCTAAACTTCTGGGTTTTCTCAGAATATGATAAATTGAGTAAGATGCGGACAGAATTTGAAAAAAAAAACAAATTTTAAGGGCATTTCAGATGGGTTTTTAAGGCAGATTTTCATTTTTCAGCATTATGGACAGATTAGGACAGATTTCAGTATTTTTGCATAGAAGCGCCTTTTCTTCATCAAAATGAAATTCTAAAAGCATGTGGCAGTAGAAAAGGTAAAAATACACCGTTTTCCTTTTGAATCACTCAATTCAGCCTTAAAATGAGTTCGCGGCGTATTTTTTTGTTGCAACATTAGGCAGAATGAAGGGTGAAATAGGTCAGAAATTGATTTTATCATAACTTTCAAACAGTGCATCCATTGGTCCTGAAATTTTTATGGTAGATGCATTGAGGTAGGGTGAATAAAAACAAAAAATTTCAAAAAATTTCAGTGTGTATTCTTCAAGAAATTGACCACTTTTACCTACAGCCATTTCTCATTTTTCGGGAGATCCGTGCAACCAATGGCTGAGATTTTTTGTCGGAAGATGCATAATAATATTGGTAACAACCTCAGAAAATTTCAGGGAAATATGATGTACCATTTGAGAGAAATCGCAAAATTTATTTCATTTTACAATTCCACTCCATCTCACCCCACTTTCATTCCATTTCACAAGTCATATTCCACTTTCACTCCATTACATTTCACATCCATATTCCATAGCCATACTTCATTTCTTTTTACAGATTGCATGTTGCAGCCACATATTATTCAACAGTTCTAACGCAATTGTATAGCCTACAAAGAGATGATGATTACAGGAAATTGAAGGATTCTATTTTGAAGACCAACATGATAAAAGAGGACCAAAGGAACAACATCAAGCACAGTAATTAACAAGGTCAAAATTCTGAGGTAAATTGTGAAAATGATTTTAATAGCAAAAGTTAAAACATGAAATAGATACAATGTGTATAATCAAATGTTTCCTAAACAACCTATCATTCAAATTGATTAACATATCTTAGCCATATCCCTTATCCAACATTCCATAACGGTCCTCATTAAAACCTTGATTAATGACTAACGGTCATAATCACAAACGTAACCTACTAGTCCACATCTCCTTAAGATTGTATCATTCACTTATTTCACCACAAGTTCATCATAAATTCTCCATCAGATCCATAGCCGCTTCATTTTCCCTTATAGCTTAATTACCTCCATCCATTCACCTCCATTACACTTTGGAGCCAATCCATCTTTAAGTACAGAGAGGTAATTCTGAGGGTGAAGCATCATTCTACAGCTAATCCATCTTCAGACACAGAGATATAGTTTCAAAAATAAATCATTAGACTCTGTAGTCAATCTAGCTTCAAGCATAGAAAAGTAATTCTAAAAGGAAGATAATCTGCACAGAGGAGGAATGTGGCTAATTGTTAGGACATAACGAATTGGAGTCAAGTATTTGGAAGGATATCCACAAGTCAAGCAGCTACTACAACAAGCAGGGAGGTTAAATTTTATAGAGAAATTTTATGGCTTCCATAAGGAGATTACAAAATCGTTTGCCAAATCTTTTGACTCAACAACAAATTTATGATTATGTGGAATCTTTGGAAAGAAAGGCCTCATAGAATCAAGAAAGACCCCTCAGTCCATAAGAACCTCCAATAGAAGCCCTGAAGAAAGATAATTATGAATTGGAGATATTGAACAGACACATTAAGAATGAGAATGAAATCTTGAGAGAACAAGTTAAATTGAAGAATGCTATGAATAATACTCTCACTCTGCAAATGGGGACACTGCACAAAGAAAATAGGAAGCTAAAGAAGAGGAATAAGAAATTGAACAGAGCCCTCATAAATCTCAAGTTTAAATTACTCATAAAGAAACCCAGAATGACACTAACCAGCAAAAGAAGCAGAAAGATAAGGTTAGATGTTCTAACAGAGGTTTCAGAGCACATGGAATAAGTTTTGATAAAATTGCATGAGGACATGCAATAGTTTTGCAGTGGGGGTATGTTGAGCCCTAGAATTGCCTTCACTTTTACAAACCTTCACTTCATTTCATCATTATTTTATCACTTCATAAGCCTAAAATCAATGAAGAATGATTAGGATTGCTTAAAGGTTACATGCAATTGATTAACATATTGTATTTTCATGGTTTTTGCTGTTTTAATAATTTTGTGCAAAATAGCTACAGAATACAGACGTTCCGTAGCTGATCAGGCGTTTCGCAGCTATTTTAGTGTTTAAACAGGTTACAGGTGTCTTCTGAGGGAAGGACGTATATGGTTAGACTCCAAAACTCTCCTACATCATTCCTTGTCCTCCACGAGGGCTGAGCAAAAATCTGGAAGTGGTTATGCACGTGGACAAAGCCAAAACCAAGAAGCATACTTCTATAGGGAAAATGACTCTTGAGGTGTCTTTAGCAAAATACGAGTCCTCAATAGGAGTTTTAGTTCGATTTTGATTATAAAATACAGCTATGCCTATTTCTTCTCAATGTCAGTTATGTATTTGCTTATAAAAATAACTCGGTGAACCGAGAAACAGTTAGTTGATGTTTTGTTGTTAGTTTTCAAAGGCTGTGATACTTTGTTTCTGAAGCATTTTCTTTTAATAAAAGAAGTATAACTTTGATGCATGATCTGAAACAACTGTAAGGAGTTAAGGATTCGTGTGCCAATCTGATGGTAGAGGGCCCCTACTATCCGAAAAGGCTTTTGCATATTTTCTAGATAAGTGACCTTAACTTTGTTTTGTTCTTAACTTAGGCAGTTTTCTGAGTTTATCCTCTTGCATCATGTCTTATGTCATTTAATTACATCGAATATTATATTCAATCTTGTTCTCATGAGTTGTTCCAATATATCACTAATACGTGAATAAGGTCTAGCTGTAGTACTTTGAGTTAATTGTATTTTAGTTCTGTTCATTGCATTTCAGATCTGCTAGTTAATTGCATTTCAGTCCTGTTAATTAAATTTAAAAGACCCTCATTATTTTATAAGCTGCTCTTGTTCTCAACTTCTTCTAACACATCACTATTATAAGAACAAGAATTAGTTATATTATTTTGAGTTCTTGACTGTTCTGCAATTATGTAAGAGATTCTCATGATTTTACAAACAAGTCTTTTTCCCAAGCTGTTCCAAGAAATCTCTAATCATTGAATGAGGCTTAATAGTAACATTGTGAGTGGAAGAATGAGTTAATTTTAGTGTCATAAGTTATTTTAGCACAGGATTCTTTACCATGTTGCAGATGATCTTTTTCTCAAAATGTTCCAACAGACTTCTAACCATGAATAAGATTTCTCTGTGATGTTTTAAGTTGTTGTTTACTAAAGAGAACCTCATTACATCAAAACTAATCATTTTCTCAGTTTGTTCCAATATATCTCTAATAAAGCGAATTGGAGTTTAATGTTATAAGTTACTTTATTAGCAGCTTTACAATATGTGGATTAGCATTCTCTATTCTTTTTATCATTCCTAGTTTAGAGTAGATCTTATTTTGTTTTAGTGCATTCAGTAACTTTTCTTTGCTATTAATTTAGTTTTTCACCTTAGCATAAAAAAACAGTAAACATAAAACCAAAAACATTAGAAAAACATTGAACACAACGAAGTAGGAAGAGGTTACTTAGGCACATATGGTGCACTTCACTTCAACAGTTTACTAGCCCTGGTTGACAATTTATGTTATCAATTTAGGAACATTAAAATTGATTAAACAAATGGTTCCAGATCCTACAACACTAGGAGATCTATCATCACCAACATAAATATGTTTGGTGTTACAATAATTTAAAGAATAAAACATGGATTTATTTTTAGCCATGTGGTAAGAAGCTCCATAATCAATGAGCCACTGATGAGAATGAGAAGAAGAAGATACATTTAATGCATAACCAGATCTTGATGCTTGAAAACCACAAGCAGAAAGTACCATGCCTGAAGATGAAGGTGAAGAGTGCTCCAAATTGATGTTGAACTTCTTCATTGCTGCTTTTAAGGCTTCCATCTTCTTAAAACATTTGGACTCTAAATGGCCATCACGATTGCAAAAGTTGCAATGTCTATCTGTCTTCTTTCCTTTGTTTTTATATTCCTTGTCATTTTGGTGAGTTGATTTTTTAGTTTGTGGCTGAAATTGTTGAGGACCTTGTTTGGTTTCGAACCATACTTTTTAGGATACTGCTTCTTGGGATTCTTTTGATATGATTGATGTTGGGCTACTAAGGCTTTCTTAGGAGCGTTTCCAGCAGTGATAAGACCAAGGTGTAAAATTTTTTCTTGTTCTCTTATCAAAGAATCACAAAAGGCATCAAACGAGGGATTCTTATAGGTGGTTCCTAAAGAAATGATGGCTTCTCTAGTGGAATGGAAGATGGAAACAAAAACAGAGTATGCAGGGCCAAGCTTAGTAAGAATGCAATATATGAGGCTACCATCTTCCTTTTTGACCTTACAACCTTCTAAAAGAACTCTAAGGGTCTTGAATTTGGACAAAAAATCTTCAACAGAGGAGAAATTATTGGGGTCCAAAGTAAGCAACTAATTTTCAAGTTGATGGGCTCTGATTTGATTTTAAATGCCAAAGAAAATATTTAACTTGTCCAGGGCTTCATGAGGGGTGTCAATGTCAAGGATATGAAATCGAAGATCTTGAGAAATGGACATTCCTATCAACCCTCGTACTTGATCTTGTTTATTTTCCCATTTAGTAACTTTATCATCATCATAAGGCTTAGTTTCTAGCCCTGTGGCTATTCTATCAAGCCCTTTACTTCTAAGTATATCCACTATGTGAGGTAGCCATTGGAAATAATTGGTGTTGTTAAGAATAACTGGGCATGCACTTTCCTTTTTTTTTTTTTTTTTTTTGTTTAAAATTGAAGCTGAGAAAAGCTGAAACTAACTGCTCCAATAGAAAGATCTCAAAAAATTAGGCCGTTTCAAAAAAAACGGCTCGAAAAACGACTTCCGAATGAATAAGTTATGCCTTTTGAAAAAACTGAGTTGTAGATGCTGAATAGTTACGGGAACGGGATGAAGTGTGGCTTTTTTTTTTTAAATTCTGCCCCTTTGAATAATTTTTTTTTACAAAAGAAGCTTGAGAAGGAGACTTGAACCCAAAACCTCTATTCTCATAAACTAACCCCTCACCAAGTGAGATGGTAAAAGGATTATTTTATTTTAGAAAGGAGGAAGGGGGTATTATTATTATTATTATTATTATTATTATTATTATTATTATTATTATTATTATTATTATTATTATTATTATTATTATTATTATTATTATTATTATTATTATTATTATTATTATTATTATTATTATTATTATTGATGGTGCCTTTTCCCGCACAAAAAAAAAAGCAAAAAAACAAAATGCAAAGCCTTACGTCAGAATGTTAGATTCTCGGTTAGCCTTCCCGGAAACTATCACTTTTTTCACTATTTCTGATTTCCTGAGATCGCACAGAGATGCGAGGAAAGAGCATACGTAGCAAAAAAATCCCTTTTCCCTGTTTCTGATTTGCTGAGATCGTATGGAGTGCACAAAAAAGAGCATACATAGATAAGAGGGTACAAATCTGACAAATAAATAAAACCTTAATACAGGAAAAAAACGAAATAAACAGAACTATTAACAAATATAATTGCAAAATAGATGCTTTATACCTCCAGATCTAAACTGACATAACTTGGGCAGCTAGAAACCTTTTCGCATGAAACGAAAGGTGTTCTTCACTGTAACAGACGCTCCGGACACAAATGAGTAGTTCTCCAAGCCCAAAAATGTTTAGAAATAGTAGATATACAAAGTGGCATTCACATACAGTCAAACCGGCTTTGGATTTTGATCAACAACGGACGCAGCCCTCAAAAGAGAACTGATACCATGTAGGAATTTACAGGGTAAGTTTTGTAGATCAAGAACCAAAGGTCACCGCTCACAAACAGATCACAAATCAGTACACCAGTGTAATCACATGGTTAAAACCCTCAAAGAGGGAAACAATCCACGCCCTGAGCCAACGCGGCCACTTCAGGGAATTTATTAATATAAAAGAAAGGTTACATATGTTTCTCTCATAAACGGTTACCGGAAAAATGACCCTCCATGCTCTTTAAATAGAGATCATGGACCAATCGGGTGCTAAGCCACATATCAAGTGTCGTTAATACCAAGGTGAGAGATAATCGTCGGATCACTACAAATCGTGATCGTCGGATTATAAGTTACAAATGTACATGGTAAAGAAACACACTTTACCTAACTCTACACTAGACTAAGTTATTCTTAACTATTTCCTATGTGTCGGAATATCCTAACAACCTTGAGGTATAGCTTCCAATCATATAAAAATCTCAAATGCCTCTTATTAGGTGTTGAATTTATACTATATGATGGGGATGAAGATGTGGGGCAAAAAACTGGTAATGAACCATTCCATATCTTAGATTTCTTGCGTCATAAAGCTCAACTTTCTCAATAGATTTTTAAACCTCTTGTCAAAGTCCCCATTACTTTCTCCCACTTTCTATTTGATTTATTTATTTTTTTGTGCATTACTCTTCTAATTAAGTTTTCTAGAATACTTTAATTAAATCCCTCCTTATCTTCTTGCTTGGTTTTGGGGGGTAATGTATTTATAGTTCATGTACCATTGCAATGCATAGTCTCTAAATATGGTTTCCAACTATACAATATTCCCTTATTGTTTTCTATCTTGTTCACTATCCATATGGCCTCACATATAAAATAATGTTGCTTTGCATCAACCTTCCCAGTCTCATGTAATACAATAATCTTCCGCACAAGGTCACTTGTATTCCTCACATTAAGAATTTCAAATTTCTTGCCATTGAGTTTCCTCTTCTCGGTACTTGTCCTTCTATTCTCCATTGAATTATAGCTCTTACTTTTGACTCAATTAATATCCTTCCTTTTGTTAATAATGTGTGTGTGTGGGGGGGAGGGGTGAGTGGGGAAGGGGGGTTATTCATACATGTCTACTCTTTCTTTCTTCTAGTCCACTCATAACACTATCAAATTAGACCTTTCAAATTGCAAACAGTAAATTTCTATTTTCATACATGTCTACCCTTGCTTTCTTCTAGTCCACTCAATCAATTTTTATTTTCTTTTTTCTTCTCAAATTCTATCCCTCTTGCTCCTCACACATCGTTGCAAGGGACTTATGTGTCTCACGGGTCTCATCCATGTTAATCATTTCTCTACAAACAACATTTTGATCCATAACGATATTTCTTCTAGCAACATATCTCAACCCAACCTCAAATTCATAGTGTATAATACTAAAAGAAGTGTTATATGTTATGGGAAACTCCAGAATGTATTATTCTCAGAAACTTGTAAACCAAAAATCAACTACTCAAATCCACCTTTATCTAAAAGTTTTAATATTTGAATAATTTTCCAATCACACACTACTAGTTTTGAGAAACCTAAGAATATTCATCTCTTCTGATCTCTCCTTTCATTAAAAAAAAAAAAAAAAAATCCAATATATATATATATATATATATATATATATATATATATATTAAAATATGAACACATATCTTTCTACGCTTTAGGGTTATTACGCAACAAATTTTCAGTTTCCTTGGGGTGAACTCAACTTCCTTTTCAATCATCCATCCTTGTATCTCCCTTCGAAATGACTATAAATATACACTTAGAGTCATCACTTAGATAGAATGATTTTCTATATTTTTTAATATAATTACATAGAATCATAGATTAGCACTATGATTTTCTATATTTTTTAATACAATTATATAGGATCATAGATGGAGTTGCATAAAATAGACAAAAACCTCCATTTTCTACAACAAGATTCTGTTTCTCATAGACTTTTACACTCACGATTAGATCATGATTAAAAAAAACTACCAATAATGGACTTCATCATTATAAAGATTTAAATTCATAAGTTAAAGGTCAAACCTTCAAAACACACGCAAAAACAAAAAAAAATCATAGCCATAATAATACTCAATTTTGAACCTAACCACCACTGAAACATATTGCACGTTACTAAAGAAACCATTAAAATAGGGAAAACCCCTATTTGGTGGAATATTTTTTTGCTACATAGATCGATAAAATCTCACTTTAAATAAACACCCCTATTTTGGTATATAATAATGGGAACCACCCCTATTTGGCGGAATATTTCTTTGCTACATAGATTGTTAGAATCTTACTCTAGTTTCTATCACAAGTATTAATTTTTTATATCACCTTCTATCTAAATCTCCATAAACAAACAAAATATTGACTTAACTTACAAAGATTACTTGATTATTGAATATAAACCAACAAATATTGACTTAACTTACAATGATTACTTGATTATTGAATATAATTTGCTTGCAATGAATGTAAAATTTTAAAAAGTTATATTTTATTGGGCTTTCTGCACAATATGTTTGGATAAGGTGAAATATTAAATATAAGAAAGTGAGACGTTAGTTGAAAAATACATTTAGAGATTCCCTTAAGTTATATTTATTAATGTGTAATTTTTATTTTTTTGCGAAGGTTTTTTATTTTTATTTTTTAAATTAGAATCTATTTTAATAGTTGTGTAAAATATTTATAATAAATAATTTTGTTGGATTAAAATATTTGTTTTTTTTCAAGATTGAATTATTGTTGTGCTTATGAAATGTTTAATATTTTTGAGTGATACTCCA
Source organism: Pinus albicaulis (assembly GCA_034641835.2). Classification (NCBI taxonomy): domain Eukaryota; kingdom Viridiplantae; phylum Streptophyta; class Pinopsida; order Pinales; family Pinaceae; genus Pinus; species Pinus albicaulis. The sequence continues at coordinate 840,392,481 of CM076571.1, read as the reverse complement.
CTTATTACGGAGACATTAAAATTGAAAGAGTGGACACTCCACTTATTATAAGAGGTATTAAAACATAAAAATGAATGCAAAGAAAATGCAGCTATAAAGATTATAAAACGAAATTTGAAATTATTGAAATGAAATTTATAAAAAAAAATCTATGTGATAAATGTTAAAGAAATTTTAATATAATATATAGTTATTAAAGAAAATACAATGAGAATATAATATAGGAAGAGAATATTATGTGATTTTTTTTGTAAAATAGATATAAATAAATAGATTGAATCAATACAAGTTTAAGGATGATGGAAAGAGATTAAGAAGAGAAAAAAAAATTAGATGAATGAATAATATTTTAGAAAGAGTGAATTGTTATGATTTTTTTTAGGATTATAATTTTAGTTAAAAAGATAAAGGTACAAAAGGAAGGGAGATGAAAGTAATAGGGTGGGTGTCGGGGATAAATAGTAGGGGAAGTTGTTTATCGAATTATTTTCAAGATTGGATGAAATTATTGGGGTATTTTTCGATTTCAAGAGCTCTATGAATGATATGAGAGGAGTAATATGGATTAGAAGCTAGGATTTTAGGCACATGTAGGTCATGTGCTCTTTAAGGTGGGTTTCGATTGATTTAACTATTTTCCAATATAAAATTGTTGGAAATAATAATTAATACTGAGTGGGGAGAGGGGTGAATCAATACTCATTATTAAGGCTAATTTTAACTTTTATGTTAATTTATATTCTTTCATTCAAGTTAAACAATCATTATACGAGTGACTACCATCATAACATGTGAAACAAATGAATAAACACATGAACAAACACACACACACACACCATGAGTAGCGGACACATAAGAATATAGAGATTTAACTTGGAAAACCAAAAGGAAAAAACCACCAATATTTGGTTATATGATGCAAATTATGAGCTCTTACTCTATTTACATCATATGCGTTTATGAGAACCCACTCATAGGAAGCACCAACTTCGTTAGATTGTTTGCTAGCACCTACTAACAGGAAGCACCAACTTCCTCTTTTGTAGACACCTGATCAACTTACCAAAAAATTATCAACTTGATGGATTTTTTGTAAGAACCAACTATAGAATATGTCAAACCCCAAGCTATCCTTCAGACATCCACTAAGATGGAAGCTCCAACTCCATATTTTGTAGGCCCCAATCCACTAAGGAAATCATTGCTCTATGTTTTTGGCTCTCACTCAACCTTATAACAAATCTACCATTAGAGGAATTTTGAGGTCTAAAATGGGCCTCCTAAAGAAATCATAAAATAATATTTGAAATAATAAAATAAGATTACAGTACACCATCAAATTTTAGAGAGAAAAAATAAAATGATTTTTTCAACTCGTATTTTCAACTTATCTCCCTATGGATTTACTCAAATTTCGAGCGGAAACACATTCACTGGATGTAGAATTTTATTTCTCATCTAAGGAGTACCCATGTTTCATACTTTGATGGAGCCTGGTACACAAAAAATGAGAAATTCATGAAAAACGTTATTGAAATCACGTTTTTTCATGTATTTATTATTTTCGTGTAGTAGGGTCCATCGAAAGTATCCAACATGGGTACTCCTTGGATGAAGAATTAAATTTTGAATCCAATGAGTACTCCTCCTAGAAATTTAAGTAAAAACTTAGGGAGATTAGTTGAAAATATGAGTTGAAAAAGTAGTTTTATTATTTTTTAATTTTTTTATTTTTTTACGCCAAAAATGGTGAATCACCCCCCATTGTTGACATCATCATCTTGAATCCTATTAGTTCTTATAAATTTTATTTTGGTTGTACATTTTTACTAGGAGACCCATTTTAGACCTCAAAATTACCCTAATGATTCATTTTTGGCTCTTTATAATAACCATATATTTACCCTTTGTTCACCTCAACAACATTCACTTCACTCAGCCCACTCAGCACAATGTATTCTACACATTTTGCTCACTCAACAACAACACACTCCACTTAGCTCTCGCCCCTCATACACTTTGCATATCAACTTTCATCCTTAGTTGTTCCATGGGCTCTCTTGGCCTCTCTCAACAACTCTCTATAACTCACTCAACTACACTCAACTCTTTGCTTCCATCCCCCAGTTGCACTACTATAACCCATCATTTTGTTCATTTTCAAAACCGTGAATGATGTTGGAAATGTCATATTATTACACTTCTTGAGTGTACTACATTATGGCTCACCATCATGTTATTACATTTTTCTTCTCAAAATTGTAACTGAGTTAATTCAAGGAATGGGTTTTGGAGTTTTTTTCCATGCTAAGAGTTGAATCTCGGTCCAACCTTCATACTCAGGGAGTTCCTCCATTAAATTTTTCTTAAACAAACACTATGGTTCTCCATTGCTTCTCTTTAAGACCTGGTGTGCATACATTGTGGTCAAGAATGGTTCATAAGCTCAAAATGTACTTTTGCATGATTACTATTCTGTGGTCAAATCTCCATTACATCCATCATTCTTTTCTTCATTGAATTATTTTTTGCGTAAGGGACAATCAAGTGTGCCTTATTTTTGTTTGAGCCATGCTTCATTAATTTACCTCTGCAAAATTGTGATCCTCTCTATCGCATTTCCCTATTCTGAACCATCACCATTGACTATAGCTACCCTCTGGTGCACTACCACTCTATCTTTGGCTAGCTATCAAATATGGTGATCTTCTCTAAGTATGGAAATATATGCCAACCATTTGTTGACCATTTCAAGCTTTGTTCACTAGATATAGAGCAAATCTACATCCAAAAAAACTACCAAATATAGCACATAGTGTGCCAAACTTCCTTGTCGGCCCATTCCAACCACAAGTGCTTAACCATCAATGCTTTAAGTTTTTTTCATCATATAGCCCAAAAGCCTTTTGAATCAAGGTTATAGATAAGTGAGGCCCACAATCACCCAATGCATAAAAAATTCACATATCACTTTCTACCGGGGCCCCTTGCGCTATGCCTCAAGGGGCTTAAACAACATACACAAATATTTGCACCCTTGGTCACTTACCATGCATAAAACCAAGTCCTAGGCTGGCCCTTATTCTCCGATACCATTTACTTGAAAATAGAACTTAGAGCTATGGGGAAAACCATTGGGGCCAATCCTTCGGGATTACGCATCCTGTGGGGTCACCTTCTGATTGGTCCACCACTCTAGTTCATGCACCAACTTGTATGGCATGTTGTCCTGACACCCTATCACCCTGGTAGTAAAGCTTCCACCTCGCTCCTAAATTGTTGGGATTAATTCGTCAAGGTTACATGTCCCCGTGGGACCACCTGCTGCAACCACCAACCAATTAAAAAAGCATTGGGATGACCAGTCCTTACCACCTCGATGTCATTACACCATCTAAAATCCTTGGGGTCACTTCAGCGCCGCCGTATCTGGCACATGTATTCCTTTGCCACTTGTCACTCGTTGACCGATGCCATGTGATACCTATTTTTGGATCACTTGGCAACCCAAAAACGAAAAATATGCATGTCGTGTGTCATCTTCTTAGAGTGCCATGTTTCTTGTTTACATCATCATGCCACCGTGTCTCCTTCATCCAATAATATCATGATAAGTGTATTCATTCGGTTGGTCCATCTTTTCAAGGGTACAATAGAAAGGGGGTCCTCGCCTTTTTTTTTCATTGAAATTATTTAATAAAAATAAATAGTTTCGGATGGGAAAATTATTTCACCTAACGGGAAAATTTACTGTCTCCCTGACAATAAGACTTGGAGCTCTAATGGATCCCATCGGATATGAACCACTGGGGTGATATGTCAAGTGGGGTCCAACCTTCTGACGACTCCCTCCAATCACTGCGGCATCCGATGACCTGTAACATTCCATTTCCTCCCGCTTTTACATCTAGCCACATCCTCCCAGTGCTTTGTCACCCCAGAGGTTTGGGCTTGTGCCTTATTTGAGAACTTATGGGACTTAATTTTGTTAGGGTTACATGTAACATGGGCCCTTTATATGCACGCTATTAAAAAATCACTATCCCTCCTGAGTTTTTTCATTGGTCCATATTTTTACCCATTTGGTTGTTCTTGCCACATTTTCGTGTTGACTTAGCTATGGGTCCCATGGCCAGAAAAGAAAAATTTGATTTTTGGCCTCCTAACTTTGAATAGCCATATCATTCAATCCAGGAAGTATTTTTTAAAATTGAACATACCATTAGAAAGATATTTTCGAGAAATATCCAATTATGTTATTTCCAGGAGCGTATGAACTAATCTCCCAAGGCAAAAATGATTTTAAATGTATATATATCTTCCCCCTTGTCTTTGACAAAGGATCCAATTCCATCTGACAAGCAACACACCTCATCAATGTCGAACACATTGCATCTACCATTCTAACCTAGTTGAAATCAATGCTATCCTAGTTGACATCAACTCCAACACACTTGATGCCACATGTCATCCTAACAATACTAACTATCCAAAAATCTCCCCCTCTGGGGTTGATGGTAACACCTCATTACTCCACATGGATCTTCACTCCTCATGCTACATCTAACCAACACAATTATTCCTTTGTGTTGGTGCCTTTATCTCAATGGTAGAAATTGATCTTTCTCTCCTCTACTTGGGCCATCAATAGCATCAATGGAAAAGGGATACAATATTATTTCTCTCCCTTTTCAATTAATGTATGAGGGTCAAGTTTCTCATGTGCATTCTCCTTATGAGAAACTAATGTTTGCTCATTTTCCTTTGCAAACTCCTCTTCTCAATGGCTGATATCTCTAATCCACTAATACATCTTTTGACTAATTTAGGCTCAAATGGTATAGTTGTTGCTAAAAGTACCAATATTTAATGATGCATTTAGGCTTACTCTTCCATTTTTGTTGTTGCTTTAGTGAATGTGCTCAATCCTTCTTAAAAAACTAACCACAAACTCCTCCCCCCCCTAAGATCATGCTTCCCAAAATAGAGGTTGTTGTTTAAATAACACCAACTACATCAATGACTTAATAATAATTGCATAATGCACTAGGAAAACTCGCACGAATATTTCTCAAAAAAATGTGTCCATAACACATAGGGCTACTCCAAATAAACCAAGGGCTACCGCTTGACATATTGATCCCAAATAATAACCAATGAACATGCAGAACAAACCACATGTTTTCATGACCTCAATATTGCTAGATATAATCAAATTTTCTACTTAAATGAAATAAGAGTACTTCATATAAGATGTAAACCTTTCATTTCTTGAGAAATTACTCCTACTAAGACCAATGGTTGATGCATGATTCTGTTGATTTTGCGGTTCCCCCCGAGCCTATGCTCTCTCCCTTTCTCTGATCTCTAGCATCCTTTTTCTTGCTTAACTTGGGGACTGATCTTGTGGACCTGATTTAAATTTGGACTCCTTATCTCTCCATTCTTCTGTTTTAGCTCATCTTCTTCTCACAAAATAAAATGTTGTTGTATACTCCCCCTCAAACCATTTTGGTTGCACTTTCCTCTATCATGTAGTTATGATGTATATAAATAATCACATTCATATTTGAAATCAACGATGGGACTCAGTATTACCTTCATCATTCATATGCACTTCTGCCTAATTCCTTTTTATGCTTAAATTTGACCTCTTTGGATTCACTTGAAGCCACTCTCTTATTTTAATGAAGATAAATTAAGGGTATAATCCCCTTAAGTAGATTATCCTCTTTTTTATTGCAAACCTTCAGAGATAGAGTCTTTACGAGAGCATTACCTTGTAGCTTCTTACCTACCCTTGTTTTGGATTTATCTTGGTTGTACAAGGCTAGAGGGAACTTCTTCTTCATATTCACTTTCTTCACCCAAATCCTTTTGCTACCTTTTAATTTTATTTGAATCATTTTCTTATTGTAGTTGATACTTACAAAGGGGTTCACGACTAAGATACTAGGGCCATTTTTTTTAAATCCCTTTGGATTTTTCTTCAGAGAGAGATCAACTCTCTAATAATTTCTTCCTCTATTATTTAACTTCTTTCCCTTACATAGAGCACTAAAGACAAAGTCATATTCATATACTCTTTTATTTCTTCTTGTATTCAATGGAATATTTGCAACATTGGAATGAATATTCTGAGAGGATGTATTGTCTTCTCATATCTGCAGCTTGCTTCCTTGTGCCAAATATTTCCACAGTTGTAACATTTGATTTGATACCAGAACTGTTGGTGGCCAAATTTTTCTGTTTCCCCCCCTAATTATTGTAGAAATTTGAATAACTGATATATTATTCACCGAGATTCTCCTGATCACACACTATTTTAGCTTCATGCACAATACAGAATCTCTTCTACCATTGATCATTACATGCGAAAATAAAATCAATTTCATGCACACATTAAAACCATAAACAATCACACATATGAACACAATATTTCATGGGAAAGCTTAAAGCTGAAAACCCCAACTATTTGTATATTATATGTCATAGAGATCATGTAACAATCATTGTACAAAGCTCCTCACAAGCTCTCAGCACAACCTCCAATTTCTACACACTAATCAAGCTAGATCTAGAAAAACACATGCTCCAATCTCTGCCACCTGATAGCCAGCCTCTATTGCGTAATCAATGCTCTAGGATGGCTCATTAAATAACTTGAACCACCTGGCTTGTACTGCGCAATCCTCATGGGCTCCTCCAATCACTGGTTGTTGCAAATATGCAACAGTATAGTCACAACTGATAGTTAACCTCCTCTTTCACCTATCTCTGCACTGATCTCCACTGAAATTGTCCATGCACTAAAGTTAAATGATGTATTCTTTAGTTGATTAATGAGTTTATAATTAGTGAATTAATTCACACCACTCTCACTAGTGTATCAATCAGTTAGACTAAATACAACTATCTCAACTATGTTTAGATTAGTTAAACTGAACACAACTCCATTAACTCCTCAATCAACTCCACCAAACTCTCTCACATGAGTTCTAACTGAAGTATCCATGCAATAGCTCCACATAACCCTCAGGAATAGTGTAACTCCTTCTGTCAGCTCCTATGTGACATCTGTGCACTTAACTGAAGTGCTCCAAGAGAATAAGATAATGTTTATAGTCCAAATATTATTAAGAGCTAATAATATTCGACATATCTATTTTTAGACTGGCAATCTAAAAATAGATTCCACCCAATATGTCTAAAAATATAAGTCCATCTGTTTTTCCCGACTTGACCAACCGTCCACAAATAACATCCTGCAACTCATAGAACATGATCCATATGTCTAAAAATAGACATAGTCTAAAAATAGACTTTGCGCCAAAAATAGCCTGCGGGCCCACTTAGTGAAGGCGACTTCTTTCCACTAAGATCATCATCTTGTTGCAATCTCAACACTCCCTCTCAACAAGATAAGGATTATCTGCCACCCCTATCCTGCCTCTGTGGTATTCGAATTTGCTCCTGGTGAGCGCCTTCGTCAAGATATCAGCATCCCGATCCTCCGTGGGAATGTATGAAAGTAACATGATCTTCCGCTGCACACAATCTCTAATATGATGATACCGATCCGTGAAGCCATGCCGCCTCAACTCATCCTCCTGTCTGTACCATGATCCATATCCTGATGTGCCTCTGAGATATCTCAATACATGCTTCCCCGCCTTCCAAAAGAGCTTGGTTGGCTTAACCATAGCTTGTGAAAGTTGGTTAACAACATAGCATATGTCGGGTCGTGTATTGACCAGATACATAAGCGACCCCACCAACTGTCGATAAACAGTGGCATCCACTACCTCCACCGAAGTAGCATCCTCCTTCCTCCATCCACCAGGAAGAGGAGTATCAACAGGCTTGCAGCCATGCATGTTGAACTTCTCCAGTATCTCCCGGGCATACTTACCCTGAGAAACAAACAATCCATCACTGCGCTGCCAAATTTCCAATCCCAGGAAATAATGAAGGAGGCCCAAGTCCTTCATCTAAAACTCTTTTGCAAGATCCTCCTTGCATGAGAGTATCAACAGCTCATCACCTGTCAAAATCAAATCATCTACATAAAGTACAATGATCAGCAACTTACCCTCCACCACAATCTGGTATAGGTTCGGATCCACCTCACTCTTGGAGAATCCAAGTTCGGTGAAATAACTACCTATCTGTGTGTACCAAGCACGAGGTGCTTGTTTGAACCCATACAACACTCTCTTGAGCCTGCACACATGCGACTCACTGCTGAAGATCTCGAAACCCTTGGGTTGCTCTATCTACACCTCCTCCTCAATGACTCCGTTGAGGAACATAGTCTTCACATCCATCTGATGAATGTGCCACCCCATCTGCACTCAGAGAGCAAGAATCGTCTGTATGGAAGAATACCTTGCGATAGGTGCAAAGGTCTCCTCATAATTGATCCCCTCAATCTATGAAAAGCCTCGGGCAAAAAATCTTGCCTTATACTTCTCCAAACTTCCGTCAACTGCTTGCTTCACTTTGTAGATCCATCTCAAACCCACCACTAATTTCCCTTCCGGCCTTGGGAAAATCTCCCATGCACTATTTCTGAAAATCGAATAATACTCTTCCACCATGGCATCTACCCATGCGGAGTCCTTCATAGCTTCCCCGAAAGAGGATGGCTCTGTCACGATACACTTGCTCATAAGAGCCATGTATCTAGTGTACCAATCAGGTGACTGTCTCTGTCTGCGCTGTGATGTAGGTGCTCCTACAACCTTCTCTGCATCTTAAGCCAGTCACTCAGCTTCTGTAGTGCGCTTCCGCCCTCTGATGGTTGGCGCTGCATGAGTGGTATCTTCCACTCCATGAACTTCCTCTTGTGGCTAATCCACATCCTAAAGCTCATTATTAGGAACTAATAGCTCCTCATCTGCATGCAAGTGTGGCTCCCTCTCAAGCGAACACTTCATGGCTTTCTCCTCATGAAATTTGATATCCCGTTGAACAAAATTCTTGCGACTGTCTAGAAAATACACATGATAGTTGTGGGGTGTATCAGTGTACCCCAAAAATATCCCAACCTCTGCAGTCGGCTCCAACTTCTTCCTGGCATCCTTCGTCACATGAATGTAAACATGTGAACCAAAAATCCTCAAATGGGAAATATCAGGCCTCTTACCAGAAAATGCCTCCTCGGGTGTACTCATGCCAAGTATGCTGTGAGGACAACAGTTCTACACATATACTGCAGTATTGCATGCCTCAGCCCACAAGTGTATGGGAAGGCCCTGATCATGGAACATCGCCCCTGCAACACCCACGATAGATTTGTTCTTCCGCTCAGCAACCCCATTCTGCTGTGGGTTACGAGGTGTTATGAGCTCTCTTTGAATTCCTTCTGAGCTGCAAAAGTCCTTGAATTCGCCAGAGATGAATTCACCACCATTGTCGCTCCTAAGAGCCTTCACCTGCTTCCCCGATTCTTTCTCAACCAGTGCCTTGAACTCACAGAACTTTGAGTATATCTCGCTCTTCCTCTGCATGAAGAAGATCTAGCACTTACGATAAAAATCATCAAAAAATATCACATAGTACCTGTGCTCTGTTTTTGAAGCTACTGAGAAATGTCCACACACGTTTGTGTTAATTGTCTCAAGGATCGTCGTGGCGTGACTATCCTTCTCGTGAAAGGCGACTTTCACAAATTTTCCCAAGGTACATCCCTTGCACTGATCTGACTGGGCAAGAGTACCCTTAGGAAGCCTAGTATAAATTTGTTGCAGTATCTTCAAAGCTCCATGGTGAAGGTGGCCCAATCTCCGGTGCCACAACTCGCCATCATCCCGGCTCACCACTCCTTCTGCCTTGCCTGCCATTGTTGTGCAGCCATCTACCTGCAATTGATAAAGGTTCTTAACTCAAACCCCTATCCTCCGGGTCTCACCAGTTGCCTTACTACACAGGAAAGCCTTTCCCTCACTAAAGACAACATCATATCCCTTGTCTTCTAACATTGCCACAGAGATCAGATTCTTCTTCAATCCTGGAACATGCATCACTTCCTTCACTACGAAGGGTTTACCAGACTCCCTCTCAAAGGAAATGGTACCGATACCGGTCGCACTGTATCTACCATCATCGCCCATCTCAATGTGCACTCCAAGATCTTTCTCATCTAGATCATTAAACAAATCTCGATCTCCTGTCATGTGAAAAGATGCACCACTGTCAAGAAACCACACTGAACCCATCACACTTGAGACCAAGCATGCGATCAGCAAAAAATCCAGCTCAAACTGCGAGGCTAAGGCCTCTCCAGCTGCAGATCCAGCAGCCTGCTTATTTTTCTTCTTCTATGGACAACTAGTGGTGTAATGTCCGTGTTGGTGACAATGAAAGCACTTCACCTTGGACATGTCCTGCTTCTTGCCATTCGCAACGGATTGAGAAGTGTGCTTCTTGCTCTTCCCCTTCTTTGATTTGGCAGCCAAAGCGTAATTTTCTTCATCAGAGTTATTTGATGAAGATCCATCCCTGGTACTTCGCCTTATCTCCTCTTGCACAAGATCCGACCGAAGTCACTCCCTTCCTGGCAATCTCTCCCGACCATTGACAGAGTCCTAATAGGAATGCCAAGTCTTCGGAAGCCCAAGGAGAGCCAATCTCACCAAGTCCTTGTCATCAACAGTCACCCCCACACTTCTCAGCTCATCCCTACATTGGATGAAGTTCATGAGGTACTTGGGCATACTGTCGCCTTTCTCCATTTTTATGTTTCTGAGTTTATCCTTGAGCGCCAACTTCCTCTGGTCACTCTTGCTTTGAAATAAATCTATCAAATCTTTCCACATCAAGAATGGAGAAGCCTTACCATGAAGGCTGGACACTATGTGATCCTTCACGCCTTCCAACAGAATCCTTCGACACTTTTTTGTCTTCTTTTTCCATGCATCAAGTACGACAACATCACTAGAAGTAGGTTTTGGAATTTCTGCATCTATGAACTCCTTCAACCCATTGTCATCCAGCACCGCCTCCATCCTGTACTTCCATGCAATATAATTCGAGCTACCCTCAAGGGCATACTCCAATTTCAATCCGTTGAAAGACATCTCAACTTCGAAACCAAGAAAACACTACTGTAAATTCGAATTCCACCAGCACAAAACTCAACCGCTTCAATGTTTTGCAATTACTCGAATGATCAATATCATTCTGATACCATGTAGAAATTTGAATAACTGATATATTGTTCACCGAGATTCTCCTGATCACACACTATTTTAGCTTCATGCACAATACAGAATCTCTTCTACCATTGATCATTACATGCGGAAAAAAAATCAGTTGCATGCGCACATTAAAACCATAAACAATCACACATATGAACACAGTATTTCATGGGAAAGCTTAAAGCTGAAAACACCGACTATCTGTATATTATATGTCATAGAGATCATGTAACAATAATTGTACAAAGCTCCTCACAAGCTCTCAGCACAACCTCCAATTGCTACACACTAATCAAGCTAGATCTAGCAAAACATATGTTCCAATCTCTGCCACCTGATAGCCAGCCTCTATTGCGTAATCAATGTTGTAGGATGGCTCATTAAATAACTTGAACCACCTAGCTTGTACTACGCAATCCTCATGGGCTCCTCCAATCACTGGTTGTTGCAAATATGTAGCAGTATAGTCACAACTGATAGTTAACTTGCTCTTTCACCTATCTCTACACTGGTCTCCACTGAAATTGTCCATGCACTGAAGTTAAATGATGTATTATTTAGTTGATTAATGAGTTTATAATTAGTGAATTAATTAATAATTAATTCACACCACTCTCACTAGTGTATCAATTAGTTATACTAAATACAACTATCTCAACTATGTTTAGATTAGTTAAACTGAACACAACTCCATTAACTCCTATATCAACTCCACCAAACTCTCTCACATGAGTTATAAATAAAGTATCCATGCAATAGCTCCACTCAACCCTCAGGAATAGCGTAATTCCTTCTGTCAGCTCCTGTGCCACATCTGTGCACTTAACTGAAGTGATCCAAGAGAATAAGATAATGTTTATAGTCCAAATATTATTAAGAGCTAATAATATTCGACATATCTATTTTTAGACTAGCAATCTAAAAATAGATTCCGCCCAGTATGTCTAAAAATAGAAGTCCATCTATTTTTTCTAACTTGACCAACCATCCACAAATAGCATCCTGCAACTCATAGAACATGATCCATATGTCTAAAAATAGACATAGTCTAAAAATAGACTTTACGCCAAAAATAGCCTGTGGGCCCACTTAGTGAAGGTGACTTCTTTCCACTAAGCTCATCATCTTGTTGCAATATCAACACTCCCTCTCAATAAGATAAGGATTATCTTCCACCCCTATCTTGCCTCTGTGGTATTCAAATTTTCTCCTGGTGAGCGCCTTTGTCAAGATATCATGATCCTCCGTGGGAATATATGAAAGTAACATGATCTTCCACTGCACACAATCTCTGATATGATGATACTGATCCGTGAAGCCATGCCACCTCAACTCATCCTCCTATCGGTACCATGAACCATATCCCGATGTGCCTCTGAGATATCTCAATACATGCTTGCCTGCCTTCCAGTAGAGCTTGGTAGGCTTAACCATAGCTTGTGAAAGCTGGTTAACAGCATAGCATATGTCGGGTCGTGTACTGACCAGATACATAAGCGACCCCACCAACTATCGATAAACAATGGCATCCACTACCTCCGCCGAAGTAGCGTCCTCCTTCCTCCATCCACCAGGAAGAGGAGTATTAACAGGCTTGCAGCCATGCATGTTGAACTTCTCCAGTATCTCCCGGGCATACTTGCCTTGAGAAACAAACAGTCCATCACTGCGCTGCCAAATTTCCAATCCCAGGAAATAATGAAGGATGCCCAAGTCCTTCATCTCAAACTCTTTTGCAAGATCATCCTTGCATGAGAGTATCAACAGTTCATCACCTGTCAAAATCAAATCATCTACATAAATTACAATGATCGGTAACTTACCCTCCACCACAATCTGGTATAGGTTCGAATCCGCCTCACTCTTGGAGAATCCAAGTTCGGTGAAATAACTGTCTATATGTGTGTACCAAGCACGAGGTGCTTGTTTCAACCCATACAACGCTCTCTTGAGCCGGCACACATGCGACTCGCTGCTGAAGATCTCGAAACCTTTGGGCTGCTCTATGTACACCTCCTCCTCAATGACTCCGTTGAAGAACACAGTATTCACATCCATCTGATGAATGTGCCACCCCATCTGCGCTGAGAGAGCAAGAATCGTCCGTATGGAATAATACCTTGCGACAGGTGCAAAAGTCTCCTCATAATCGATCCCCTCAATCTGTGAAAAGCCTCGGGCAACAAATCTTGCCTTGTACTTCTCCACACTCTCGTCAGCTGCTTGCTTCACTTTGTAGATCCATCTCGAACCCACCACTGATTTCCCTTCCCGGCCTTGGGACAATCTCCCATGCCGCATTTTACGAAAATCGGGCATGCTCTTCCACCATGGCATACACCATGCGGGATCCTCCACAGCTTCCTCGAAAGAGGATGATGGCTCTGTCATGATACACTTGCTCATAAAGATCCATGTATCCGATTAACCTGTCAGTAGACTGTCTCCCATCTGCTCTTATTTGTGATGGTGCTCCACACAGCCTTCTCTGCATCCCGAGCCGGTCGCTCGGCTTCTGTGGTGCGCTTCCCGCCCTGCGAATGGTTGGCGCTGCATAGTGGTCTCTTCCACTCCATGAACTTCCTCTTGTAGGCAGATCCACATCACGAAGCTCATCCCCTTGGAGATAATAGCTCCTCATCTGCATGCAAGTGCGACTCCCTCTTAAGCAAACACTTCATGGCTTTCTCCTCATGAAATTTGATATCCCGTCGCACAACAGTCTTGCGACTGTCTAGAAAATACACACGATAGTTGTGGGGTGTATCAGTGTACCCCAAAAATATCCCAACCTCTGCAGTAGGCTCCAGATTCTTCCTACCATCCTTCGTCACATGAATGTAAACAGGTGAACAAAAAGTCCTCAAATGGGAAATATCAGGCCTCTTACCAAAAAATGCCTCCTTGAGTGTACTCATGCCAAGTATGCTGTGAGGACAATGGTTCTGCACATATACTGCAGTATTGCATGCCTCAGCCCACAAGTGTATGGAAAGGCCCTGATCATGGAACATCGCTCATGCAGCACCCACGATCGTTCTGTTCTTCCGCTCAGCAACCCCATTCTGCTGTGGGTTACGAGGTGCTATGAGCTCTCTTCGAATTCCTTCTGCATTGCAAAAGTCCTTGAATTCGCCAGAGATGAATTCACCACCATTGTCACTCCTAAGAGCCTTCACTTGCTTCCCCGATTCTTTCTCAACCAGTGCCTTGAACTCACAAAACTTTGAGTATTTCTCGCTCTTCTTCTACATGAAGAAGATCCAGCACTTACGAGAAAAATCATCAACAAATATCACATAGTACCTATGCTTTGTTGTCAAAGCTACTGAGAAAGGTCCACACACGTCTGTGTGAATTCTCTCAAGGATCGTCGTGGCGCGACTATCCTTCTTGTGAAAGGTGGCTTTCAAAAATTTTCCCAAGGTACATCCCTTGCACTGATCTGACTGCGCAAGAGTACCCTTAGGAAGGCCAGTAGAAATCTATTGCAGTATCTTCAAAGCTCCATGGTGAAGGTGGCCCAATATTCGGTGCCACAACTCAACATCATCCTGACTCACCACTCCTTCTGCCTTGCCTGCCATTGCTGTGCAGCCATATACCTGCAATTGATAAAGGTTCTTAACTCGAACCCCTATCCTTCGGGTCTCACCAGTTACCTTACTGCACAGGAAATCCTTTCCCTCACTAAAGACAACATCATATCCCTTGTCTTCTAACATCGCCAGAGAGATCAGATTCTTCTTCAATCCTAGAACATGCATCACTTCCTTCAATACGAAGGGTTTACCAGACTCCCTCTCAAAGGAGTGTGCCGTCTTGCAAGTGTACTTTGTATCTACCATCATCAAATATCTCGATGTGCAGTCCAAGATCTTTCTCATCCAGATCAGTAAACAAATCTCGATCTCATGTCATGTGAAAAGATGCACCACTATCAAGAAACCACACTGAACCCATCATACTTGAGACCAAGCATGCGATCAATGAAAAATCTAGCTCAAACTGCGAGGCTAAGGCCTCTCCAGCTGCAGATCCAGCAGCCTGCTTATATTTCTTCTTCTGTGGACAACTAGTGGTGTAATGTCCGTGTTGGTGACAGTGAAAGCACTTCACCTTGGACATGTCCTGCTTCTTTCCTTTCGCACCGGATTAAGAAGCATGCTTCTTGCTCTTCCCCTTTTTTGATTTGGCAGCCAAAGCGCAATTTTCTTCATCAGAGTTCTTTGATGAAGATCTGTCCCTGGTACTTCGCCTTATCTCCTCTTGCACAAGATCTAACCAAAGTCGCTCCCATCTTGGCAATTTCTCCCGACCATTGACAGAGTCCTGATAGGAATGCCAAGTCTTCAGAAGCCCAAGGAGAGCCAAGCTCACCAAGTCCTCTTCATCAACAGTCACCCCCATAGTTCCCAGCTCATCCCTGCATTTGATGAAGTTTGTGAGGTACTTGGGCATACTGTCGCCTTTCTCCATTTTTATGTTTCTGAGTTTATCCTTGAGCACCAACTTCCTCTGGTCGCTCTTGCTTTGAAATAAATCTGTCAAATATTTCCACATCAAGAATGGAGAAGCCTTACCATGAAGGATGGACACTATGTGATTCTTCATGCCTTCCAACAAAATCCTTCGACACTTTGTTGTCTTCCTTTGCCATGCGTCAAGTACGGAAACATCACTAGAAGTAGGTTTTGGAATTTATGCATCTATGAACTCCTTCAACCCATTGTCATCCAGCACCGCCTCCATCCTATCCTTCCATGCAATATAATTCGAGTTGCCCTCAAGGGCATACTCCAATTGCAATTCGTTGAAATACATCTCAACTTCGACACTAAGAAAACACTACTACAAATTCGAATTCCACCAGCACAAAACTCAACCGCTTCAATGTTTTGCAATTAATCCAATGATCAATATCCCTCTGATACCATGTAGAAATTTGAATAGATGATATATTATTCACCGAGATTCTCCTGATCACACACTATTGTAGCTTCATGCACAATATAGAATCTCTTCTACCATTGATCATTACATGCGAAAATAAAATCAATTGCATGCACACATTAAAACCATAAACAATCACACATATGAACACAGTATTTCATGGGAAAGCTTAAAGCTGAAAACACCAACTATCTGTATATTATATGTCATAGAGATCATGTAACAATCATTGTACAAAGCTCCTTATAAGCTCTCAGCACAACCTCCAATTGCTACACACTAATCAATCTAGATCTAGCAAAACACATGCTCCAATCTCTGCCACTTGATAGCCAGCCTCTATTGCGTAATCAATGCTGTAGGATGGCTCATTAAATAACTTGAACCACCTGGCTTGTACTGCGCAATCCTTATGGGCTCCTCCAATCACTGGTTGTTGCAAATATGCAACAGTATAGTCACAACTGATAGTTAACCTGCTCTTTCACCTATCTCTGCACTGGTTTCCACTGAAGTTGTCCATGCACTGAAGTTAAATGATGTATTCTTTAGTTGATTAATGAGTTTATAATTAGTGAATTAATTTACACCAATCTCACTAGTGTATCAATCAGTTAGACTAAATACAACTGTATCAACTATGTTTAGATTAGTTAAACTGAACACAACTCCATTAACTCCTCAATCAACTCCACCAAACTCTCTCACATGAGTTCTAATTGAAGTATCCATGCAATAGCTCCACTTAACCCTCAGGAATAGCGTAGTTCCTTCTGTCAGCTCCTGTGCCACATCTGTGCACTTAAATGAAGTGCTCCAAGAGAATATGATAATGTTTATAGTCCAAATATTATTAAGAGCTAATAATATTCGACATATCTATTTTTAGACTGGCAATCTAAAAATAGATTCTGCCTAGTATGTCTAAAAATAGAAGTCCATATATTTTTTTCGACTTGACCAACCATCCACAAATAGCATCCTGCAACTCATAGAACATGATCCATATGTCTAAAAATAGACATAGTCTAAAAATAGACTTTGCGCCAAAAATAGCCTGCGGGCCCACTTAGTGAAGGTGACTTATTTCCACTAAGCTCATCATCTTGTTGCAATCTCAACACTCCCTCTCAACAAGATAAGGATTATCTGCCACCCCTATCCTGCCTCTGTGGTATTCTAATTTTCTCTTGGTGATTTCCTTCATCAAGATATCATCATCCTGATCCTCCGTGGGAATATATGAAAGTAACATGATCTGCCGCTACACACAATCTCTGATATGATTATACCGATTCGTGAAGCCATGCCGCCTCAACTCATCCTCCTGTCTGTACCATGATCCATATCCCGATGTGCCTCTGAGATATCTCAATACATGCTTGCCTGCCTTCCAGTAGAGCTTGGTAGCCTTAACCATAGCTTGTAAAAGCTGGTTAACAACATAGCATATGTCGGGTTGTGTATTGACCAGATACATAAGCGACCCCACCAACTGTCGATAAACAGTGGCATCCACTACCTCCGCTAAAGTAGCATCCTCCTTCCTCCATCCACCAGGAAGAGGAGTATCAACAGGCTTGCAGCCATGCATGTTGAACTTCTCCAGTATCTCTCGGGCATACTTTCCTTGAGAAACAAACAGTCCATCACTGCACTGCCAAATTTCCAATCCCAGGAAATAATGAAGGAGGCCCAAGTCCTTCATCTCAAACTCCTTTGCAAGATCATCCTTGCATGAGTGTATCAACAGTTCATCACCTGTCAAAATCAAATCATCTACATAAAGTACAATGATCAGCAACTTACCCTCCACCACAATCTGGTATAGGTTAGGATCCGCCTCACTTTTGGAGAATCCAAGTCCGGTGAAATAACTGTCTATCCGTGTGTACCAAGCATGAGGTGCTTGTTTCAACCCATACAATGCTCTCTTGAGCCTGCACACATGCGACTCGCTGCTGAAGATCTCGAAACCTTCGGGCTGCTCTATGTACACCTCCTCCTCAATCACCCCGTTGAGGAACGCAGTCTTCACATCCATCTGATGAATGTGCCACCCCATCTGCGCTGAGAGAGAAAGAATCATCTGTATGGAAGAATACCTTGCGACAGGTGCAAAGGTTTCCTCATAATCGATCCCCTCAATCTGTGAGAAGCCTCGGGCAACAAATCTTGCCTTGTACTTCTCCACACTCCCGTCAGCTGCTTTCTTCACTTTGTAGATCCATCTCGAACCCACCACTGATTTCCCTTCCAGCCTTGGGACAATCTCCCATGCACTGTTTCTGACAATCGAATCATACTCTTCCACCATGGCATCTACCCATGTGGGATCCTCCACAGCTTCCTCGAAAGAGGATGGCTCTGTCACGATACACTTGCTCATAAGAGCCATGTATCCAGTATACCGGTCAGGTGACTGTCTCTGTCTGCATTGTGATGTAGGTGCTCCTACAACCTTCTCTACATCTTGAGCCAGTCGCTCAGCTTCTGTAGTGCGCTTCCGCCCTCTGATGGTTGGCGCTGCTTGAGTGGTCTCTTCCACTCCATGAACCTCATCTTGTGGCTGATCCACATCCTGAGACTCATCCTTAGGAACTAATAGCTCCTCATCTGCATGCAAGTGTGGCTCCTCTCAAGCGAACACTTCATGGCTTTCTCCTCATGAAATTTGATATCCCGTCGCACAATAGTCTTGCGACTATCTAGAAAATACACACGATAGTTGTGGGGCGTATCAGTGTACCCCACAAATATCCCAACCTCTGCAGTCAGCTCCAGCTTCTTCCTGGCATCCTTCATCACATGAATGTAAACAGGTGAACCAAAAATCGTCAAATGGGAATCCTTGGAACCTCTGCAACCTCCTGAGGTGTATAAAGCATTTTCAAGTATGTTTGTGAGGACGTTTTTATATGCCTCTGATGTGTAATTGTCGGCCCACAAGTGTATGGGTAGGCCCTGATCATGCAACATCACCCGTGCAGCACCCACGATCGTTCTGTTCTTCCGCTCAGCAACCCCATTCTGATGTGGGTTATGAGGTGCTATGAGCTCTCTTCGAATTCCTTCTACACCGCAAAAGTCCTTGAATTCGCCAGAGATGAATTCACCACCATTTTCGCTCCTAAGAGCCTTCGCTTACAGTGTTCTCAACCAGTGCCTTGAACTCACAGAACTTTGAGTATTTCTCGCTCTTCTTCTGCATGAAGAAGATCCAACACTTACGAGAAAAATCATCAACAAATATCACATAGTACCTGTGCTTTGCTGTCGACGCTACTGAGAAAGGTCCTCACACGTCTGTGTGAATTCTCTCAAGGATTGTCGTGGCGCGACTATCCTTCTCGTGAAAGGTGGCTTTCAAAAATTTTCCCAAGGTACATCCCTTGCACTGATATGACTGCGCAAGAGTACCCTTAGGAAGCCCAGTAGAAATATGTTGTAGTATCTTCAAAGCTCCATGGTGAAGGTGGCCCAATCTCCGGTGCCACAACTCGCCATCATCCCGGCTCACCACTCCTTTTGCCTTGCCTGCCATTGTTGCGCAGCCATCTACCTTCAATTGATAAAGGTTCTTAACTTGAACCCCTATCCTCCAGGTCTCACTAGTTTCCTTACTGCGCAGGAAAGCCTTTCCCTCACTAAAGACAACATCATATCCCTTGTCTTCTAACATCGCCACAGAGATCAGATTCTTCTTCAATCCTGGAACATGCATCACTTCCTTCAATACGAAGGGTTTACCAGACTCCCTCTCAAAGGAAATGGTACCGATACTGGTCGCACTGTATCTACCATCATCGCCCATCTCGATGTGCACTCCAAGATCTTTCTTATCTAGATCAGTAAACAAATCTCGATCTCCTGTCATGTGAAAAGATGCACCACTGTCAAGAAACCACACTAAAACCATCACACTTGAGACCAAGCATGCGATCAGTGAAAAATCCTGCTCAAATTGTGAGGCTAAGGCCTCTCCAGTTGCAGATCCAGCAACCTACTTATTTTTCTTCTTCTTTGGACAACTAGTGGTGTAATGTCCGTGTTGGTGATAGTGAAAGCACTTCACCTTGGACATGTCCTGCTTCTTGCCTTTCGCACCAGATTGAGAAGCATGCTTCTTGCTCTTCCCCTTCTTTTGATTTGGCAGCCAAAGCGCAATTTTCTTCATCAGAGTTATTTGATGAAGATCCGTCCCTGGTACTTCACCTTATCTCCTCTTGCACAAGATCAGACCAAAGTCGCTCCCATCCTGGCAATTTCTCTTGACCATTGACAGAGTCCTGATAGGAATGCCAACTCTTCAAAAGCCTAAGGAGAGCCAAGCTCACCAAGTCCTCATCATACAAATTCACCCCCACACTTCCTAGCTCATCCCTACATTGGATGAAGTTCGTGAGGTACTTGGGCATACTGTCGCCTTTCTCCATTTTTATGTTTCTGAGTTTATCCTTGAGCGCCAACTTCCTCTGGTCGCTCTTGCTTTGAAATAAATATGTCAAAGCTTTCCACATCAAGAATGGAGAAGCATTACCATGAAGGCTGGACACTATGTGATCCTTCACGCCTTCCAATAGAATCCTTCGGCACTTTGTTTTCTTCTTTTGCCACGCGTCAAGTACAACAACATCACTAGAAGTAGGTTTTGGAATTTATGCATCTATGAAATCCTTCAACCCATTGTCATCCAACACCGCCTCTATCCTATCCTTCCATGCAATATAATTCGAGTTGCCCTCAAGGGCATACTCCAATTGCAATCCGTTGAAAGACATCTCAACTTTGACACCAAGAAAACACTACTGCAAATTCGAATTCCACTAGCACAAAACTCAACCGCTTCAATGTTTTGCAATTACTCCAATGATCAATATCCCTCTGATACCATGTAGAAATTTGAATAAATTATATATTACTCACCGAGATTCTCCTGATCACACACTATTTTAGCTTCATGCACAATACAGAATCTCTTCTACCATTGATCATTACATGCGAAAATAAAATCAATTGCATGCACACATTAAAACCATAAACAGTCACACATATGAACACAGTATTTCATGGGAAAGCTTAAAGCTGAAAACCCCAACTATCTGTATATTATAATTCATAGAGATCATGTAACAATCATTGTACAAAGCTCCTCACAAGCTCTCAGCACAACCTCCAATTGCTACACACTAATCAAGCTAGATCTAGCAAAACACATGCTCTAATCTCTACCACCTGATAGCTAGCCTCTATTGCATAATCCATGTTGTATGATGGCTCATTAAATAACTTGAACCACCTGGCTTGTACTTTTCAATCCTCGTGGGCTCCTCCAATCACTGGTTGTTGCAAATATTCAACAGTATAGTCACAACTGATAGTTAACCTGCTTTTTCACCTATCTCTGCACTGGTCTCCACTGAAATTGTCCATGCACTAAAGTTAACTGATATATTATTTAGTTGATTAATGGGTTTATAATTAGTGAATTAATTAATAATTAATTCACACCACTCTCACTAGTGTATCAATCAGATAGACTAAATACAACTAGCTCAACTATGTTTAGATTAGTTAAACTGAACACAACTCCATTAACTCCTCAATCAACTCCACCAAACTCTCTCACATGAGTTCTAACTGAAGTATCCATGCAATAGCTCCACTTAACCCTCAAGAATAGCGTAATTCCTTCTGTCAGCTCCTGTGCCACATCTGTGCACTTAACTGAAGTGCTCCGAGAGAATAAGATAATGTTTATAGTCCAAATATTATTAAGAGCTAATAATATTCGACATATATATTTTTAGACTGGCAATCTAAAAATAGATTCCGCCCAGTATGTCTAAAAATATAAGTCCATCTATTTTTTCCGACTTGACCAACCATCCGCAAATAGCATCCTGCAACTCATAAAACATGATCCATATGTCTAAAAATAGAAATAGTCTAAAAATAGACTTTGTGCCAAAAATAGCCTGCGGGCCCACTTAGTGAAGGCGACTTCTTTCCACTAAGCTCATCATCTTGTTGCAATCTCAACAATTATACCCTAACCACACTATCCAAACCCTTTGTTTTACAGGTAGAACCTAACCCTTGCACCCATTCTTGCACTCCTTCATTGCTTTGGAATCATAGGTTACATAAGCTTAATTATTAATTAAAAAGGGTTTAAATGGTTTATTTTGTATTTGTAAATTATCTATTTCTTTCTTGAAGAGAATGGTAAAATAGAAGTACTAATTATCATAAGGATGTTTGGTGCAGGAATGTTCCAGTACTGTCCTCCATTCTTGCACTCATAGGAAAACTGACAATATTACTGAGAATAATTACGACAACTCATTGACTGATGCACACTCCTTGGTGAAGAACTAGTTCTTCACTTGTTTCACAAATTGATTAGGCTCAGATCATTGAGGAGAACACGGGAAGAAGAAGGCTAGGTTTTGACTAGCACCCCAACTTAGCCTCTGATAACAGCTGAGAGCCTAAAGATACATTTCTTGTTTCTTTTTTGTTGCAGCCAAAGAGTCGAGTATTTTATTTAATATGGTTTCCAGGATAGATCAGTTAGCAACACTTTCGAGAATTTTGTACCGTTATTTTGTATCGCCCACCTCTGGGCTGGAACTTGGAACTCATGTTACATATTTGCACTTATTGAATTAATACAAGGAGCTATGGCAGTTTGTTAATCTATGGTTTCAGATCTGATGTGGAGGATTTGTTTAAGAGTTTGATCGCCAGATTTCGTAAGGGAAACGAGCTAGTTGGCTAGGGCCCAACCAACCTAGCTTGTTCTCCCTTTGTCTACAAGAGTGTGCTAGTATTTCATATGCATATTCAAAGTAAATGCATATTTTGTTTATATATTTAAATTTACATATTTCCATTTCTTTATGAGTTGTGTGTTAACCAGATCCAGGGGTTTGACAATTTTATTCCATTTACATTTATTCAAGAATGTTGTAGTGTTTCATTTACTTTCATTTATGCACTGTGAGGATTTATTTCCCTTTTTGCAAAAGCGTGTTTTGACTTAATACGTTTAAATCTGCAAAGTGTGGTTTATCTCAAGTGAGAAAAATGCATTTTTTCAAGTTGTTTTAGTTATGTTATGTAACAGTGTGTTTCATTTCTAAGGTCGGTTTTATAATCCCAGAAAGTGTGTACCACTTAGGGATTATATTGCTCAGTTTATTTACATTTCTAGCGAATTGGTGAAACCATGTTCACACAACAAAGACGGTGCCTATACCATCTCTCTTGTGTAAACAATTGAGGTCTGTTGCAGAGATTCTTGACTTGAGACATCTACCTTAAAAGTATATAAATCTTGTTCATCAGTGCTAGAATTCTAAGGGATGCTTTGTCTCTCAGATTAAAACATTTACCTCTTTGGAAACTCTATTGTGACATAATTCTCTTTCAATTCTTGCAATGTCTGCATTTCTGATTCATTTATCATTTCATGCCTTACTCTGATTGATATTTAATTGATTTAAAATTATCGCTCTTTAAATTCGATACAAGTGGTTGGGAACAGTAAGAATCTACAGTGCCAAAACTAAAATACTCGTACAGGAAAAATGCTTTGGTACAGGAATATCTTTTTAGTACAGGTCTTGAAATTTGCAATAAGAAACAGTGAAATTGGCATCTAGAAACAACACACACAGTAGTGTGGGATCACAGGTCACACAATGATAGATCCTAGTGACACATTAGTGTGAAACCAATTTTTAAATAAATTGGAAAATTAATTGTAATATTATCTCATAACAACTTGTAATAGTTAACTAAGTGTGATACACTTATTTAGCTCAATAATTTTGAGTTGAGGGTCAAAGGATAGGCATGTAGATTGATTCTATTATTAACAGGGTCTAGTTGCAGTTGTAGCACTAGTGTAGTGTGAGTGGGATTAGTTAAATCACATTAATTGAGTTAAAATTAGTTTAACTAGTTCTAACTATTTTAGGAGCTAGTGGAAGATCAAGTGAATTAAAATATATTTAATTCACCAGTAGTGATCTACCAAGTAATTGATGATTCAGTATTTAAAGCTGAATGCATGTTAATTCTGGTGCATACCCAGTTGAGACAAGGGTTCAAGGAAAGTAAACTATCGGTTGTATTTAGGCAAACTACCAAGGTGTAGTTATAAAATGATAGGAATCCCATCATGAATTGTGCAATCAAGGAAGGTTGAATTTCCTATTTAATAGGAGTTTAATTCTCTAGGGATTGCGTAAGAAGGGTAGGCTGAGGGTAGGATTATAATTGGCTATGTGTTTTTCCAATTTTTCCTAGACTAGTGTGAAGCAATTGGTAGAGTGTATGAGGTTATGGTGATCACAAATACATTGTATCGTTTCATGATTCCTTGGTTGATTATACAATAAATATGGAGGGGTTTTGAGCAGTTTCTTTCCCTAGGAATATATGGTATTGCATATTGATTTACTTCTTTCTATTAATTTCATGTGATTGAGCGATCATGTTTTATATTCTTCTGAAGGATTTAGTATCTTGCTTTAGTACATTGCATGATTAGATCGAGTCCATTGATATAATTTATACATGGTATTATAGTTGTGTTAAATATTTTTTACATGGTATCAGATCACTAGGAATCACAACAGTGGAGAATAATTGAGTTTGTGTTGAACAATATTCAAATTTGTAGGTACTTTATGTGGAGCTATACGCTGATCAAGATGTATTTAAATGGATTGAGACTCGAATATGCACTCGAGGGAAGTTCAAATTATATTGCATGGAAGGACAGGATGGAGGTAGTGTTGGAGCACAGTGGGTTGAAGGAATTCATAGATAATGATATTCCCAACCTCACATCAGTAGATTCCCAACTTCTTGATGCATGCCAGAAGAAGGTAGAAAAGGCGAGGAGGATATTGTTATAGGGAATTTGAGATCATATTGTATCGAGTCTCCATGGAAAGGAAACTCCATATGCTATGAGGAAGGCCTTGATGGATCTATTTCAAAGTAGTAGTGACCACAGAAAATTGGCACTCAAGGACAAGCGCAGGAAAATCATAATGGAGAAGGGCGACACAATCTAGAAATACTTGAACAAGTTCACTCAATGTCGAGATGAGCTTGGAAGTGTTGGGATTACTATAGTTGATGATGAATTGGTGAGCCTAGCACTTATAGGCCTTCCCAAGAGGTGGAATAGTTACCAGGACACTGTGAATGGGAGGAAGAAGTTACCAAATTAGAAGCGACCTTGGTCAGATTTGGTACAAGAAGAGTTTCGGCAGAATACCAGGGATGGATCCTCATCCAAGATTGATGAGGAGGAAAATTGTGCCTTGGATGGTAAGGAAAATAAGGGGAATGGGAGGAAGTCCCATTCCAAATCTGAGACCGAAAAAGATGGCAAGAAGCATGACATGTCAAAGGTGAAATGTTTTCACTGTCATGATTATGGACACTATGCCACAAATTGTACACAAAATAAGAAGAACAACAAGAAGGCTCCATGAGCTACATCAGGTGAAGCTTTGGCCTCAAAGTTTGAGATGGACTTCTCTCTCATCACATGCATGGTGTCAACTATGATGGGATCTATGTGGTACTTGGATAGTGGAGCATCTTTCCACATGATGAGAAGCAAATAAATCTTTAGTAGCTTGGAGGAGAAGGATCTTCTGATGCACATCGATATGGGTGATGGCGGGAGGTATAGTGCTATTGGGATTGGTACAGTTACTTTCCAGAGACAATCATGTAAACCTTTCTTATTAAAATATTTCATGCATGTACCAGGCTTGAAAAATAATTTAGTTTCAATTGTTATGTTGGAGGATCTTGGATATGATGTGGTTTTTAGTGAAGGAAAGGCATTCCTTTGTCACAAATCCACATCATAGGTAAAGAATATTGGGGTTCATGTAAAGAATCTATACAAACTTGATGTAGATGGCTGTGCAGAATTGAGCAGTAAAGTAGGAAAGGTGGTGAGCCGAGATACGGGTGAGTTATGGCATAGGATATTAGGCCATCTACACCACAATGCTCTAAGGATCATGCAACTGATTTCTACAGGTCTTCCAAAGGGTACACTTGCACATATAGACACATGAAAGGGATGTACCATGGGGAAGTATGAGAAATCCATGTGATTGTACCTTGAGATGGAGCTTGACTTGCATTTAGTTGAGGAACTCTTAGTTCCAAAGGATGAACCTCAGGATGTGGAGAAACCACAAGCAGAGGATCATGGAGTGGAAGAAACCACTCATGCAGAGACATCCACCAAAAATGGTAGGAATCACACTAGAGAGGCTGACATATTGATGTTAGATGTGACAGATCATGTAGGAGCACCTACATAAAAGTGCAGGCAGAGAAGGTCCCCAGATAGGTATACTAGATGCATGGATCTTATGAGCGAGTGTATTGTGACATAACCATCCTGTTTTGATGAGGCAGTGTAGCAGCCAACATGGGTTGATGCCATGGTTGAGGAGTATGACTCCAGTATCAAAAAAAATGCATGGTAAGTGGTCCCAAGGCCAATAGGGAAGTTAGTGGTTGGATCCAGGTGGATCTTCAAGGTGAATCAAGCAGATACCTCTAGGAGGGGGAAATTTAGAGCCAGATGGGCAGAGGGAACATGCAGCTATACCTCCAAGTGTGAGCTGGGGCGATGTGCAGAATCAATCCCAAGAAGAAATTTAGGCAAGGTCCATTGAGATGGGGTGCCTCATGGATCAAGCCTAGCTACGAGGATCCCACATTACAACAGTAGAATGAAGGATCGGTTAGATTGATGCAATCAATTTTCAGAAGGACAGAAATTAGAGTGACATGTGTCAGATACTGGAGCACAGATCAGAGTTGGCAGTAGTTCCTAGTGCATGGATGAAGATGTCAACAACGTAGGGAATCCCGTAGACATGTGTAGTAGCTAGCAACATTCAGAAGAATTTTATGACAAATGCATTATGCCGATTCAATTTTTTGGAGTCTATTCAATTTTAGGAGAGTTGCATGTGAGAACAACACTAGAGAAATTTTACATGCAGAACATTCCAAAGGTACCGAATCGGATAGATTGATTCCTTTCTTGTTGAGAGGGAGCGTTAAAATTTGCAAAAAGAAACAATGAAATTTGCATCCAGAAACAACACACACACTAGTGTGGGATCACAGGTCACACAATGATGGATCCTAGCGACACATTAGTGTGAAAACAATTTTTAAATAAATTGCAAAATTATTTGTAATCTTATCTCATAACAACTTGTAATAGTTAACTAAGTGTGATAGACTTAGTTAGCTCAAGAATTTTGAGTTGAGGGTCAAAGGATAGACATGTAGAGTGATTCTGTTATTAATAGTGTCCAGTTGCAGTTGTAGCACTAGTGTAGTGTGATTCGGATCAGTTAACTCACATTAACTGAGTTAAAATCAGTTTAACTAGTTCTAAGTGTTTAATGAGCTAGTGGAAGCTCAAGTGAATTAACATAGATTTAATTTACCAGTAGTGATCTACCAAGTAACTCATTATTTGTAGAAATTATACAATATGCATGTATATCTTGGATTCACCCGATCTAACATTTTGCTAAAGTTAAATACTGAATCACTTCTACAAATATTTGCGGAATTAAACACAATCACCAATTACATGAACATGATGAAAGATCAATCACACACAACACATATAATTTCCCGAGAAAAGCTTATGGCTAAAAACCCCACTATCTTCTATTGTATATTATATCATGTATCATGAAACAATTACATACAAAACTCTTCTCACAAGAGCCATCAGTAGATCAGCTAATTTTCTCACAGTATCATACAAAAAATTTCAAATCCCTTAGCCAATTTACTGCCTCCAGACAACCTACCTTCACTGTGCAATCCCTGCTAAATGAAATCCCTGAATTGATGCAATCCTGCCTACCTTGACTGTGCAAGTATCATGGGCACATCCAATGTGTTTTTACTTACATGTGTGCAAGAATATAATGTCACAACTGATAGTCAAATTCCCTTTCACCTAGAACTCAACTGGGTCTCCACTCGATCTGACATGCATGTAGCTAATAATAGTAAATCCTCATTTGCATGTGAGATCACTGATTTTTAATTAGTTAATATTTTATTCACTAGATCTCTCACTAGTGCATCTTCAGTTACAACTAGCACAACTGAGTTTAACTCGCTTTAGTGAGTTAAACTATTTACGTCTTGCACAAACTCATGCATCACTGCACTTTGAACTCCGTTACAACTAGAATTACTCTGCATGTCCCACCAACCAACCTCTAACTCGACATTCACTTAGCTAATTCATTTTTCAACTTCAATTAACTATTTCAAGTTCACATTGAGAATGGATTACAGTTTAATGTCCATCTAAATTAAGGGATAATAAAAATAGACATGCACCTAAAAATAGCCTGTGGGCCCCACCCTAGTGTAGGTGCTTAATTTTCACTAGGATCATGGGTGCCAAAAATTTCTTGTTGAATCTCAACACTCCCCCTCAACAAGAAAGGGATTATCCTTCACCCTGATTTTTCCTCTATGGTATTCGAATTTTCTCCTGGTGAGCGCCTTTGTCAAAATATCTACATCCTGATCTTCCATGGGAATGTACTGAAGCAAGATTATTATCCTCTGCACAAAATCTCTGCGATGATGGTATCAGATATCTATATTCTTGGACCTATCATGAAACACAAGATTATTCGAGCGTTTAATGCTACTCTGATTATCACAATGAATCACTGTCGGATCCATATGATAACCAAACAAACCAACCAAGATATTTCTCATCCATATAGCCTCACATGCAGCTTGGCTTTCTTCCATGTATTCCGCTTCCATTGAACTGAGTGCCATGGATCTATACTTCCTGCTGTACCAAGACAGAGCTATAGAATCGATACTAAAGATCCTTCCTGATGTGCTCTTTCTGTTCGATGGACTTCCAACCCAATCTGCATCTGTGAAGCCATGCAACTTCACTCCATCCGTCTGTCTATACTTTATACCATACTCTGATGTGCCCCTCAGGTATTTTAGGCCATGATTCCCTGCCTTCCAAAAGAGCTTGGTAGGCTTAACCATAACTTGACTCAGTTGGTTAACTGCATAGCAAATGTATGGTCTCGTGTTCACTAGATACATTAGTGAACCCACTAACTTTCCATCGACAGTAGCATCCACTACCTCTCTAGAAGTAGCATCCTCTTTCCTCCAGTTTCCTGGAAGAGGAGTATCCATGGGTTTGCAGCTCTCTATGTTAAACTTACCTAGTATCTCATTTGCATAATTTCCTTGAGACACAAAAATTTCACCGTCCTGCTACCATATTTCCAATCCAAGGAAATAATGAAGGAGGCCCATATCCTTAATTTCAAACTCCCTTGCAAGATCCTCCTTACATGAGTGTATCAGATGCTCATCACCAGTCAAAATTAAATCACCAACATAAGGAAAAATGATCAATAGCTTACCCTCAACCTCAATCTAGTACGGGTTTGCATCTGCTTCACTTATGGTGAAGCCCAATCTAGTGAAATAGTTGTCTATTTGAGTGTACCAAGCATGGGGTGCTTGCTTTAGCCCATACAACGCTCTCTTGAGTCTGCACACATGTGACTTGCTGTTGAAGATCTCAAAACCTTCAGGATGCTCTATGTACACCTCTTCCTCAATGATCCCATTGAGAAACACAATTTTCACATCCATCTGATGAATGTGCCAGCCCTTTTGTTCTGAGAGTGCAAGGATGGTCCTTATGGAAATGTACCTTGTGACAAGTGAAAAGGTATCATCATAATCTATCCCCTTGATCTCTGAGAAGCCCCAGGCCACACATATGGCCTTGTATTTCTCCACACTCTGACCAGCATCTTGCTTTACCTTGTAGATCCATCTCAAACCTACCATTGATTTTTCAACTGGACTTGGGAAAATTTCCCATGCACTTTTTTTGACAATGGAGTAATACTCCTCCACCATTGCATCAACCCAAGTAGGTTGTTGCACTGCTTCCTGAAAGGAAGATGGTTCAGTCACAATACATTTTCTCATGAGAGCCATGTATCCAATAAATCGATTAGGAGACTATCTCTGTCTGTGCTGTGAAGTAGGGGCTCCTACATTCTCTGCAGTATCAAGTCTCAGCCTATCAGCTTCCGTGGTGCGCCTTCTTCCATTTCTGATGGATGGCTCTACATGAGTGATTTTATCCACTCCATGAACCTCCTCATGTGTTTTATACACATCTTTACACTCATCTTTGGGAACCAGCTATTCCTCCTCTGCATGTAATTCCAGCTCCCTCTCAAGGGACAACCGCATGGCTTTCCCCTGATCAAATTTTATATCCCATCACACCACATTCATTCTACTGTTTGGAAAATACAAATGATAATTATGGGGTGTTTCTGTGTACCCCAAAAAAATCCAAACTTCAGCAGTCGGTTCCAGCTTCTTCTTGTCGTCCTTGGTCACATGCACATAAATAGATGAGCCAAAAATCTTAAAGTGTGAAACATCCATTTTCTTACCAGTTGTTGGGGTTCCCATGTTTTGGCCAGGTTGGTAAGACCAAAAGATGAGACAACATAGAACCACTTTCATACCTTAGGATCTAGCCCTCCTAGGTCCAGAGAGGGATCTCTCTATGTTTGCCAAAGTATATGTCTTTAAAGCTCAAGGTTTAGGTTTTAGGCTAGTTATGGGCACAGGGTTTGTTTGTTTGATTGCGAGTTTGGTTACTGGAAATCAGGAAAGAAGGGTCCAATATAAGAAAAGGAGGAGTAAAGAGGAATTTAGGCCAAGGTAGATAACTCAGAGGACATCAAGGCCATTGGGAAATGGAGTCAAGGAAGGGTTTACTTGTGTTCAATGTGCAAGCTTTCAGTTGGGCTAGTCATCTAAATCATCTGGGTCTCTAAAGATACTGGGTGGGCTAGAACATTAAGGACTGAAAGTGAAAGAAGATGAACCATCTAATTCTGTCTATAGATCAGGTCAGAGGTCATTTAACTCCAGACTTGCTTAGAAAAAATCAAAAGGCAATGCTAGGGATCTTAGAAAGGCTCAGTGAGATAGAAAGGTCCTGGCGAGGTAGAGGTAGAGTTCTAGACCTCCCAGTGTTCTCAACCTAGGATGTTTTGCTGTATACTCACCATTCACCTATTTTATGACTAACTCTGAGTCTCCTTGCACAACTATCCTACGGGCTCCTAATTTCTTCAACATATTCAAGCCCAATATGAGAGCCTCGTACTCTGCAATATTATTTGTACATTTAAAATGCAGATTAACAGCGTGGCTCTCTGCATAATTACTTTCTGTATTGCGTAACCACACTCCTACCCTAGCACTTTTCCTAGTACAGGACCCATCGAAGTTCACTTCCCACAAGGGTTTTCCATTATGATGCGTTATGAGGTCTGCACTAGGTTGTAGATCATTTTGTGGTTCATTATGGGCGTGGAGATCAGGGAGGTGGCTAGCTTGTTGTTTTTGTTCTGTTTCTATTTCATCCGGAGTTACATTTTCTATACCCTGCTCATGGTTTTCTTCATCGTATTCTCCTAGGGTAGCCATTATTTTGAAGTCCATGGGCTCTGCGTTGTTGTTTATGCCTCAGTTTTCTGACTCTGGCTCACCTGGAGATTGATCGTTGTAAAGAATGAATGAATCCAGGTCGGTGTGCACAGAGTATAATGGTGAGTTTTCAGGCTTTTCGGGGCTACTGACTAGGAATTTCATTTGGGACTCTCTATACAGTCTTCTCAGTTGGCCAAATATAGGGATAGTGGCATATGAGCCATCCATCTGCATTGTTCCTTGCAGTTTTTCTCCCCATGATCTAGATAGTAGCATGCCATATTTAGGTGGCACATCTGCCACCACCACATCCATGACCATACATTTAGTAGGAATCTGGGTCAAGCTCACGCATAAGTCTTTGATTAGGCCTAGGCATTTTACCCTGCTAGAGTCAAATGAATATAGATCTTTGTAAGGTCGTGTTATCTCTAGGCCTAGCCTTTCCATCACTACCTTAGGCATTAAATTGTGTGATGCTCCAAAATCATGCATGGCATTGTGAAGTATCTTGTCATGAATGTTGAGACTGATATAGAAAGGTGTAACTACCCCTTCCTGAAATTTTCCCTCAATCTTTGGACCAAATAGGAGGGCAGGTTGATCATCATTCAAATTCACAGTATCATTGTTTTCCCCTAAATTAAATGCTTTCAAAATTTGGCCTTTATATACATTCTGAGTGGCCAGTTCAGATAATGGTACAAAGATTTTGATTTTTGCAATCTCGCTCTCCAAATTGAAAGTGGACTGGGTCTTTGGAATGTTCAACTCTGTTTTATTTGCTACTACCTTAGTAGCTGAATCATTTTGTGATCTCTCATTATGTACAAAGCTAGGAATTGTCTTATTAGGAGTACTAACTGTAGTGCTAGTACTGCTGGTTGGTTGACTTTGTTTTTCAGTGTTTTGGTTGTCTTTTTCGTTGTCTTTTCCAAAACCTTCAGCTACTGATTTGGGATTCTCAGCAGTTTCTTTAGAAGTTTTAGCAGGCCTTTTCTTAATAGTAACCTCAGGAGCTTTGGTTTTGGAAGTGTCTTGGTTCTTTTTGCTCCTAAGTTCGTATTGCTCTTTGACCTGCAACATGGCATTTTCAAATCCTAACCTATAATCCTCAAATTCGAACCATTCTTTATCCCAACCAGGGGGTGAGGGCTAGTCCTCTTCTGAGTCACAGTTTAGGATTGATTCCTCTGTTTCAAACATGTTTATTGCATTCCCTTCAGACTCTTCTATAATTCCCTCATCCTCATCTAGAAAGTTTTGGAAAGGGGGAATAACTTGTTGATCTGACTCTTTTTGTCTGTTGGGAGTGGCATTATTTATTCTAAAGTTTTGGTTCTGATTTTGGGTCCTATTTTGGTTACTGACCGTGACAACCATTTTCTCCATCATTTGTTGTAGCTTATCCATGTTTTTAGATAGTCTGTCATATTTTGGGTCTGAAGTGGAGGCTACGGTGTCATCTCTGTATGTTACCCTCTTCTCAGCCCTCAGTCTTTCCCTCTTCTCAATCAGATTTGCTTCTATGTTCACTGCTCCTTTTTGCATGTCCTCTAATGTGGTATATTCTTTATCCCTAAGCTCATAGGCCATGTCTGCATCAAAGTCTTCAGGGTATTTTGCTAGGGCCATGCCTTGTGGAGGTTTCATATGAGGAGGGAGAGCATTATAAATGATGTTAAATCTTGTTGTGTAATCATGAACACCCTCTCCTGCATTCCTTTTAAGGCTCAGATACTCTGCTAGGAGTTGGCGAAGGTTTTCCCTAGTCTCCCATTTGTTTATGAAAGTTTGATATAGAGCGGGAAGGTCTTGGATGCTACCAGCAGGTAGGTTTTTAAACCATTTCTTTACATCACCCCCTAGGCTCTGAGCAAAAATTCTCATTTTGACTATTTCATCATCAATTTCCATGTAATCGAAAGAATCTTCCATTTTATCTACATGTGCCTGGGATGTGATGGACTCTTTGGCAGTGACGTGAGGGATTTTTGATTGATAATCATTCGATAGGGGCACTAGAGGCTAAGGTAAGACTAGAGGTGCATACCAGGCTGCCATGATAATGCTCTGATGAGGTGCAGGGTTGGCTTGAGCAGCTAGAATTTGGATGATGGGGATATTAGGACCAGGGGAAGTTTGCAGAGCAGATCTAGGGTGAGACAACCCCAAGTTTTGAATGAAGTGGGTGTCAGGAGGTGTAGAAGGGGGGGAATCACCGTTCCCAATGTCTGGCTAGTCCAGAACACTGAATGACCTAGTCCTAGGTAAACTATTTTGAATGTCTAGGTTGGGGGAAGGGTCTAAAAGAGATGAAATATCTTCGGGTGCAGAGTTAGCTCTATGGATGCTGCTGGAAATAGTTGATCTTCTAAGTGTAGGTGGTCTCTTGAGGATTCTCTCAGGGTTATCAACTACTTCAGGCGGGTTTGGGTCAGGGCAAGCTCTCGTATGAACGGTTCTGTGTGCTAGAATGTTGTTTCCAGTTAAGCAGCTTAACCCTACTTGTTACTTCTACTGTGGTTGATGTTGTCTCAGGGCTGGTCTCCCAGTGGATTCTTATGTGAAACCAAGTTAATCAGCAGGCCTACTGATCACCAGTGGAGTCTTTTAACGTGGAAGAACATTGGAGTCGCCAGGTGGAAGGTTTAGGGTGTTCTAAGGGGGCACACTGTCCACCACAGTGCTTAATGAAATATCCCTTTTCAAGGACACCTCGAGAACACAACAAACTTTAACCAGAGATTGACTGGGAGGGAATTTACCAGATATGTCACCTCTGAGAAGAGGATGAGATCTGGAGGCTACCTGGCCCTTTCCAGGCTCTGTCTAAGAGTGTGGGGTAAAACATCCAAAAGGTAGATGGAAAGTAAGTGTAGGTGTTTTACTACCAACCTGACCTGACCAGAGATTCTAGCTTTCTGAGGGTTTGTAATGGATCGAGGTGAAAATACTCAGAATCCACAGTGGAGTCGCCATTATGTTGGGGTTCCCATGTTTTGGCCAGGTTGGTAAGACCAAAAGATGAGACAACATAGAACCACTTTCAGACCTTAGGATCTAGCCCTCCTAGGTCCAGAGAGGGATCTCTCTATGTTTTCCAAAGTATATGTCTTTAAAGCTCAAGGTTTAGGTTTTAGGCTAGTTATGGGCACAAGGTTTGTTTTTTTGATTGCGAGTTTGGTTACTGGAAATCAGGAAAGAAGGGTCCAATATAAGATAAGGAGGAGTAAAGAGGAAGTTAGGCCAAGGTAGATAACTCAGAGGACATCAAGGCCATTGGGAAATGGAGTTAAGGAAGGGTTTACTTGTGTTCAATGTGCAAGTTTTCAGTTGGGCTAGTCATCTAAATCATCTGGGTCTCTAAAGATACTAGGTGGGCTGGAACATTAAGGACTGAAAGTGAAAGAAGATGAACCATCTAATTCTGTCTATAGATCAGGTCATAGGTCATTTAACTCCAGAATTTCTTAGACAAAATCAAAAGGCAATGCTAGGGATCTTAGAAAGGCTCAGTGAGATAGAAAGGTCCTGGCGAGGCAAAGGTAGAGTTCTAGACCTCCCAGTGTTCTCAACACATCTAACCAAATCCTAACAAGAACATCTGAACATAGATTTTATTAATTCATACATCAGAGAGCAGGCAATAACATCCACTACACTGGTTAAATCAATTGAAATCAATATTCAGATACACATATAAGCAGGAAACATAAAGGGCTGGGAGAGCAGCAACATAAGGTACCTATCAAGGGTAAGTCTTATGCCAAACTTCTGATGCGAGCCAGGAGAAATGAAATGAAACGAAATATGAAATACGAGCAAGTCAATCATAAATACAGAGAAAGAGGAAACATCACCAGTTGCTTTAGATCAGGATCCAAAGAAACATGCTTGTCATATTAAAACACAACACCAATCAGGTACATCATTGCCCACAGATTGAACAGTCAATCTGAATACATCAAATCTCAGCCTATCTTACAATATTACACAGAGAACTTGTCTCAAGAGAAAAATGCTTGCGTTCCACTGATATCTCATCAACAACCACAACAATGTTTCCTCCTGTGCTTTATAGCGGAGGATGAACCTAAGATTGACTAAGGGAGCAGGTGAAAATTAAATGCATCATTAAACACAGAGTAGAGAGATAGGGCTGAGGCCCATTCTGTTTGAATACTGAGTATTTAATGTCTGTCACCTCTATATGCAGGGATGATCTTCTTCAGATTTTCCTTTACTCCAGACATGACTTTGCTGCATTCTGGTGGCCATACTTTATTGTACTTGTGGGGGATAAGAAAATGGTGAACAACTGCTGAGAAGTCTGCTTCATAAATGCTTGACTGTTCTTGAACTGAAGTTAGAGCGGAAATTCTTTCAGGGATATTGTGCATAATAAAAGCTGTATGAGTGTCCTGTACGTGATGGAGAAAATCATTCTGCTCATGAATAACCCCCGATGGTACCTGTTGCTGTGTTCAGGATCTTTGGATCGGTCCTCAGGGTCCTCAAACTGCTGCTCTGCCTTTTAAACCTCTGATTAAAAGCTTAAGATCTTCATTAGCTTGCCTTAATCTCTTTTTCTCTGTACTGGAACACTTTTGCTGCTTCATTTTGTTTCTGACAGGGTAGCTCGGGTTTTAATGGCGTTGAAAGGTTTTTCACAGAGTTTTGAATCCTGTTCTTTAAATAAAATCCTGTCAACCGCTTTCCTTGACTATCTCATGGTGGTACTAGCTCTGGGATTTAATTTTGTCAGTGCAGCTTGCCCTTTGGGTGGTACAGGAAAAACCATGGCGGTTTTTTACCTCTAGAAACCCTGCAACACAACAAAATCGTGAGAAAAACCGTGGATGTGAATGATGGAGGTGGCGAGGACGCAATGTGGACGTGGAAAATAGCCATGCAGATGGAGAACTAGGGAGAAATCATGAAAAACGACGACAGATTGCTCTGGTGGAGGTTTGGCGGAAAATAGAGCAAATACATGAAAAACTAATGACAACGTTAAAAAATACGAAAAGAACCAACTATACGTAATGGACAAGGAGGGGGTACGGAGGATGCACGTGGAGCTGACGTGGCGGGACCGGGAGACCGTGGAACAGTCAATGATGGAGGAACTGATCTGGACCGTTGATCGCGTTGGAGATCGACGGCGGTGATCGACAAACGGTGGGCCAGCGGGTGCGATGAGCAGGATTAAAACAGCGCGCAGCTTTGACAAAGGATGACCGTCAGATGGATGATTGGAGATCTAACGACTGACAACAATTCCGCTGGATGATCTGTACCAAAAGTTAATGCGCGGGAGAAAAGTGGTTTTGGAATCGTACAAGGGACAGGTGGCACACGCTGTATGGATTCGCTGGGTTTTGGACAAATACCGCCCTCTGTGCATAAGAGGTGCAGAATATACTGGCGGTTTTCGAGCGAACGCGCAGGCGGGGACCACATGGAAAGGAACGCTCTGCGCCGTTGATCTGTCGGGCGATGGACGGTTCAGATGAGATCACCGGTAATGAATGGGTTCAACGGTATTTGCTGCGGGGGTGGTGATCGCCGTTCGTTTGGTTTAAATCAACAATTGAATATTGCCCGATAATCATATAGGATAAGCGCCTTCGGGGCTGGCACTTCGGTCACGGTGCAGGGTCTCATGGGGGAGAGGAGCGGGGGCCATGGGCGAAGGGGGCTAAGGCCCAATATGTGAAATATATGGATTTTTATTCATTTTTAATGCAGTTTGGGGCCAGCCAGGGGTAACGATAGGGAAATGAGGGGTAGGAAAGGCCAAAACAGGGGCAGGGATAGGATTTCAAGGGGATTCTGGGGAATTTAGGCATAAAGAAGAGGAATATTGAGGGGAAGAAAGGGAGAATTGTGGTATTTTGCAGGGATATGAGGGGTAAAATAGGCCCTTTGAAGAATGGATCATCAGAGGGGCTTTGTATTGAGGCACAAAAAAAAGAGACTTCAAGGAGGATGGGTTTTCAAGGGAAAGGCATTCCTTGAAGGCTCCCGAACAATTTAGCCCCTAGCTTGCTTGTCAAGATCTTCATAGGGGGGGCTATCACCAGTGAAATATTCTTCAGGTTTACTCATGCTAAGTACTCTATGAGGACAACGATTTTTAACATAAACCGTAGTGTTGCATGCTTCCACCCACAAATGCATTGGTAGGCCCTGATCATGCAACATCACTCGTGCTACACCCATGATCGTTCTGTTACTCCTCTCTGCAACCCCATTTTGCTGTGGTTTATGAGGCGCTATGAGTTCTATTTGAATTCCTTCTTTGTTAGATAAGTTCTTGAATTCGTTAGAGATGTATTCTCCACCATTATCGATCCTAAGAGCCTTCACTTGCTTCCCCATCTCTTTCTCCACCAATGCCTTAAACTCACAGAACTTAGAGAATGTTTGATAATTTTTTTCTACATAAAGAAGATCCAACATTTATGAGAAAAATCATCAACAAATATTACATAGTACTTATGTTTTTCTATTGAAGCAACCAATAATGGTCCACACACATCTGTGTGAACTCTCTCAAGGATCCTCGAAGCTCGGTTCTCCTTCTCATGAAAGGTGGACTTTACATACTTCCCCATGGTGCAACCCTTGCACTGATCTAATTGAGCAAGTGTTCCCATTGGAATTATAGTAGGTATTTGCTGCATGAATTTCAAGGCTCCATGATGAAGATGACCCAATCGCCTGTGCCATAATTCGCCCTCATCTAGGCTCAACACTATCTACACCTTGCCCACCATGGTAGCACAACCATATACCTCCAGCTTGTAGATATTCTTAACTCTAATCCCTATCAACT
The DNA here is from genome assembly GCA_034641835.2 of Pinus albicaulis. NCBI lineage: Eukaryota > Viridiplantae > Streptophyta > Pinopsida > Pinales > Pinaceae > Pinus > Pinus albicaulis. The sequence continues at coordinate 840,353,859 of CM076571.1, read as the reverse complement.
TGGATTGGACCATTTTTTTATGTCGCAAGAAAGATTTTCCATCACTAAAAACTATGTAATAGCCTTTGTCCTCTAACATTGCGACTGAGACAAAATTTTTCTTTAGACCTGGTACATGCATTACATATTTTAATTGAAATGGTTTACCTGAATCCCTATGAAAGGTAATGGTACCAATCCCAGTATCACTATACCGTCCGTCATTGCCCATCTCAATATGCATCTGCAGATCTTTCTCCTCCAAGTCATTGAAAGTTTCCTTATCTCTTGTCATGTGAAAGGAAGCACCACTATCAAAATACCACACCGATCCCAATGCACTTGACACCATGCATGAAATTAAGGATATTTCAAGCTCAAATTTTGAGGCAAGGGACTCACCAGTTGGTGATCTAGCAACCTTCTTGTTCTTCTTCTTTTGTCGATAGTTAGTAGCAAAATGCCCATGTTCGTGATAGTGAGAACACTTCACCTTGGACATGTCTTGCTTCTTGCCTTTAGACTCAGATTTAGAATGAAATTTCTTCCCCTTCCCCTTATTCACCTTGGCATCCAAAGAAAAATACTCTTCATCATCATGCTTTAATGAAGAGCCATCTCTAGTGTTCTGCCTGAACTCCTGCACCAGATCTGACCATAGTCGTTCCCAATCCAACAATTTTTCCTGTTCGTTGACAAAGTCTTCATAACTGTGACAACTCTTAGGAATTCCTAGGAGAGCCAAACACACCAAATCATCATCAGCGACTATTATTCCCACACTCCCCAGTTCATCCCGACATTGGACAAACTTTGTGAGATACTTTGGAATGGTGTCGCCCTTTTCCATCTTGATCTTCTTGAGTTTATATTAAGCCAATTTCCTATGGTCGTTGCTACTTTGGAATAGATCCGTCAAAGCCTTCCACATAGCATATGGTGTGGATTTTCCATGGAGGCTTGAGAAAATGTGGTCTCATACTCCCTCCAACAGGATCCTCCTTGCCTTTTCCACTTTATTTTTCCATGCATAAAGATTGGTAGCATTTGCAACATCTGGCTTAGGAACATCTTTTTCAATGAGTTCCTTCAAGCCATTGTCTTTGAGTACTGTCTTCATCATGTCCTTCCAAAAAATGTAGTTCGAGTTTCCCTAGAGTGCATACTCTGAACTCAAGCCATTGAAAGCCATTTAGATCTTGAATCAGTTGCAACACCAAGAAAGTCTTTCTGCAAATTCGAATTCTATACAACCACAAACTCAGGTCTTGATTCACTTCTGCAATTTATTGTGCTATGATACCATGTAGAAATGATACAATATGCATGTATATCTTGTATTCACCCGATCTAACAATTTTTTAAGGTTAAATACTGAATCACTTCTACAAATATTTGTGGAATTAAAAACAAAATCGGAAATTACATGAACATGAAGAAAGATCAATCGCACACAACACAGATAATTTCTCGGGGAAAGCTTACAGCTAAAAACCCCACTATCATCTATTGTATATTATATCATGTGTTAGGTCCCTATATTACTAGTATAGCCCCTTATTGTTGTTAGTGTAACCCCCTTATTGTTATTGTTGTACCCCTGTAACCCCCATATTGTTATTATTGTTCCCTTACATTATTATTGTTAGGTCAACTAGGATTACATTGTGGCCCCATGGACTCCAATATATATAAAGGAGGTTTTATCATTTGTATCATCCAAGAATTGTTCATTTATGTAATGTATTGGAGGTTTCACCCTTGAAGTGGTTGATTTATAAGGCGTTGATCTCTCTTTTATTCTATTTTTGGAGCTGGTTTCATAACATTTGGTATCAGAGCTTTGGATTCTAGGGGTTCGCTACTCCAAACAGGTCATCGTGGAATTTTTTCTATAAAATTTTTTCTGTGAAGCATCAGAAGCTGAAATATTGAGGGACATCTTGTAAAAATTTCAGATCTTGTTTCACAATATTTTCGGAGATATGATCTGTGGAATTTAGGGTTTTTTTAGGCTCCCGAATTTCACCTAAACAGGTCATTGCAGAATTTTTGCTATACCTTTTTTCGTGTTTAATTTTTTCTAAACTGATATTCCTGGGGATAAAAACCAACATGAATTTCGCATTTGGGAACCTGATTTATTGGAGAAGGCATTCAGGTTGGGAAGAAAAATTGAATGTAAAATTATGTCGACAAGGAAACCTACCACTCACATCTATAAAGATGGAAGTGTTGCTACTCCTAGACTTCCACAACCTGCAAGGTTGACACCACAACAATTGGAAGAAAAAAGAGAAAAATGGATTTGCTATAGTTGTGATAGAAAATACACTTAAGGTCATAAGTGTGTTGAGAAGAAATTATTTTTATAGATTGTGAAGAGGATGAAGAAAATGAACAAGAAACTTCAAAAGAATAGGATATACACCAGGAACCAACCCTAGAAGAAGAAAAAATGAGTCCTGCCATATCATGTAATGCATTGGCAGGAATTACCACTCCTCAAATTCTCAAGATAGAAGGACATATCAAGAAGAAAAAGGTAATAGTGTTGATTGATTCGGGTAGCACCCATAATTTTATTCATTGTAAGGTAGCCAAGGAATTGAATTGTTTCCTATACCCAACACCAGAATGTCAAGTGATGGTTGCAAATGGAGGAACTATAAATTTCTCTAGAAAATGCCATAATATCAAGCTAACCATGGGGGAATATGTATTGAATAGTCCAATGCTTTCCATTCCAATGGGAGGTGATGATGTTGTACTAGGAGTACAATGGTTAGAATCTTTGGGGACGATAGCTTTTAATTTTCAAGAACTTTTCTTGAATTTTTTTTCAGAAGGAAAGGAAATCAAATTATAGGGTATCATAGGGAAGTCGGGAAACATAATAAGCTATAATGTCATGACAAAGCTTCTAAAGAAAGAACAACGAGGCGTAATTGCACAATTATGCTCACTATAAGTTCCAACATCAAAATCATCTATTTCTCCAGATCTCCAAAGAGTCTTGGACAATAATTCCAAGGTGTTTGAAACTCCCAAAGGACTCCCACCTATTCGTGATCATGATCATGCTATTCATTTGATTTCAGGAAGTGTTCCTCCAAACATCAAGCCTTACAAATATCCTTATGTCCAAAAGAGCGAAATTGAACGTATGATTGCAGAAATGTTAGAGGTTGGTATGATTCAAACTAGTCAAAGTTATTTCTCTGCTCCAGTAGTATTGGTTCACAAGAAGGATGGATCATGGGGAAAGTGTACAGATTATAGGGAGCTCAATAAGCTCACTATTAAAGATAAAGTTCACATTCCTGTGATTGATGAATTATTGGATGAATTACCTGGCACAATTTATTTTACCAAGATGGATCTTCGCTCAGGATATCATCAAATTAGAATGAAGACTGAAGATATTCCGAAAACAACATTTCAAACTCATGAGGGTTATTATGAATTTTTGGTCATGCCTTTTGGCCTTACCAATGCACCTTCTACATTTCAAGGATTGAGGAATTTGATTTTCAAACCCTTCCTTAGAAAAATTTTTCAAGTATTTTTTGATGACATACTAATCTACAAAAGGTCTTGGAAGGATCATGTTCAACATGTTGACAGGGTGCTCAAACTATTGGAGGAGAAACAATTATATGCAAAAACATCCAAATGTTTCTTTGGATTACAAGAGGTGGAATATCTAGGTCATATTGTATCTCACGAGGGTGTTAAGGTAGACTCTAACAAAATTAAAGCCATTAAGGAATTGAAAGTCCCAACAACCATAAAGCAGTTGCGAGGATTTCTTGGGTTAATAGGGTATTATCACAAGTTCGTTAAGAATTATGGGAGAATAGTAGCACCTCTAACAATATTATTGAAGAAAGATGCATTTTCATGGACTCCTGAAGCAACTAAGGCCTTTGAACATATTAAAGAGGCAATGTGCCTAACACTGGTCTTAGCTATGCCAGACTTCACAAAAACATTTATTGTGGAATGTGATGCCTCAGAAAATGGAATTGGTGTTGTTTTAATGCAAGAAGGAAGAAAAAATTCTTTTTAAAATCATCCAATCAAAGGAAATTATTTACAGAAAGCTATTTATGAGAAGGAAATGTTTGCAATACTACACGCACTAAAAAAATGGTGACCTTACCCAATGGGAAGGCACTTCAAGGTAAAAACTGATCAAGATAGTCTTAAATACTTTTTGGAACAAAGAATATCATCAGAAGAACAGCAAAAATGGGTCACTTTGAAATCATCTACAAAAAAGGGAAGCTAAATGTTGTTGCAGATGCACTCTCAAGGAAGGATGAAGAGGTGGAAGCATTGCTTTGTGCCATTTCTATTATCCATCCAGATTGGATAACCGAAGCAAGGGAGGAATGGAAGAAGGATGAAGAAGTGTGGACACTCATTCAAAAGTTGCAGCAAGGTCCTAGTACATATGATATATTTAGTTAGAAAAATGATTCCTTATGGTACAAAGATCACTTGTATATTTGCAAGAATTCCCAACTAAAACAAAAGATTATTTTTGAATTGCACACTTCTCCTTTAGGAGGACACTCAGGATTTTTAAAAACTTACCACAGGGCCAAGAAATATTTTTTGTGGGATGGCCTTAAATCTGATATTCAAAAGTTTGTGGTGGAATGTTTGGTTTGCTAGCAAAATAAAGTTGAGACAATTAAGACCCTGGGTCTTCTACAACATTTATCCATTCCAAGTCAATGTTGGGAGGAGATTTCAATGGATTTTATCATAGGTTTACCTAAGTCTGAAGGAAAGAGTGTCATCATGGTGATAGTTGATAGAATTACCAAGTATGCACACTTTTGTGCATTATCTCATCCATTTAAGGCAAGTACAATTTCTACTACATTTATGGAAACAATTCAAAAGCTACATGGAAACCTGAAGATTATTGGAAGTGACAGAGATCCCATTTTTATGGGAAATTTTTGAACGGAATTATTTTCTTGTTTGGGTACTCAAATAGCTCATAGCTCATCTTATCATCCTCAATCTGATGGTCAAATTGAGATATTGATAAATTTTTGGAAGGATATATTCATTGTTTTGTATCTGATAAGCAAGCACAATGGGTCAAGTGGTTACCTCTCGCTGAACGGTGGTATAACACTTCCTTCCATACTGCAGCAAAAACGACCCCATTTAAGGCACTTTATGGATATCATCCACTATCCATCACATCTTCTTTAAGGGAAAATTTTAGGGTTCAAGAAGTGGAATATCACATCGAGCATCAACAAGAAGTTCTCCTACTCTTAAAGGATAACCTAAATTTGGCACAAAATCGAATGAAACAACAGGAAAATCAACATTGCAGCGATAGAAGTTTCGATGTAGGATATTGGGTATTTTAACAGCTACAACCATATAAACAAATGTCCCTTAAGCATGTTAAGAAGGATAATAAACTATCACCAAAGTACTATGGTCCTTACAAGGTGTTGCAAAATATTGGTACTATAGCATACTAATTGGAGCTTCCTACTTCTTCATGAGTGCATCTAGTTTTCCATGTTTCATGCTTAAAGAAGGTTACAGGGGACAAAATTCCAGTTCAAACAATATTGCCAGAACTTGATGAGGAAGGAAAAACCATATTGGAACCTGAAGCAGTCATGGAAACAAGAAATCGACAGCTACGAAATCGATCAATTTCAAAGTATCTCATCTAATGGAAGAATCACTGAAGACTCTACATGGGAGGATGAGAATTTTATACAAAAGCACCCGAAGCTACTCAAGTGTTGAGGAATTTTTTTTTTTGAAGGAGAGGATCATGTTAGGTCCCTATATTACTAGTATAGTCCCTTATGGTTGTTATTGTAACCCCCTTATTATTATTGTTGTACCCTTGTAACCCCCATATTGTTATTATTGTGCCCTTACATTATTATTGTTAGGTCAACTAGGATAAAATTGTGGCCCCATGGAATCATATATATAGAAAGGAGGTTTTGTCATTTGTATCATCCAATAATTGTTCATTTATGTAATGTATTGGAGGTTTCCCCCTCGAAGTGGATGATTTATAAGGCGCTGATCTATCTTTTCTTCTATTTTTGGAGCTAGTTTCATAACATCATGGATCATGAAACAATTACATACAAAACTCTTCTCACAAGAGTCCTCAATACATCAGCTAATTTTCTCACACTGTCATACAAAAATTGGAAAATCACTTAGCCAATTTACTGCCTCAAGACAACCTGACTTCACTGCGCAATCCTTGAATTGATGAAATCCTACCTGCCTTGACTGCGCAAGTATCAAGGGCACATCCAATGTTTGTTTACTTACATTTGTGCAAGTGGATAATGTCACAACTGATAGTAAACTTCCCTTTCACCTAGAACTCAACTGGGTCTCCACTAGATCTGAAATGCATGCAGCTAATAATAGTAAATCCTCAATTGCATGTGAGATCAATGATTGTGAATTAATTAATATTTAATTCACTAGAAATCTCACTAGCGTATCTTCAGTTAAAACTAACACAACTAAGTTTAACTCACTTAACTGAGTTAAAATATTTACTACTTGCACAAACTCATGCACCACTGCACTTCGAAATTTGTTACAACTAGAATTACTCTGCATGTCCCACCAACCAACCTCTAACTCGAAATTCACTTAGCTATCTGATTTTTCCACTTTAGTTAACTATTTCAAGTCCATATTGAGAATATATTACAATTTAATGTCCATATAAACTAAGGGATAATAAAAATAGACATGCACCTAAAAATAGCCTGTGGGCCCCACCCTAGTGTAGGTGCTTAATTTTCGCTAGGATCATGGGTGCCAAAAATTTCTTGTTGAATCTCAACATGATTCACTATTTATAGCTACATGCATGTTAATTCTGGCGGAGACCCAGTTAAGACAAAGGTTCAAGGCAAGTAAACTAGCAGTTATATTTTAGGAAAACTACCTAGGTGCAATTATAAAACTATAGGAAGTGTTGGGTACCAAATCTGTCTACTTTTCTCTCCCATTTTCGTGCACCTTTCCATCTCTTTGCATGATTAATTTTTCTAAAATACATGAGGTAAACCCCTTCCCACTATCTTACATGGAATATTTGATTAATGAAGTAATAGTCATGGAGGTTTTACCTTTACAAGAATTAACTCCGGTATTTTTACAGATTTGGTAAAAGCAAAGGGATTACAGCTGTGAGCCACAGAGTAGTTCCTAATTTCCAACAAAATATCAACCTATTGCTACAGCGCAATAGACTCCGTCTTACCCCAGCTCTATTTCAGGCTTTTCATGGTTTCCTTTTGGCAACTAGGTTGGTGTTGTAACAGATGTGTAATTGTAGGTATTTAGTTGTTAGAGGAAATCTACGATTTCCTAAACATTTGTATAAAGAGGGCCTTTAGGCTGTAAATCGTGGTTAAGCAAGAAGAGACAGATTTTGTAACATAAGTGTTTTTTTAATTAATTGAATTATCTATGCTTCGATGTTCCACTTATAAGTTGTGAGTTTGCCACAACCCTGATCAGAGAGTCAGGCCCACTCTTCGGATCAGGTGTTGTGTTATATTTCTTTTGTAGATTTCACATTCAGTTCGATTTTGTAATTGTTGTTCCAGTGTAATTCTGTAATGCTGTGAATACCTTTTTAATTCTGAAATCATTCTTAAATTTATGGCACAATAATTGTTTTTTTCCATCAATTAAAGCCTGTGATTCAATAGTAGATTATGCCATTGCTCTTGCATATATTATGTGCGTTAGTCTTGAAATAGCTAACGCTCCCGGGTTGACAATTTATGTGGAAAATGGGTTTGAATATTGTTCACATCCAAACACAAAAATTTTGGCGTCATTGCTGGGGAAGGCTAACAAGGTGCAAGAACACGATCTTCAATTGATCTAAGGGTCAATCTCTTGTCTTGGGGAGGGAACTTATTGCCCTGCTCCAAGTCTTGAACTTAGTACTATGTTTTCTTTGTTTTTCCATTGTTTTTTTTAGAACTTATCTCTCGTCTTGGGGAGGAAATTTATTACCCTAATCCAAGTCCTAAGTGTAGTGTGCTATTTTTCTTTGTTTTTATTTTCATTAGAACCGATCTCTCATCTTGGGGAGGGAATCCATTACCCTGCTCTAAGTCCTGAACATAGCATTAAGCTTTTCTTCTTTTTGATTATTTTTCTGAAAGGGCCAACTTCTCATCCTGGGGAGGGTACATGATCACCCTACTTCATATCTTGAATTTTGATTTTCTTTTAGTTTATGTGATTTTCTATTTGAACCTGCTCTCTCATCCCAGGGAGGAAGCTATCTATCCTGCTCTGGGTCCTTAACACTTTTTTTTATTTTAATGAATTCTTTCGACCAATTATATGAACAAATATCTGAATAAGAGGGGCAGAGGAAGACCCCCAAAGAAAGGAAAGGATCTGGGAAGGAAGAAATATATCGAGGAGATCATCACAAAGGCTGAATCTAAAGCATCTTCTCGTGTTGCTGTCAGGGTAAGGGTGCAAACAAAGTCTGAAGGGTAGTCGGTTGAGCATCTTGTGCCAGCCACAGTATGATAGGAAACCCTTTCGACAACGGAAGGACGAATAAATAAAGTATCAGTGGAGGAGATATCCCTACTATCAGCAGAGGGGGAAAATAGCAAGCAGAGGTTCAGAAGAACTGAGCAATTCTAATTGGGAAGAAGAAACTTCGAAAGGGTTTTTGTCACCACGAGACCAAGGGAGTGTTGTGAAGCCACCTGCGATTGAATTAAGAAATTATGATTTGGAAAGATAATTCATGAAGGATTTTGTGTCGCCACGAGACCAGCGGAGTGCTGTGAAACCTCATAAATTCAAATCACCCCAAGTACCAGTTGCAGAACCAATCGAAATCCCGAGTGAGTATTGGAGGATATTTATGGCACCTACAAGTTCTTCTATTGATTTTCCAATTGGAAAAATTGTAGGAGATGCACCAATGAAGCCCATTCCTTTAATGACGCTACCTAATTTTCACGGGATTTCTTCTGAAGACCCCCATACATTCCTCTTCGAATTTGACATTGTCTGTCGAGGGTATGATTATATTGCTGATGCTCAAAAGCTAAAAATATTTCCTACCACTTTAAAGGGGGTAGCCCTGCAATGGTTCATGGGTTTAGCAGGGAATACTATTTCTTCATGAGATGCGATGAAAGAAGTCTTTTTGGAAAAATACCAGGACTACTATAAATCCTGTGACATCAAGGAGGAGATTTTTAAGTTTTCAGAGAAGGAGGATGAGAACATGGAAGATTTTGTGGAACGATTCTAATATATATCGCAGAGATCAGGCCATAGTGACCTAGATAAAGATATCCTGAAAACCATCCTTCTCCGGGCACTCAGGGAAGATTCCTTAAAACTTTTGAACATAGTAGGAAAGGGGGATGTTTTTAAAGAAGAATTTGACACCATCTGTGAGTTGTGAATTCAGTGTTCATGAGGGGTTGCAAGAAGTGGACAAGGAATCCGCTCATTAAATAATTCTGGAGGAGGGATTACAAAGGCAGAAATCGAAAACCTATTGGATAACCGAAGGACTGATATCCTAAGCACATTATCCACCTAGATGGACACTCTATAGAAAAACATAAATATATAGAGGTGGAGAAGACTATGGCTATATTCTGCCCTCAGTGCAGAAAGAAGAATCCGTGAAAGAATGCCCATTAAACACAGTGGAAGCCTGCGAAATCTGTGAACAGACTCATGCGACTAGCTCATGCCCTTCCTTTCCAGGACTGAAGGAAGTTTTTCAAAGGGAAAGTGAAGAAAATGTAGTAGATCAGTTGTACTTCATGGGGCCGAAAAAGCTATGGAAACCTCGACCACCAGCTATGAATCCAGGTATGCCTGAGGACCCATCTTAGTATTTTAATAATTTTAATATGGGCCCCCAGTCTATACCTTTTTCACATTTTTGGTCTAAGTATCAATATCCCCCCTAGCAACAATGGGTTCCCTAGGCTAGTTCAAACTCTTCATGGAATCAAAATTGGTATGGACCCTCTCCTACTGTGCAATTTCCCTAATCTATGCCTCAATAGCAACTTCAGTTGCCCTCCAGTGTACCTTCTGGAAACCCAACCCTTCGACCCCAGCTTACTATCTAGCCCAATCCGAATCCTAGTAATAAATGGGTCCAAAAAATAGACACTCTTAACCTTCCATATTATAGCATTTCTACCACAGGACTTAATGAAATAAACTTACGATCTGGGCACGTAGTAAATGCTCCCACTTCACATATTATTATAGAACATATTGATAGAAGTTATAGAACCATAACAGAGGACACTTGGGGATAAACCAGACCAAAATATGACAAACCAGACACCTCCCCAACCTGTTCTTAACCAGGGTCATCCAATCACTCCACCATATCCTGAAAGACTGACCCTGAATAAAAAAAACCCTCAATCATAGTTTAACTTCTTGGGGGAATTGAAAAATATTTTTGTCAAAATACCCCTACTCCAGGCTATGAGGGATGTACCCATATATGAAAAAACTCTCAAATATTACTACTCTAAGAAACCTGGGAAGAAACCAAGTGATCCGTTAACCATTCATGTGATGGGTAGACTGTCCAACATCATACTAGGAAATATTATGCCTGTAAAATATGGGGATCCAGGAAACCCAATTCTAATACTGCAAATCAATGGGGTTGAAATCCCAAATGTGCTGGTAGATTTGGGCACTACCATCAATATTATTACCTCTGAAACAATAAATGCATTAGGTCTCGAAAAAGTTAAGGCAACCCCTACTATCTTGGAATTACCAGATAGGTCTACAATTAAACCAGTAGGGAAATTGGAAGATGTGACTATTTTAGTGGATTCATGGCATTATCCTGTGGACCTCCTTGTATTACAGACTCAATCCTCAGTTGGTGGTCATCCATTGATCTTGGGAAGACCTTGGCTTGCAACTGCAGACACCTACATAGGGTGTCGATCTAAGCATATGATTATATCAAATGGGACGGTTACAAAGAACCTTACTCTCTACCCCCCTGTGGAACCTAACACATTTGAAAAACTATTAGCCGAACAGAAACCTCTATCAGTAGAAGAGCCTAAACCTAAAATTGAAGATGTTAGAGCAATCCTCACCATTGGGCAGGCCCTGCAATTCAAAACAGAAACTGAGGATGATACCATTAACACTTTTATTAATGATCCCAGTTCTGTTTCCAATTCAACTCGTCATATTTTAGAATCTACCATGAACTATGAGACACAGGAAAACATTGAACCAAAAGATAAAATTTAAGACATTTCTGTAACTATATCCCATGATAGTATTCTGATTGAAATTGAACCAGGGAAAACACTCAATATCAACCCCAATCTATCTGAATCCCAGACAAAGAAGCTTTTAAAAGTACTTCAAGACCATCAGGAAGCTTTTTCCTGGGATTATAACGACATGAAGGGGATCCCTGCTAACTTATGTACTCATCATATTTATATTAAGGAAGACTTCCGCCCTGTGAGACTGTCCCAACGAAGAATGAATCATGCTCCAAAGAAATTTTCCAAAGAAGAATTACAGAAATTATTGGATGTAGGTTTCATTTACTCTATCTCAGATAGCCAATGGGTATCTGTGCTAGTTATTGTTCCCAAAAAGAATGGTAAATGGAAGATCTATGTATATTACAGGGAGCTAAACAAGGAAACTCAAAAAGACCATTTCCCTTTGCCATTTATTGACCAAGTCCTGGACACCTTGGCTATGAAGAAGCTATTTTCCTTCCTAGATGGGTTCAGTGGGTATAACTAGATCCAGATAGCTCTAGAAGACCAGCATAAAACAACTTTCACATGCCCATAGGGGACCTTTGCATACAGGGTCCTCCCATTTTTCCTATGTAATGTTCTTCCAACCTTCCAGAGGGAAATTCTGGGAATTTTTTCTGATTTGGTCGATGACAACGTTGAAATCTATATACATGATTTTACTCCATTTGGAAACTCATTTGAAGAAGGGTTGGAAAACTTGGAAAAAGTGCTCAAAAGATGTAAGTAGACTCATGTATCCCTGAGTATAGTCAAATTCCATATGACGAGGGAAGAAAGAATAGTATTGGAACTTTTTCTCTCAGCTGCTGGAATTCAAGTTGATCTAGCCAAGGGAGAGGTAATATTGCACTTCTCGACACCCAAGAAATCCACACAAGTACATAGCTTTATTGTTTGTGCTCGTTATTACAGATGCTTTATAGAATTTTTTTCTAAAATAGAACATCCACTTTTCCAATTGCTAACAAAAGATGCAGAATTCTTGTGGACTGAAGATTGTGAAGCAGCTTTCACGAAAATTAAGGGACTGATTTGCAAGGCTCCAATCCTTCTAGGGCCTGATTGGGCATTACCATTTCACATACATGTTGATGCTTCTCAGACAGTAGTGGGAGCAGTCTTAGGATAGGAGGCAGACAAAACAACGTATTCAGTTTACTCTGTCAGCAAGAATTTAATTCTTGTTGAATTAAATTACACGGTGATAGAAAAAGAATTCTTGGCTGTCATATATGCTATCAACAAGTTCCGACATTACATCACCGGGTATCCTACATTGTACATACTAACCATGCAGCAATAAGGTATTTGATGAATAAACCTATCACTCCTGGCCGCATTACAAGATGGTTGCTATTGCTTCAGGAATTTTATATTACAATAGTAGACAAACCAGTAAAAGATAATGTAGTTGCTAATTTTCTATCTAGAATTGACTGAAAATGGAAGTATTTGTAAATGCGGTAAATGCTGTGCAAAGTATCAATTTCCATTTAATTAATTGTGTGCAAAATTCTCCATGTATTTCAAGTTAAACAAAATATATTTGGTAATTGTTTCTGAGTTTATGTGTGAGGGAATGCTAATTAAGTTTTTTTTTTAACATATTAAATCAGAAATACACAGCAAAATAACTTCAGCATAACATTACTCAGATATTTGGTGAGCAGTTCACCCCTCTTGGGCTACGTCTGCTGGACCAAGCCTCCCAAATTAGCTTGTCCTCTTGTATTAAAAGGCTCCAAAATGATAATACAAGTTTAAAAGTGCCTCAATAGGAAAATATGACTGTAAATACAGAATCATAAGACATGAAAATGCTAAAAATGCCTTTCCAAATTCACTAAACAGTGAAGAATTACCATAAACAGTGCCTTCTTCAACAAGGCCCTGATGGCTCTTTGAACTCCTCTGAAGCTTTTCAGGCTATAGAAGTCCTAAAATAGTTATAAAACCTCTTCCATTAGGTTTATAAGGTCAAAAATAGCTGAAAATGGTTTTTGGATCACCTCAAACAGTGAGGTACAACTCCAGATAACTCCATTTCCCCAATGACCCTGGTGGCTCTCCAAGCTTCCCTGAAGCTAAAATGGATGTAGAACACCTATAATACTTCTGGAACATGTCCCAATGGCTCTTGAATTTTGAAAATAGTTGAAATTTGTTTTTTTTTCACCTCAAATGGTTAAGCATAACCCAAAACAGCTTCAACTCCCTCTTGGCCCTGATGGCTCTCCAAGCTTCCCTGAAGAAAAAGGGATTGAAGTTGAACTCTAATAGCTCTGAAACCTGTCTCAATGGCTCGAGAATCCTCTAAATACCCAAAATTTACCAAAATTTCATTCAATTTGGTCCAATATTGGAGAATTTATGACAGAAACAACATTCTGCCCAATCTGCCCTAAACAAGCTCCACCAAATGTGGAGAAACTACAGATAGCCTGACTAATTTGGAAACTCCACCTGATTTGGTGGGCACTCTCTAGAAATGGCAGACCCTCTAACAGTTACATTAAATTTTAGGCGGTCGGTCACATTTTTACTGCCGAGAAAATCGCATGCCAAACAGTTTTAGAAACGTGGCATTTAAAACTTGAATAACATGGCCACGTGCCATGGTTTTATAACCATTTACCACCGCAACCATAACATAAATACAAACGGTTAATGGTTTGTTTAATCGTGGTCACATTTACTTGTAACATGGTTTGACCAACCATGTTCTCCACCAGTTATAAGCCCTCAAGCCTTGGTTCTTGACCTTGTGGTCATGTGGTATGGGGGTTGGTCCCTAGGGGCTGGCCCCCTTTTGCCACCAACCAAAATTAATTCAAACCATAAATATATGCGGTGATCCATAGATGTTAAGAAGTACATGGATGACACAATGGTAAGTCATGCACCTTGTGGAGACGAGGTCTCGTGTTCAAATCCTGCCGAGACACAAAAATTTTGAACCTCCAAAATTTCTACCAGCTAGGGGGCCACGTGGTGGCCTCCGTGCCTGCCATGTAGCAGCCCATGATTGGCCCAAAACTCCAAAGTTAAACCAACACCCAATACACAATTTCCACTTGTGGTAAAATGATTGGCCAAGGTGGAATATTCTAGGGATATTTCGAGGAATATTTTAGGAATATTCCTTGGAATATTCTTTTTTTAATTTTTCAAAATTTGAAAGTCAAACCTCGTCAACTCAGTTTTTTGCAGTTTACTGAAAACTTCAAACTTGAATAACTTTCACATACAATGTTGGATTTGAGTGTCGTTTGTGACAAAAGGATCATATCGACGAGGGCTATCTAGTCGTTTAGGTTGCAAGTGATTTTGAACACTTTCAATTTTGAGCTTTTTCCACAGCTTGGACTTGAGCTCCTGATCAAGAATGGATAACAATGATGAGTGCACACCTATAAAAGATAGTTTTTCCAATGAGAATATTTTTACAATTTCTACTAATCCTCCATGGTATGCAGATATTTCTAACTATCTTGCTACAGGGAAGGTGCCTCATCATTTTTCATATAGGGAACATCGAAAAATAATTCATCACAGTGCCCGATATTCTTGGATGCCAGGGTACCTCTTTCATACAGGAGCCGATAAGCAGATTCAACGTTGTGTATCAGAGGATGATATTTATGAAGTATTGAAGGCTACCCACAATGGCCCTTGTGGAGGGAATTTTTCAGATAAAAGAACATGCCATAAGGTGCTAAAAATGGGATATTATTGGCCTTCTATATTTCGAGATGCTCAAAATTATGTCTGGAGGTGTGATATTTTCCAGTGCATGGGGCAGCCTGGTCGAGCTGATGAAATGCCTTTGTAGGCACAAGTATTCCTTGAACCTTTTGAGAAATGGGCTATCGATTTCGTTGGACCCTTCAACCCACCATCCCAGCAAAAGGTTCACATTTTGGTCTGCACTGATTACGTGACTAAGTGGGTAGAAGCCAAAGCTGTTGCGAAAGCAACAGAGCAGGTGGTTTCATATTTTCTATTTGAGGAAATTTTTTCTCGTTACGATACTCCAAGGGAGATTGTTTTAGATGGAAGAGTGCAATTTACATCACATATGATAGCAAAGCTAATGCAAAAATATGGGGTCAAGTATAGGGTGACAACTCCATACCACCCCCAGGTGAATGGACAAGTGGAAAGCACAAACAAGAAATTGGAAAATATCTTGATAAAAATTGTGGCATACCATCTTCGGGACTGGGCTCAGAAGCTGCCTGAAGCTCTCTGGGCATACATAACAATATGGCCGAACACAATTGGGTTTTCACCATTTGAGTTGGTTTATGGGAAATCCCCTTTATTTACAATAGAATTTGAAATCAGTACACTCAGAACAACTCTAGAAGTTGGTTTGGACCTGTCAAATGCCCAGAAACACTAAATGGCCCAGCTTAATGAACTGGATGAAATCCATTCAATGGTTATCCAGAGGACTACTGCTATTCAATAGCAGAGGATGAAATGGCACGATAAGTTTATCAAAAACAAGGTATTTCATAGGGGAGACTGGGCATTACTTTATGACTCCCTTTTTAATGATTTTAAAGGAAAGCTTTGTACTCGTTGGATGGGACCTTACGAGGTAGACGTTGTATTTGATAATGGAACAGTTAGGCTAGTCACAATCGATGATACACGTGCTTCATTCATAGCAAATGGACATTGCCTGAGATTATACCACCGCCCAACCTCTAAGGACGCTTTCATCAAACATCTCTCTCAGAAATATGGTTTGAAGGTTATCAGTGCAGAGAGCTCTTCCTTTGTATCCTCACTCTCTCTCTCTCTCTCTCTCTATATATATATATATATATATATAAAGAATAAAGAATAAAAAATTGTAAAAAAAATAAAAATAAAAATAAAAAATAATAATAATAATAATAATTTTAATAAATACTATTACTATTTATTTTGTTGTCTTTTTGCAGGAGTTATCGCTAAGGATTAATGTTTTGAAGCTCAAAATATTTTTTCTAAGTATTGATGTTGTCACTCCTTGGATGCGGCTACTCGTGATGATATTACTCGGTTGCTGCTAGTCATGTTGCTGTTACTCCTTGATTGCTGCTACTCGATGCTATTACTCCTTGTTTGCTGCTACTCCAGATGCTGCTACTCGCATTGCTATTACTACAGATGTTGTTACTCTAGATACTGCTACTCGTCATGCTATTACTCTGGATGCTGCTACTCACACTGCTGTTACTCCAGACGCTACTACTCGCACTTCTGTTACTCTGGATGCTGCTACTCAGACTGTTGTTACTCTAGATGCTGTTACTCTGGATGTTGCTACTCGCATTGCTGTTACTCCAGATGTTGTTACTCTGGATGCTACTACTTGTACTGTTGTTACTCTAGATACTATTACTCCAGATGATGCTACTCACACTTTTGTTACTCTGTTGGCTCCTCGTGATTTGCAAGATTGGCAAGAACAAACTCTACAGGGCACCACATCAGAACCACTTTGGAATCCTAGGACCTAGCCTTCCTGGACTCAGAGAGGGATCTCTCTATGTAATTTTTTATAGATGATATGTCTTTATGCTTTTGGCTATGATGTTAGGCTAGTTATGAAGTTCTAAGGACTTTTTGTTTTGATTGATTGATTGATAGGTTGATAGATCAAATGGTGTGATTAGTTGAAGGGATGTTTCAGCTGAATAGATAGACTATGAGAAATATCAATCCATTGGGCTATGGAGTCATAAAAGGATTTAATTGTTCATCAACTCTGCAAGGGTTTTCATATGGCAAGCTAACTATATCAAGTGGATCTCTTAGATTAGATGTGATATGAAATAAATATAAGTTGTGAAGGCAACAAAACTAAAAGTCAGTTAAAAATCTTTTAATTCTACTTCAAAAATAAAATCCTTTTAGGTAACTGTTTGAGGCAAACCAAAGGACATGGCACACCATAGAATTATTTGGCTAGACTTTAATAAGCAAACCTTTAAGACAACAATCCAACAATCCTAGAATTACTTTTAGACAAAGAAAACATTTAAGATAACAGTGAGTGCAGCTAAAGAATAAGCTAAACCTATCTTCTTTAACTAAACACTCTAAAGACCTTCAAAGCAATAGTTTGAGGTAGACCAGAGGACAGGGCATACCATAGACTTCCCTGGTTTAGACTCTACTAAGTATACTTCAAAGAAAGGCCTTAAAAACAATATTTCAAGCTACACCAAAGGACAGGGCTTACCATAGACTTCTTTGGCTTGACTCTATTAAATCATTTCCAAGACAACAAGCTAGGTGGAACTAGAGGGCAATTAAGAATTCTCAAATCAGACCTTGCAGAGGAAAACATTAAGATAAAGAATGCAAATAGAAATAGGGTGCCAAGACAACATATCCTACTATAAAATTTATGTTCTTTTATCAGAGAAATAATTGATAGAATGGAAAATAGAAGGAAAAAATTGATAAAGAAGGAAAACTTCACCATTAACATAGCTCAATAATCCTGTGAATGTGCTTGTATTACTGATGTTCAAAAAAATTACATTACTCCAGTACAATATATCTCTGCAACTCATAGCTTTCTCAAATCCAACCTAGCATTCCTCAACTAGCTCAGCAACAGAAAATCAGTCAACTTAACAAACCAACCAACACTAAAAATGAAGCTTACATGCAGTATTTATCTACAGAATGAGGAGGTGATCTTAAGCTAGGGTTTCAGATGTGTATTTATTATAGAGTTAATGAGTTTTTGACCTTTGATACCATGCAAGGCCCAAGGCAAAATATCTGAAAGTGATTTACTGAAATAATAACTCCTAACTTAACTTCTGAGCTAACTTTGGGAAATATCTGACTTTAAGGCTTTTTAAATAACTTTTACAATAATTTTTGGGTAGATCAAAAATATCTCTGACTGTTTGTAATAATTGTTTGTTGTTTTATTGAAATAAAACATGTTGTAGGTGGAAAAATATGTCCTTTGGAGAAGTAATTGCTTGGGTTTGGTCTTTCAAATCTATTTCTATGTAGATCTATCTTTTTTTATCCTTTGAACTCTATTTAGGCCTTTAAACTTTGGATTTGTCCTTTGATCTATGATTAGCTCTTTAATCTTCACTACTACGGTCTTCTGACTATTTTGCCTTCTTACTGTGTCTTTGTCTGTGTTTACTGTGTAGGGTGGGCATCTTCTGCCATTGAAGGGCTTGAGTAATCGCCAATGATCATGATTCATTGGGATTGTGCTTGTTTTTACACTTGTGGTTCCTTTAAAATAAAACAAACCTCTGGATCGTCACCCAAAACATTCATTAAAACGTTTTTTGGACCTTTGGAATGCATTTTCCGCATTCCTGCCATTAAACCTGCACATTAAACAAACAAATTAAATTTAAAACCTTTGGGGAAGGGTTTTTCTGCGTTTATTCAGTATTTTTCGGGCTGTCGGAGCACTTGTGGAGGCGCAAATGGCATTTTATGCTTTGTCACAAAGCCACAGGGATCTGGAGTGTTTAAATTGGAGGGCGGTATTAGATTTTGGTGGGAAATGGTTAGGCGGTTTTCACGCAAGGGGAAGGTGGTTTTCGCACGAAGGGAGGGGCGGTAATGGTTTTGAGGAATCTATGCAATTCCACTCAAAAGGAAACACACGACGGAAGGTACAAGCGGTAAAACCGCTTATATCGTGCATTTTTGAAAACATTAACCCCGACACACATAATATTGCGATAAGGGTTGCGGGCCATCAGATCAGGGGAACGTAGATCGATGGTCATCAGGAGATTTGGAGCAGTGAGCGAGTCAGAGGGAGTGGGGTCCGGGGGATAGGTGGCGACTTTTTAAGAGCAGGGCCTAGGGTTTTAAATAAACAAGTGGAGGCGCTTATTTCATAGAGGAGGGAAAGGTTATATGGGAGTGGGGGCTTTTAATAAAAGGAGCCCAGGTTTAAATAAAAGTGGGGTTTAATGTATATGGGGGTTAAATCATTAAAGCAGGAGGCTTTAATTTTTATAATGGGGTGGGGTTAAAAACATAAATGTTGGGTCTTTATATTAAAAACAAAGATTTAAATATAAAACAAAAGGTCCCGATAGTCTAATATTTTGATTTAAAACAATGTAAAATAGGGTCTTTTACATTGTTTGGATGAGGTAAGGAAAAAAGATTAAGGTGAGGGGGTTTATGGGGATTTTATGGGATAAAATGAGTGAAAATGAGAGTTTTAGGGTGGAAATAAGGGTGATAATGAGGGAAGTAAACCCAAAAATGAAAATTTTAAGAGTAGCAAAGTGATTTTTAGAAGGAAAACTGAGAGATCATGAAAAAGGAATTAAAAGGATAATGAAGGAAGTGAAATTTCTAAAGATAGTTGATAGACAAGGAATGTTATCTTTAGCTACTTTTGGAAAATCCATAGTCACCTTGTGAACTCTGTAGAATACAAGAGGATAATAGTGGGTCCAACTGGGGAGGGAAGCGCCTTTAGGAGGTGTCAAGAACCTCAAAGATCAAATCTCTGGAATTTGTAGACCAGTGCCTTTATTTACATTTTGGTAGACTTCTCTTCTTCAATCTGCTGATTTACTATTGTTGTTTTGAAGCTAAGATCTTTGAAATCTAAAAAAAAACATGAATACTTCAACTCAACTCTACCTACCCATCATACTTTTCCTAGCATTTTTCTTCATTTGGGTGCATTTAGATTGGCCAACCCTTGACATCATTTTTCTTTTGAAAACAAGAAACTATATACTTCTACACTTATATCATCCAAAGGCTCAAATTAAACTGATGAGATCTTTTATTCTCTACCTAATCTACTTATTTGTCAAGATTAAATATTTTGACGGATTTTTCATTCTCTAATCTATTAACATATAATTGAAAACATGACCAAATAAATATTAAGAAGTTTGATTTGTCATGAGCTGTGGCATTTTAGACAAGCTGCACACAAAATTTATTTTTTTCAAAAAGTAAAATTATAACCTGAGGGATATAATCTGGAATTTTTCATTCATCCCTCTCTTTTCTCTTTGATTTAGATTTGAACTTTGGAACCAATATCTTTTCCTAATCTAATCTACTGATAAGCCAAGTTTAAATAGTTTGGAAAATCTTCATTCACTAATCTATCAGCAAAAATTCAAAACTTTGTTCAATCATGATTAGGTTGTATGACTGAACATGACTTCCTCTTCAAAAGTAGTGGCATTTGGACTTGCACACTTTCAGAAATATTCTTTTTTGGTATGGGGCTTTACCTTTTATTTTTATCTGCCCTCTTTTCTTCTTTTATTTGTTTTTATGTTTATTTTTCTGATCTTTTATTCAAACAATGTTATATACAATGAATAAAACTTTAAACTGAGTATTTTCAACTGAAATAATTCTTGAGAATCCTGCCATTGATAGGACCTCTAAACAATTATGTTCAATCCATATCTTGTAGGAAGAATGCATTGTTTCCTCTTGCTGAATGGATGATGTATGGACCTTTCCATATATTTTCAAATTTCCCATGCTTGCCCTTGTCTTCTCTTCTTGAGTCCCAATTCAATACTTTGTCACCAATGTTGAAGTCATTTTCCTTGGTTATTTTGTCAAAAAACTTCTTTATGATTTCTTGCACTTGCTGTGTTCTGTTATATACTTCTTCTATAGTTTGCTGCAGCTGGATAGTCTGGTTTATTCTTCTTTGCATATCATTTTCTTCAAACTGTACTTCTTGGATGAGCTTCATGACTAGCTATCCTAAACTTGTTGGAAAAATTGCATCTTCTCCATACACTAGCTGATGGCGAGACATTCCAATGGATTTTTTATTTGTTAATATGTCTGCCCATAGTGCATGTACTAGTTTGTTGTGCCATGATTTTTTGTTCTCTTCCAACAATTTTTTGATGATGTTCACCAAACTTTTGTTTGAGGATTCTGCCTGTTATTCATTAGTATTTTTCACTTTTTTTGATGACTATATTCCTTGTCCAGGTTTTCTAGAAACCAATTTCAAACAGTCAATTTGTCCACTAGAAAACCCATCAGAGAAATTTTTTATCTTCCCCCCCTCTCTTACATACTGTGATTGAAGTGGTCATCAAGCTTAAAATCCTATCCTAGGTCAGTAAACCTTCGCTGTCCATAACTATCACATCCTTGTAAAACCTTTTATATCTGATATCCAAATCCTCCTATTTCACAAAACAGCCTGTCCAAACATAAGTCAAGTTGTCCTTGTTACCTTCTCACTGGCTGAAGTTACTGTTTGATGACCTGAGTATGTCTAAGAAACCCTTTTAAAAAGTCATAAAAAAATGTCCAGGTTAGGTGATGGTGCTTAGGATGAGTATCTTAGAAGGCCTGTGTCTTGTTAAGAATTCTGTTTTTACTATCAGTCAAAGTATCTTGTCCTTCTATCTGGCAAAGAAAATCCTTTTGATATCCCTAGGTCATGCACGATCAAGTTGTCATGTGTTTTGTTTTAGCGAAGCTCAAAAATTCAACTCAAGAAGAAACAGAGGAAAGATGGTCCTATGTGTTAGAGTCAGTCCTTACAGCCCTCCATCAGAGATCATTTCGCTTTTTTGCATATCATTTTTAGGTGTCTCGCTCACTTCACTTCGTTGCATTTCGCTAGGGGCATGCCATTGACTGACGAGAGGGTTTGGTTGTCTTGTATTCCCTCATGCTTGTACCTACTGGGCTAATTAAAACTCCTTAAAAATCATCGAAGTTCAGGTCACGTCATTCATGGTCATAAATGATTATTTTCATCAACAAGAGTCTGTTTAGTTTTAGAGTCTAGGGTTCAGTCTTTTGATATATTTAATAAATTCCCGCAGGCCATGAGGATGGTTTCGAAAAGGTTCTTAATTCAAATTTTCATCATCAAACACATCTGAGGACATTTTTTGTTCAAAACTCTGTTTTCAACAAGAAATTTTCAAATTCATTTTTTGTAATAATCAGGTATTGTTCCCACCATTAAAATTTCAAGTACGACCTACGAGTCTTTCTTGAAGTCAATATACGACATACACCAAAAATCAACAAATTTCCTTGATCAAACTGGAAAGTCGGTGCAAAAAGCCAAAGACGGAGAAATCCAATGAAATGACAAAGTGCACAAATAGAAACAAAACAGTGGGTTGTGGAGGAAGTAAAAATTAAAACCAACTCTGCAAGATATTTTCAAGGTTACTAAACCATTTTTGTCAAATTACATTCCATAAATTTTCGGATCATAAATTGGAGGTTGAAGAGCGAATTTCGGTGTTGAGGCCGTAACTATGTGTTGACAGGACGCGCAATGCACATACAAATCGAGTACGGCGCAGAAAGGCAAGTTTTGATGCATTTTTGTTTGCGTACGGTGCTTGAGATGCGCGGTGCGTTGAGCCATCAGCTTGAAAATTAACCAAACTCTGGAATTTTTCAAATTCAAGTAATCTCTGACTTCAAGTAAGTTATCCATTCCTGCCAAATGTTTTTGGATATGCTATGGTGGTCTAAAGGTGGAGAAAACAAGTGTTTGTCATGGTGAAAGTTAAACCCTATATTCATTTCAAAATCCGCTCCATAGGGTTAGAGGAAGACGTGATAGTCTTTTGAAATTTTATGTCAAGGCTGCAACTTGTCAAAACAATCTCATTTCGTTGTTATTGGATTTTTTGTCACTGTTACTGGTCACTGTAGATTTACCACAGTCCCACAGCCACAGTCCCATATTCATTGTTCCCATATCCCTTTATACTTTTGGTTCCCATGTGAAATTCCAAACCCTACTGGTTACCTCTTTCCCTGCCATTGATAAAATTTCAAGTTTTCATAAGGATCAATGGTTGTTTCATGTTTTTGACTGCACTTTTTCCATTTGGATAAATCACATTGCAATTCCCATTAATATCACCCATTCCCATGCCATTTGTAAAGGTGTGTAATCCCAACATGTTCCAAAGCAGTGAGTAAGTTGTTCGTCTTTTCCAAAGTCATTTGACAGTCCTTTAGCCCACTGTTTATACCTCCCACATTTCTTCATTTCATGCTTGAAACAGTTGGCATATTTGATATTGAAAGGCAAAGCACCAAGTCATCATTTTCAGACATATTCCTAACGCTTGTTTTCACCATACCTATATCAGCATATATTTGTCAAACATCTTTATTTCAGCATCATGTCAGAGACAGATTCAGTTTATGAGTAGGGGTATGACAGTGATTCCACAGCAGAGGTTAATGTGCCAAGGAGGTCTCACAAAAGTGGCAAAAGTGGCAGGCATGTCAGGGAGGAACCTACTTCTTTGGTTCAATTGCAGACTTGCCCGCTTGCAATGGATTGTTTTCAGCGTCAGTCATGTTTCCCTTATTGTGAGATGATTTCCAAAACTCAGCATCATCATGAGTTAGCTCGCCTATTTGTTCTACATTTTCATGATGGCCGTGTAAACCTTGCTGGAGTAAACTTTATTTTGTCACCAGAGACCATTGCTCAGGCCACCGGGATACCAAACATAGAAGAGGAATGGAAAAAACGACATTAGCTAGAGAAATCCTATTATGAGCCATATATCAGACCTGGATATATGAGGCAGCTGAGCAGGGTATTTCCATTTTGATTTCTGAAGGATGAGTATGCACAATTGATGAGACTGATCATTCGATATTTCAGTTGCGAGGGCAGGTTCTCGCGCCTCTATGCGTACCATACCCGTTTGTTGATGCATTTCACGAGGGTACGTAT
Organism: Pinus albicaulis; assembly: GCA_034641835.2. Classification (NCBI taxonomy): domain Eukaryota; kingdom Viridiplantae; phylum Streptophyta; class Pinopsida; order Pinales; family Pinaceae; genus Pinus; species Pinus albicaulis. Next base: position 840,329,757 of record CM076571.1, on the reverse strand, counting down.
GATGAGCATTCCATACTTCATGTACCGTAACATAGAGTGGATGCCATTTGTTTTACATAAGAAGACCCCAGCACAGCAGCATAACAGTATATATCATTACGCGCTAATCAAAATCATGGTGGTACATCAGCTCGCACAGCAGGGCATCGCATGGGATGAGTTCATCTCCCGTGACTTCTTTGCAGCGCCACAGTCGCCTCCCGAGGTAGTTCATGATGAGGGAGAGCCTTCACACCAGTTTGATATTCCTGAGACCGAGCATATCAGTGCTTCAGTGTATGTGACATATCAGCGAGGCCACAAAGCCTTATTTGCAGCTACACGACGAGTACTATCTCCACCCAGGGTGGAAGGGGTCTTGTTGACTTCATTAGCAGCGCCAGTATTATCTCCACCAGGGGTGGAAGGGGTCTTTCCTTCGACATCAGCACAGGTATAGGTTCAGGACAGAGGCAAGAGGCCTATGCACGATGAGGCCCCTTCAGGAGGCCGAGACACTGATTTTATACTCATCAATGCTGATGCGAGCTCTCCTAGCTCGAAACTGCGGGAGGTCATCCAGGAGAAGAAAGCTGAGATTGGTACTTTGACAGAGAATTTGTAGAGATAACATTGGGTGATAAAGTACTTGGAGCAGCGGAACAAACAGTTGGAGGATCATCACACACTTGTAGAGCTGCGGCGAATCCGTGAAGATCGACAATTGGCCCGGAAGAGACATGGTGACATGACACCAATTGAGCGATAGACCAAACTCATGCATGTTAACATTAATCTAGAGAAGTTGTTGGCAAAGGCCAATAGAGACAAAGACATGCTCCATCATATGAAAGGTCATTATTGAGCCCGCATGCACGTTTGCAGAGCAAAAATGAAGATCTTGAAGAGAAGGTTGAGTAGAGCACTGAAACTGCGAAAGAGGCCTGATCCACTCCAGATTTTGGGCAAGGCTTCATTGGTTGAGCATGAGGCATGATAGGGGATCTTCACTCCAAATTTCAGCAAATTTGGAGAAGTTTTTTTCATTTTTGAAAATTTTGGTCACAAAACAGGTTTTTCCGCCCAACGGGTCGCGCGTCCCGACGCGCGCTTATGATTGGGACACTTTCTGGAGGAAAAAATTGTATTTTTGGATTTTTCACGGTAATTTATGCATGCTCAGAAATGGTTGAAGAATTTCATCAAGTTCTGGATGATCAAAAGGGCCAAAAACACCATGAAAACCACCTTTCTGCCACCTTTTGCACCAGCAGGAAGTACTTCTAGGAGGATGAATTTTTGGAGGGGACAATGAGCTCCAAATTGAAAAATTCCACTTGGGTTGGATAGCCAACATCTAGGGATTTCCAACGCGCTATCATGAGCTCAATTTGGACTCCGGGAGGTGCCCCAAAAATAGGCTGAAAGTAGCGCGACGCATAGAGCTTTGGCGCGCGGCGCATAGAGATTTTTGGCATGTTTTTCACCTTCCAGCTCAGAAATTCAGCCAGTTTGGACTAGTTTCACCTCTTGATGTAATTTTTGGTTTTTATTGATGTAATTTGATGTACATGATGTAACTGCGGCACTTATTTACTTGTTCTAGATGATTCATTCACAAAAAAGTGAAAATCAAGTGAATGGATCAGTTTCCTAGCTTATAGAGGCAAGTTGTTTGGCTGCCTAGATTTTAGCTCCTTGTTTAGAATTGGTTCAAACTGCTCCTAGAAGCATGAGATCGACCCCTAGAGGCATGGGAAGGGGTTAGAATTGTCTATTTATTGTATTTTTTGAGACACTTTCAGGGTTGGACTCTTGGGAAAAGTTTGGCACACTATTGTACATATTTTCTGCATTTTGGCTAAGGAAAGATCAGAGGTTTTGCAGCACCTGTTGGGATTCTTGTGGCTTTCAGTTTTGATGGTGTGTTCTCTCAGTTATTTGTAAGTTCTTTAATGTTTAATGTATGTCATTCCCTTCTTTTGCTTCTGAAACTAAATGAATGAGTAAATGAGGTAGAATTCATTGATTCCAGTGCTCTGCCTTTAAATTTGTTTAGTTTTATATGTTTTCTCCAGTTTGGAGAGGATCCTTGTTCTCCCTTGCCCTCTTCAGCTCCTTATCATTCTGATCCATCCATACACATAATCCAAATCATCAAGACTACTGCCTACCTTGCCCCAATTCGAATTCTGTGAAGATCTGGTCTCATCCCCTAGCCCAAAAATTGTCTTTCCCATTTTTCAACAAAACCTCCTAAAAATCAAAATCAAACCTTCCTATCTATTTACTAGCCTAAAATCAATATACATTATAGGTCATCTTAGCCCCTTTGAAGACCTTTTGCCGAGATAGACCCGGAGAGAGCCCTCTCCTATCCTCGTAGGGCTAGCTACGAGGCTAAGCTTGGTTTGATGTTGCCTTGAGTTTTACCTTATTTCAGCCTAAGGTAGATTCGAGCGCTAACATAGTGGCGACCATACTGGGGAAAAAATCTCAATGGTTTGCTTGTTGGTGTGTTCATTTCATGAGTTATAGACGGAGTCTGAAGTCACGCCAGGTAGCTTTCGAAACGCTTTTGCTATGCATTAGCGGAAGTAGATAAATGTTGCTTCAGTCGATCTCCGGTTTAGCTTGTGAATGCAGCACTTGATTTGCAAATTACCCCAGTACACTTGTTCGTTCTAGACTTTTGGATGATTGAGTCTAGAAGTCGATAGGCTGAAAATAATCGGTTGTGTCCTTTGGTTTTTTTTGAATAGATCAATACACTGGCTTCAAAAAGGCATACTAGATCAAATCCTGATCCAAACCCACCTCCAGTATATGAAAACCCCAACCTAATCCCAAGAATTTTCCATCGAGAAGCTCCCATCATTCCTTTGGTCAAATCTCACTCATACCCCACTGTTTTTGAATACATTGAAGATATTGAGTTTGACGATCAGTTCGAGTTATCATTGTTTGAAACCAAGTCCGAAAGTGCTACTGGTTCTACTGTCATCAATCCTGAGTTCATCAAGTATCTAGAAGTTGAACAAGCAAATAGATCTATTGATAATTATATCTTGAATCTTCAAAACTCCATTGTCGCAACCAACATCCCTGAATTCATTGAATCTGCATCCGAAACTCTTGGGCCATCTGAAATTGCATCCGGTTCACAGATTCCCACTGAACCTCCCTTTATACCTACCATTCCCGTACAGCCTGAGATCTCTGATCAGCAATCAGCGGTAGTTCCCCCTCCATCTCCACCGCATACACCTTGTTCATCTACTGCTCCCATTCCACCTGTTTTTCCAAGACAGATTATAAATCCGCCGAGAGTCATGGCTGCTCGATTTTCTCCTCTCGCATTACCACAGCAGTTGAATGATATGCCTGCAGATTATCAGAGCAAGATTCTAATATTTTATGGCACTCCGCAGAGTCTTCCGGCACAACATCATGTAGATAAAATGACAGACTTTTTCGATCTTCATGATATTGATGAAGAGAATGTAACCATGAGACTTTTTGTGCAAACTTTCGGAGGGGAGGTAAGAAAATGGTTTAGAGCTTTGCCAGTAAGGAGCATTACTACAATGGCAGAACTTCACCAGCAGTTTTTGGATCGTTGGGAAATCAAAAAAGATCCACTTCAGATCAATGCCGAGTATAACAGCATCAAGCGCAATCCTGGTGAGTCCGTTCAAGATTATATTATCAGATTCAATACAGTTTATAATGAAATCCCAAATGACTTAAGACCATCTAGAAAATCATCTCTCCTTAAATTCCCGGATGGTTTTGATCCGGAGATGGCTTATTCATTACGAGACCGAGATCCGCCTACCTTGGAAGATATGCAGAAGATTGCTGTTAGTGTTGAGGCGAATCTAAATGATAAGAGAGCCAGGTTGAAAGCAGAGAAGAGAGTGACCATAAAGGAAGAAGCTTCCACATCTACATCAGAACAACACTTGCTTCGCGAAATGGAAAAAATGTTCAAAAGAATGACGCTTGATAAGCCCAAACCGCAGATTCGAAATCCCAACTACCGTGGCCAGCAGCAGCCACAGTTCAGAATTAAACAGCGTGAACAGAGAACACAAGAGCCGGCAGCCCAGCAGCAAGTTAAAACACCTCTTCAGCAAAACTTTGTGGGTCAAGATTCAGACGATGACGATGACGTAGTAGGAGAGCAAAACCACTTCTTTACTCCCGATGATCTACCCATTTATATCACTGAAGATGAAGAGTATGTAGAAAGTTCAGCTGCACAGAAAGATGAGGATTTTATTTTAGCAAATGATGTAGCTCTGGAGAAGAATTAGATGAATACCAAAGAGGGTATATGAATGCTTTGTCCGCTCAGCAGAAGCAATACTCATTAAGAAACAGAGATGTGCCCATAAACCCAATTCAGAAGAGAAAAGAGGCTTCAGCACCGAAGATAGATTCACATGTAGCACAAAAGAGAGGAAAAGAGACAATTGATCCCGCAGCTAACAAATCATCATCAGCAGAAAAGTCAAATCAGCGAAGCGTAATGAAGGATAAGGCTGAAAGGAAAGAAGTCCCAGTCAAAGAGGTCGAAAAGGTTTCAACTTTTAGTTTGGAGAATGAAATTTCTAAATTGAAAGTATCTATTCCCTTAACAGAAATTATGAAGAACAACAGTTATAGAGGTCAAGTCTCTAAAATTCTGAATTTTGATCCAATGTTTGACATGGTGAATATTGAAGATGATCATCCTGAATTGATATTTGGGCCTGCTTTAGATGGTGAGTCCCCTGACAGTGATGTTCCTCCCTTCTATATCAGTTTGAGGTTGCATGAATTTGTATTACATAATGCCATGTTCGATTCCGGTGCTTCGCACAATCTTATGCCAAAAGCAATCATGGAAAAGTTGGGTTTAGACATTACAAGGAAGTACCATGATTTGTACTCATTTGATTCCAGCCGAGTGAGATGTATCGGACTCATCAAAGATTTGGTTGTAAGTTTAGATCAGATTCCTGCGAAGAATGTCTTGATGGACGTGGTTGTGGCAGACATTCCTCCCCGATTTGGGATGCTCCTTTCTAGATCTTGGGGAGCAAAGTTGAAAGGTACACTACAGTTAGATTTCTCCTATGCAACAATTCCTGTCTTTGGCCAAATGAGAAAGTTATATCGAGAACAAAAGATGAAATACATGATAACAAGCAAGGAGAAACCAATCAATCATCCTGTAAATTATGTACATACCGACTTAGAGTCTTTTGTTTTGTTTGCTGATAGTTTTAATGATATAGATAGTCAGTTAGTTCAAGCAGAAGATATACCAGAGATTACCGAGAATTTCAGAGAAGTTCTGCAGCAAGAAAGACGAGAAAAGCAAGCTACTGTTGAGCAATCAGCTAAAGACGATGGGCAGCAAACAGAAAAAACAGAGCTGGCGCAATTTCAGCACTTAGAGGATGATGAAGATGGTCTTTGGACCATGGATTTCGATGGCACAGTGGGTAGTGATGGTGCTGGAATTGGTGTTAGGGTAAGCAGTCCATTTTCTGCTTCGAATAAGGTGCCGAGCAATGTGCGAGTATGTTCCTACAAACTAGCATTTGATTGTTTTAACAATGAGGCTGAGTATGAGGCTCTGATTGCTGGCCTAAAGATTCTAAGAAAGCTGAATGCGAAAAGAATTGCAGTCTATGGTGATTCCGAATTGGTGATAAAACAGGTAAAGGGTGAGTTTCAAGCCAAGCATCCTCGCATGAGGGCTTACCGTAATGCAGTTTTAGACATTTTGAAGTTATTTTCAGATTATACCTTGACGTGTGTGCCTCGCATCCAAAATGGTGTTGTTGATGGACTTGCTAAAGCAGCAAGCAATTTAAAAATCCCAATGAATTCCAGCAATAAGTTTGAGATCCATGTGAAGCACCGCCCTACCGTTCCGGATAATCGGAGATGTTGGCAAGTTTTTCAGGACGATGAGGAGATTAATGATTTCCTGCAAAGCAAGAGTAAGTTTAAAGATACCTCCATAGATACAGAACATGATGATGGTAATGATGATATGCAAATAAATCAAATGGAAGTGCTGCAGCTTAAGGATAACATCATTCCTAAAGGATTGATTCCTTTAGAGGAACTCTTTGATCAAGATGATGTAGCCCGCAAACCGACATTGAGGCCGACTGAAAAAGGTGTTGAAGAAGTAAATATTGGGACAGTTGAAAATCCCAAGATGGTAAAGTTATCCAATTCATTGTCACCGAAGGTAAGAGCGGAGTATGTGAGATTGTTGTCTTCATTTGCTGATGCTTTTGCGTGGGATTACTCAGATTTAAAAACATATGACACTAATATCATTCAGCATACTATCCCTATTAAACCAAATCAGAAGCCTTTCCGTCAGAAGTTGAGGAGAATCAATCCGAAGCTGCTACCATCAATTGAGAAGGAGGTAAACAGGTTGTATAAGTCAGGAATCATTGTACCTATCAGATTTTCTGATTGGATTTCCAATTTGGTGCCCGTGAGGAAAAAGACAGGTGAGATCCGTTTGTGTATTGATTTTAGAAATTTGAATAAGGTGTCATTGAAGGACAATTATCCGCTGCCAAAAATGGACCATATATTGCAGCGAGTAGTTGGAGCATCAAGGATGTCACTACTCGACGGCTATTCAGGATATAATCAAATTTTAGTGCATGAGGACGATCGTGACAAAACCGCGTTCACCACTCCATGGGGAACGTTTCATTATGCCAAGATGCCATTTGGTTTGAAAAATGCAGGTGCCACTTTTCAGCGTGCAATGGACATGGCTTTCGCCAATGAGAAAGATGTATTTTTGGTTGTTTACCTTGATGATTTGACGGTGTTTTCAAATTATGATGAAGAACATTTGTATCACTTGAAAGTTGTTTTTCAAAAGTGCAGAAAATATGGCATTTCGCTGAATCCGAAAAAGAGCTTGTTTGCCATGGATGAAGGCAAACTTCTTGGCCACATCATATCGAAAGACGGCATTCGTGTTGACCCGGCACGTGTTGAAGCAATCCAGCAAATTGAACAGCCCCGGAACAAGAAAGAAATACAGTCATTTAATGGTAAGATGAATTTTCTGCGTCGTTTCATTCCAAATCTTGCTGAGCATCTTAGAGAGATCACAAACATGCTGAAAAAGGACAGCCAAGTGAAGTGGACAGAAGAGGCGGTGAAATCATTCAATTTGGTAAAGTTAGCTCTTTCTTCAGCTCCCATTTTAATCAGCCCGGATTACACACAGGACTTCATTTTGTTTTCATTTGCTTCTGAGCACACTTTGGTAGTTGTTTTAATGCAGAAAAGAGATGGAGTTGAGAAGCCCATTGCTTTTTTCAGTCGAATTATAAGGGACGGAGCTTTGAAATATAACATTATTGAGAAACAAGCACTTGCTCTTGTGAAGGCCTTGAAAGATTTTCGTGTGTATATACTACATTCCCACATTATAGCTTATGTTCCTAACGCAGCTGTCAAAGATGTATTGGTACAAGCAGATCCGGAAGGAAGACGGGGTAAGTGGATCGCTGCGTTGTTAGAATATGATGTGGAGATTAAACCGACCAAGCTGATCAAAGGACAAGGATTAGCCAAGCTCATGGCTGAAACAAATCTGCATGCTTTAGACATAAATTTGATCGCTGCTATGTCTGATGAGGATGAGGAGAGTACATCATTTCAGGTATCTGATATCTTTGTTTCTTCCCCTTGGTATGCTGACATTTTATATGTACTTCAGAATTTGTCTCCACCACCTGGGATGCCTAGAAATAAGAGTAGAACCTTGAAGTTGAGGGCTGCAAATTTTTGTATATTGAATTCTGCATTATATTGGAAAGACCCTGGTGGAATGTTATTGAATTGTTTGGTAGAGGAAGAAGCCAAAAGAGTTTTGGAGGACTTTCATAGAGGAGACTGTGGGGGCCATCTATTTTGGAAAACCACAGTGAATAAGATTCTAAGAGCGGGATACTATTGGCCTACTTTATTTTCTGATGTATATAAGGCTGTTAAGAGTTGTTACGAATGTCAAATTTTTGAAGGGAAGCAGAAATTACAGCCTTTGCCTCTTAAACCAATTGAAGTCAGTGCACCATTTCAGCAGTGGGGGTTGGATTTCATTGGGGAAATCCATCCGGCATCTTCAGGTTAGCATAGATGGATATTGACAGCAACGGATTACTTCACGAAGTGGATCGAGGCAATTCCCACCTGACAGGCTACGGATGCGGTAATTATTTATTTTCTTGAGAATAACATTCTGTCACGTTTTGGTTGTCCTAGTAAGATAATCACAGATAATGCAGCAGCCTTCAAGTCAAAAAGGATGGTTGAATTTTGCAATAAGTATAACATCAGCTTGGGACATTCGACTGCTTACCATCCGCAAGGAAATGGCTTGGCGGAGTCTTCAAATAATTCTTTGGTAAATATCATTAAGAAATTGATGGAAATCAATAAGAAAGGCTGGCACAAGAAATTAGTAAATGCGCTTTGGGCTGATAGGGTAAGTTAGAAAAAATCCATTGGTATGTCTCCCTTTGAGTTGGTGTATGGAGTAGACACAGTGTTTCCCACTTCTCTTGCTGTCCCAGTAGTCAAATTGCTTCAGGAAGCTGGTAGTGAGGAAGATCCCATGCAGCGAAGGATAAATCAGATGATTCATTTACAGCAGACACGGGAGGAGGTCTTTAAGAATACATTCAAGTTGCAGGAGCGTATTAAGAAGATTTATGACAGGAAGGCGAAAGCAGATAAGTTTCAGTTGGATGAGGTGGTTCTAAAGTGGGATGCTCGGAATGAGGAAAAAGGCAAGCACGACAAATTTGAAAACCTTTGGAAGGGTCCTTTTAAGATTGCAGCGTATTGTGGTTAGAACGCCTTTCTTCTCAAGGAAATGAATGGGGATGATTTTCCTGGAGGGCCGATCAATGGTCGGTTGCTCAAGCGATATTATTTCTGAGTATTTTCTGCTAATTTCATTGTCATTGTATATATCGTTCTACTTCTGTTTCATCGCAAGTGTGTACTAATCTCTTTTCTTCGGTCTGGGGCCTGAAGCGAAGGCTATAATTCTGAAGAAGGAGGTTAGTTGGTTTGATGTTGCCTTGAGTTTTACCTTATTTCAGCCTAAGGTAGATTCGAGCGTTGGTTTGAAGTTTTTCAAGTTAGTTTTATCAGTCATTTCAATTTTAAAGTTGAGTCAGTTTCAGTCAAGTTTTCAGTCAATAAATGTGTCCAAGGTTTTGTGTTATCTGTTGAAATAATGACTCCATCGCCCAATGGATGAAGGCACTGTCTAACTCTTCCAGAGATCTGTCGTTCTTGGCATCCCCTTAGAGCCACCATCCCCATTGGAGCCAATGTTAGAGTCGGTCCTTATAGCCCTCCGTCAGAGATCATTTCGCTTTTTGCATATCATTTTTAGGTGTCTCGCTCACTTCAATTCGTTGTATTTCGCTAGGGGCATGCCATTGACTGACGAGAGGGTTTGGTCATTTTGTAGTCCCTCATGCTTGTACCTGCTGGGCTAATTAAAACTCCTCAAAATTCATCGAAGTTCAGTTCACATCATTCATGGTTATAAATGATTATTTTGGTCAACAAGAGTCTTTTAGTTTTAGAGTCTAGGGTTCAGTCTTTTGATATATTTAATAAATGCCCGAAGGCCATGAGGATGGTTTCGAAAAGGTTCTTAATTCAAATTTTCATCATCAAACACATCTGAGGACATTTTTTGTTCAAAACTCTGTTTTGAACAAGAAATTGTCAAATTCATTTTTTGTAACAATCATGTATTTTTTCTACCATAAAAAATTTCAATGCAGCCTCTGGTTTTTTCCGAAGTCCAAACGCCAACATCCCTACAAAAACAACCAAATTTCATCAGTCCAAACTCAGAAAATCAATGAAAAAGCCAAAAGACGAAAGTTCAATGAAATGACAAAGTGCCAAATGAGAAACATTACAAAGTGGGTTGTGGAGGAAGTAAAAATTAAAACCAACTCTTGCAAGATATTTTCCAAGGTTACATAAACCATTTGTGTCAAATTACATTCATAAATTTTTAGAGCAAAGCCAAATTTGGAGGTTGAAGAGCGAATTTCAGTGTTGAAGGGCCGTAACTGTGTGTTGACAGAGTGCGCACGACGCATACAAATCAGGCGCGGTGCATAGAATGCGCGCGGTGCACTGGGCAAGTTTTTACAGTGCATTTTTGTGTGGGCACGATGCACCAAACCAGCGCGGCACACTGGGAGTGCGCGCGGCGCATTGAGCCATCAAGCTTGAAAATTCATCCAAACTCTACAATTTTTCAAATTCAAGTAATCTCATAGCTTCAAGTAAGTTATCCATGCCTGCCAAATGTTTTTGATATGCTATGGTGGTATAAAGGTGGAGAAAACAAGTGTGTGTCATGGTGAAAGTTAAACCCTATATTCACTCCAAAATCCGCTCCATAGGGTTAGTGGAAGAAGTGATGGTATTTTGAAATTTTATGTCGAAGCTGCAACTTGTCAAAACAATCTCATTTCATTGTTATTGGAGTTTTTTTCACTGTTATTGGTCACTGTAGATTTACCACAGTCCCACAGCCACAGACCCATATTCATCGTTCCCATATCCCTTTATACTTTTGGTTCCCATGTGAAATTCCAAACCCTACTGGTTACCTCTTTCCCTGCCATTGATAAAATTTCAAGTTTTCATAAGGATCAATGGTTGTTTCATGTTTTTGACTGCACTTTTTCCATTTGGATAACTCTTATGTCTATCACATTACAAGTCCCATTAATATTACTCATTCCCATACCATTTGTAAAGGTATGTAATCCCAAACATGTCCAAAGAAGTGAGTAAATTGTTTGTCTTTTCCAAAGGCATTTGACAGTCCTTTAGCGCACTGTTTATACCTCCCACAGTTCTTCATTTCATGCTTGAAACAGTTGGAAAATTTGATATTGAAAGGCAAAGCACCAAGTCATCATTTTCAGACATATTCCTAATGCTTGTTTTCACCATACCTATATCAGCATATATTTGTCAAACATCTTGATTTCAGCGCCATGTCAGAGACAGATTCACCTTATGAGCAGGGGTATGAGTAGGACAGTGATTCATCTACAGAGGTTAATGTGCCAAGGAGGTCTCACAAAAGTGGCAAAAGTGGCAGGCATGTCAGGGAGGAGCCCACTTCTTTGACCCAATTGCAAGCTTGCCCGCTTGCGATGGATTGTTTTCAGCGTCAGTCATGTTTCCATTATTGTGAGATGATTTCCCAAACTCAGCATCATCATGAGTTAGCTCGCCTATTTGTCTTACATTTGCATAACGGTCGTGTAAACCTTGCTGGGGTGGATTTTACTTTGTCACCAGAGACCATTTCAGAGGCGACTGGGATACCAAACATCGGGGAAGAGTGGAATAAGCGGCAGCAGTTGGATAAAGCCTATTATGAGCCATATATCAGACCTGGATATATGAGGCAGTTGAGCAGGGTATTTCCATTCCGATTTCTGAAGGATGAGTATGCACCATTGATGAAACTCATCATTCGTTATTTCAGTTGTGAAGGGCGCTTTTCATGCTTGTATGCATATCACATCCGGCTGTTGATGCACTTCACGAGAGTGCGGTTGATGAGCATTCCATACTTCATGTACCGTAACATAGAGCGGATGACATTTCTTGTATAGAAGAAGACCCCAGCACAGCAGCATAACAGCATATATCATTACGTGCTGATCAAAATCATGGTGGTACATCAGCTCACACAGCAGGGCATCGCATGGGATGAGTTCATCTCCCGTGACTTCTTTGCAGCGCCACAGTCGCCTCCCGAGGTAGTTCATGATGAGGGAGATCCTTCACACCAGTTTGATATTCCTGAGACTGAGCATATCAGTGCTCCAGTGTATGTGACATATCAGCGAGGCCATAGAGCCTTATTTGCAGCTACACGATGAGTACTATCTCCACCCGGGGTGGAAGGGGTCTCGCCTTCGACATCAGCATAGGTACAGATTCAGGATAGAGGCAAGAGGCCTATGCATGATGAGGGCCCTTCAGGAGGCCGAGACACTGATTTTATACTCATCGATGTTGATGCGAGCTCTCCTAGCTCGAAACTGAGGGAGGTCATCCAGGAGCAGAGAGCTGAGATTGGTACTTTGACAGAGAATTTGCAGAGAGCATAGTGGGTGATAAAGTACCTGGAGCAGCAGAAAAAATAGCTGGAGGATCAGCACACACTTGTAGAGCTGCGGCGAATCCGTGAAGATCAACAATTGGCCCGGAAGAGACCTGGTGACATGACACCAATTGAGCGAGAGACCAACCTTATGCATGTTAACATTCATCTGGAGAAGTTTTTGGCAAAGGAAAATAGAGACAAAGACATGCTCCGTCATATGAAAAGTCATTATTGGGCCCGCATGCACGTTTGCAGAGCAAAAATGAAGATCTTGAAGAGAAGGTTGAGAAGAGCACTGAAACAGTGAAAGAGGCCTGATCCACTCTGGATTTTGGTCGAGGCTTTGTTGGCTGAGCATGAGGCATGATAGGGGATCTTCTCTCCGAATTTCAGCAAATTTGGAGAATTTTTTGTCATTTTTGAAAATTTTGGTCACAAAACAGGTTTTTCCGCCCAACGCGTCGCGCGACCCGACGCGCGCTTATGATTGGGACACTTTCTGGAGGAAAAATTTGTATTTTTGGATTTTTCATGGTAATTTATGCATGCTCAGAAATGGCTGAAGCATTTCATCAAGTTCTGGATGATCAAAAGGGCCAAAAACACCATGAAAATCACCTTTCTGCCACCTTTTGCACCAGCAGGAAGTACTTCTGGGAGAATGAAGTTTTGGAGGGTAAAATGAGCTCCAAATTGAAAAATTCCACTTGGGTTGGATAGCCAACATCTAGGGCTTTCCAACGAGCTATCATGAGCTCAATTTGGACTCCGGGAAGTGCCCCAAAAATAGGCTGAAAGTAGCACGATGCATAGAGCTTTGGAGCGCGACGCATAGAGGTTTTTGGCATGTTTTTCACCTTCCAGCTCAGAAATTCGGCCAGTTTGGACTAGTTTCACCTCTTGATGTAATTTTTGGTTTTTCTTGATGTAATTTGATGTACATGATGTAACTTTGGCACTTATTTACTTGTTCTAGATGATTCATTCACTAAAAAGTGAAAATCAAGTGAATGGATCAGTTTCCTAGCTTATAGAGGCAAGTTGTTTGGCTGCCTAGATTTTAGCTCCTTGTTTAGAATTGGTTCAAACTGCTCCTAGAAGCATGAGCTCGACCCCTAGAGGCATGGGAAGGGGTTAGACTTGTCTATTTATTGTATTTTTTGAGACACTTTCAGGGTTGGACTCTTGGGAAAAGTTTGGCACACTATTGTACATATTTTTTGCATTTTGGCTAAGGAAAGATTAGAGGTTTTGCAGCACCTGTTGGGATTCTTGTGGCTTTCAGTTTTGATGGTGTGTTCTCTCAGTTATTTGTAAGTTCTTTAATTTTTAATGTATGCCATTCCCTACTTTTGCTTCTGAAACTAAATGAATGAGTAAATGAGGTAGAATCCATTGATTCCAGTGCTCTGCCTTTGAATTTGTTTAGTTTTATATGTTTTCGCCAGTTTGGAGAGGATCCCTATTCTCCCTTGCCCTCTTCAGCTCCTTGTCATTCTGATCCATCCATACACATAATCAAAAAGCATCAAGACTACTGCCTACCTTGCCCCAATTCGAATTCTGCAAAGATCTGGCCTCATCCCCGAGCCCAAAATTGTTTTTCCCATTTTTCCAACAAAAACCCAAAAAATTTAAATCAAACCTTCCTATCTATTTACTAGCCTAAAATTAGTATCCATTATAAGTCATCTCAGCCCTTTGAAGACCTTTTTCCGAGATAGACCCGGAGAGAGCCCTCTCCCGTCCTCGTAGGGCTAGCTACGAGGCTAAGCTTGGTTTGATGTTGCCTTGAGTTTTACCTTATTTCAGCCTAAGGTAGATTCGAGCGCTAACACTATGACAAAAGAGAAAGTGATCAAATGAGTTTCAAAATTTATCCTCATAGTATAACAAGAAAAGGTTTCCAAAAATCAAGTCATCTTATCCAGACATCTCTATAGGGGTGCTAGGATGAAGGGCATAAATCAAAATTGGGCAAAGAAACTTTTCAAGGAAAGGATTCAAGTCAAAAAAACTGACTGTTTTGAACTAAAGGAAATACAGGTCTGAAAGGAAGAGGGACAAACTGGTTTATCTCTGCAAATCAAAGATACCCAAGAATATCAAGAAATCATCCATCAGGAAAAATAAGCACAAAGGGCTAAAAGACAATTCACCAAGCGCTCCATGTCACTCCACAAGGTATTTTTCTATTCTTTCCAAGCATCTGGGCCATAACACTAGAAATCAGCACTGTGTGATTAAAAATGACATTTTTTCCGGCAAAGGGACTCTTCCAACAATCTCTATGCATCAAAGTGAAAAGCATGAAAAGGGAAGAAAATGTTTTTTCATAACCCTGCAACCTAGGCTAAAAATCATCAAGGTACTATCAGCACCAATAAAGCTACAATTACTGCAAAGAGAGTTAAAATAAGAGACACAAAGCAGATATATTGGAGTTTGAAATATCTTACCTGTTCATTATCTCCACAGTAAATTTCTTCAAAGGACAGTCTCAAGTAGATTGAGTAAAGGATGAACATATATTAAAGCGCCTCCTTCAATGGTAAGCAAAGGGCACAGAGTTCTGTGAGTTACCCCTATAGGGAGAAATAAAGAACACATTTTATGGTTTGCAGACTCCCAGAAGTATGTAGGCATCAAAGTGAAAAGCATAAAAAGGGAACAACTGCCCTTTTTAGCCTAGACTCTAAACCATCAAAGACACTATCATCACAAAGAAAGCTAAATCTACTGCAAAAGAGAGTTATTCCTAAGACATACAAAGTATAAATTTATCATTTGGAAATACATTACCTTCCCATGGGTTTCACAGTGGGACTCTATAAGAACATGTCTCACAAGCAAAATGGACTAAGGACAAAGTTGGTTGTAAAAAGGCCTCCTTCAATCATAAGCAAAGAGCATAAGCGGTTGTGTTTGCATTGCCTCCTTCAATCATAAGCAGAGGGCAAAGAAAAAGTTTTAAAGGGTCTCTTCAATAATGAACAGAGATAGGGAAAAAACACAGGTTGTTTAAAGAGCCCAGATTTTGTTTGAATTACCTTCCTTCAAGCATAAACAAAGCACTCACACAGTTTTAAAGAAGCCTCCTTCAATAACAAGTAGAGGGCAAAGACTTAAGTTTAAGTAAGCCTCCTTCATGACAAGTAGAGGGCACAGTTTCTTATAAATGCCTCCTTCAATGATAAGTAGATGGCAAACATTTGTTTTTATGAGGTACCCCTTCAAAGAAAGGTAGGGGGCACATTTTATAGTTTTCAAAAAGGGATATTTGCCTTATAATAAAGAGTGAAAATTAGTTTTTCTGTTTTCAAAACATTGTTTAGATGAACCACTGTAGGAGATCTTTCAAGCTTTTCATCAAAATGGGATGAATGTGCAAAAAGGGCATCAAAGAGCAACGCGGGCACCTCCTTCAATGATAAGTAGAGGGTGCAAAAGCTTGACTGGATTGTCTCCTTCAAAAGAGGACTATAGGTCACATTCTAAAAAGCTTCAAAGATATAAAGTGCCCTTGCACTAAGAAGAAGTAAATTAAACTTTTTCACAAGAAACAGACAATGCCTTTGCACAAAAGAGGAGAAAGTCAAAATATGAAAGATGAACTGCTGCACAAAAATACAGTCAAACTAAAAGAAACCAAACAGTGGGTATGTTTTACTTTGAAAATACAATTTGTTTTATTATCCTCACAACAGTGGAAAATATGTGGAAACAGTTTCAGAAATTTGGAAAATAAGCAAATAGACAAGACAAGCCGTGTGTCACACCCAGGGCCA